>ML675604.1:58023893-58041036 GCA_007922155.1 Mesoclemmys tuberculata | reverse complement strand
TCATATTGGTCCCTTCTGACCTATGAGTCTATGAGTCTATGAATTCAAAGCAGAGATCCAAACCTGGGTCTCTTAACCTTTAAACAAGTTCCCAAACAGCAGGGCTAAAGCTTTTAAGGACAGACATATACCTACATTTTTCTGAAGATGAACCTACAAAAATTTTTACCAGCACAAACTAATTGGATCAAGTTTGTGAAAAGTTTTGGGTTAACCAAAACTACACTTATCATATAAACTGTTCATCCACAAAATTTTACCCAGCTCTATGCATAAGTCATTCTTCCCATCACTATCCTTACATATGGGGAACGGTGGGGAAGTCTTCTTTTTCTTAAGCTAATTAATAATATGTACATTTTGCTATATGTTTATATTAAAGAAGTCAAGATAAAAGAAATAGGCCTTTGCATATGTAGTGGAAGGTGGTGAAGCTTGTTGTAGTTCTTAGATTCTGTGAGAGTTCAATCACACAGGCTTGGACCAGCCTCTGATAAAGCACCATTTCCTTCACCTACCATTCTGATGAATATTTCTATTGTGCATGAGAAGTGGAATTGTTGATCTTTTAGGTACCCTCAGCCCAGTTCATTCAGCACTTTGAAGATAAGGGCCCAGACTTGGAATTTCACCCACTATTTTATGGGAGGCCAGTGGAGAGACTGGAATATAGGAATGAGGGGATTCCGGTACCCTATATTAATGAGGATGCATGTTGCTCTGTTCTGTACTAGTTGCATTTCTTGATAGCTTCATTACCTGGTATATTTTATTGTTGTAGTACATTCTGGAGGTGACACAGACATATATCACTGAGGCCAGGATAGGATGGAGTTTCCTAGACTCCCAGAGATGGCAGAAAACATTCCTCACAGATTCTGGTATGTGAAAACTTAGTGAGGAATCCAGAACATTCCTAAACTGTAGAATTAATTGATCAGTTCTGAATGTTCATTTTCAAACCAAGAAGACTGCACTGTGGCTACAAACTCTTCAAAGTGCGTTCTGTCTGCCAGAATAAGCTCTTTCTTCCTCAGGTTCAGCTCCAACTAGGGGTTACCCATCCACCGTTAGATCTCAACCAGGCATTGCACCAGCTTGGCTCAGGGGGTCAGCAGATGCCCCTACTAAGAGGGAGAAAAATCAATATATTAATGAATGGAGCATGGTGTAAGTAGATATCCTTCGCTTGTTTTTTCCCCCTGAAGATTAGGGGCGGGAATGAATAATATCAGGATGGTTCATGTGAAAGGCAGTGAAAAAAACAGAAATGAAGACTGCGCTCAGGAGATCTTGAGGTGGAAGAGGTATTATCATGAACTACGACACTTTATCTTGAAAGAGAGAACACAATAACTTGGCAGAGGAAAAGGTTAGAGACAAAGGAGTGGGTAAATGGGGTGGGGGGAAAGTCACCCCACTGCAGAAAAGACAACGTACTCCCAGTGCATCCAACTGAAAGTATTGCTGGGCCTACAGTGTGAGAGTTGTGAGACAGGTTAATATTATGGAGAAAGAATCAGTTTAGTGGCTCAAACATAATTCAAGCCAGTGTACAGAAGATCATGAATAGAATAAGAAAAAAGGAATAGGAGGATTGCTAGTGCTGAGGTGAAGGGTATGATTGTGAGCACAAGTCAGAGAACTGATAGACTGGGTAAGGAAGACAAAGATGGAGAGCAAGCTGGCGGAGAAGAGTTATTTTTACCTGTAAATAGTTTTTAAAGGGATATTCCAAAGATAGATTGATGAAAGCACTTTCCATTCTTTTCACAATTGAGCAATTACATGCACCTTCGTTCTGGAAGTGGCACTTCTTGGAAATATGAACCTCAGAGCAATATATTGCAGTAAAATTATTTTTGCTCCGCTGTAGGGTTGACACACAGTTACAAGACTTGGTAAATAGCATGTATCCTAGCAGGAGTAACATCAATTTACCTTGTCATTTGTGGCAGTGTATACAATAGCTATCTAAGTTTACTTAATTAAGAAAGTTCCTGGTTGTCTATAAAAATGAACATGCAATTCTAAGGTGCCTAATAGATTAATGTTGAGCCACTTTCTGTTATTACAACTCCTGTCACAGCGCTGAAGTATCTGAATGTTAATGTCTTCTGTTTCTGTGAAAGATAGGAGTGTGTTATACTACTTTAAACTTTTCCAAGTTCAGTATTTTAAAAATGTCAGCCTTTTTCATTCTTCCCTGTTTACAGCTTCCACGACCTGTGAGGAACAGAGAAAACATGATCCATTCAAAAATGAGATTTGATTATTTTTCAGCTTTCCGTTAAACATTCTGTGTTTCCTCCCATGATGCCACATTTCATATTCAGATGTAAATAATTAAAATTAATTCCTACTAGCTGTTTATTTTCACTGTTCAATCTTTATCATCCACTGGAATATACTAATTGATCATTGACAGCAATAACTCATGAGACACACAGTCCCCCAGGCACACTGTAGTATAGTCTAAAATCATCTCCCAATACACAACAGAATAATGTAATTACTCACAATTGGTTAAAACATTATTCCCCCATACCTGGAGACAGGGGGTCTTAATACACAACCTGCCAGATTCAGGGCAAAAATTTCAAAAGCACCTAAGTGACTTGGACTGCTCTTTTGAAACGTTTACCCTCAAACACTGCAGAGGGTCAGCCAATGCCATCTGAGGTCAGCTCTCCATTGCCCTGAGTCTTTACACCACTCTAAGGAGAGTGTGAATTATCAGTATGGTTGAGTAGCATTTTAGTTTCTCCTTATACTGGTGTAACACGGCAACAGAAAATCTGGTCCCAGCTGCATAACTTTATTATTAGCATTTGTTACTCAAAAGTGTACAAGGAAACATCCAGACAAAGAAATGACAGCCTGATCCTGAACTGCGAACAAATCTATGATCCCAGAGCTGCAACTGACTAATTGTAGTTGCAGCTATACATTCATGCAGAGCCCTATTATTAGTTAATTGACCAAATGCTTATAAATTTTAGTCATTTGCTCAAAATTACCATTTTTATAGAATAAGTAAAACAAGCATGGGCCTGATTTGTCACAGGGTAACTCCAGATTTACTCTGGCATAATTCCATTAAAACCACGTGTATAGGGAACTCTGTATGTTAACACATAAATTACTCTATCTTCATTCACTTGTAAACTGGTTTTGCATCCTCTGAGCTGTATGCTGATGGCTATGGATTTATATAACATATCTTGTTTTAACTCTGACTTTTCTTTAGGTCTACTGAGATCTCATCTCTCTCATTTCCACTGTCTTGACTTTCTAGCATTGTTTTCCATTTCTCTCTTCTTTAGACTTATCTCTTCTCTTATTAATTGGCATTTCTGTGCTACTGTTTCCATTACCTTCAATGCCATAGGGTCCATATTTTTCCTTTTGGTAGGAGAGGAACCCAAATCTACTTGTAGAACATGTGTAGAAAGCTCTGCAGCAAGTCATATGTTGTTCTTTTTCCTCTTTCCTTTTTTCCTGTTTTGAGTAGAATTACTGTGAGTATCATCAACTGGGAAGAACCATGATCTGCTGGACATAAGACTAGACATTACTGGCAAACCAGCAAATCCAGCTGACACTCTGATGGACAATCAGAGCCATAAGGATGTTCTTTATCTGAAGTGGGATATCTTCACAGCTAAACTTAAGACAAGAATTGTGTGTTGGAACATTAGATCATTTTGGAGCACTGGGAAACTGATATAAATTATCAGAGAAATGAACATATTTGGCCTAATAATACTTGTACTGCGTGAGATGAGGTGGATTGGACAAGGCAAATTACAGTCAGAAGCTATGATTGTTTTATACTCTAGAAGAGAGGATGACAGAGACCAGGAAGGTGTAAGCTTACTATTGAGCAAATAAGCTACTAAAGCACTAAAGAAAAGGATGCTGCCATTATGAACACAATTTACAATGGAATCAAAATCTTCCTCTGGAAGCTGTGGTAAAAATGGATTGCTTCATGTGCCACCAGGCATAGGAGTTTCTAAAGATAAGTCCTAGGATCTATTTACTGACTTTTCTTCAAGCTTTGCTCTGAAGACAGAATTATTAATTTCCTTATATACTTTAGTATGGCATTCATCACCACAATGCTTCAAACACACGAATGAATGTATGTTTACAAGGCCCTGTAAGATGAGGATGTGATGGGTATTATCATTTTACAGCTGAGGAATTGAGGCAGAGAAAGTAAGGCAAAAAACATCCAGTTATTGTTGGTGTCTAATTTGAGACTCCTAGGACCCAGTGTCTAATTTGAGACTCCTAGGACCCAATTTTTCTAAGTTTTTAGCATTATATAGCACTTCTTAAGTTCAAAGCACATATTCCCATTGATTACAGTTGCAGCCATGAGCAGGTTTTCTAAAATCTTATCTCAGGGTCTCAGGTCAGATACCCAGAAAGTGAGGGACAATTGACACCTGTGCAAAGTTTGATTTAAGTGAAATGCCACAGGAACTTTTTGGCAGAAGTAGGGATAGTCTAATTCTCCAGGGCAGCATTCAACTGCCTTAACTATGAGACCCTTCTTGTAATATGATGGCTTATTCTCTTCACATCTTCCATCGTCTGCAACAAAGTAAGCAGGGATCCTGCACAAAACAGTCTTCTTTATTGCAAAGCAAGTCCAAGTCTCAGTCTCCCTTCTGAGCAATCTGTCTAAATCTAAATCCCACTGTCCCCCGGGCTCCTTTACCCAATTCCCACTCCCCGCCCACAGCCTGGCTTCTTATCCCCATCTACTGTCTGTCCCCGACCAATGTCTCACTGTGGTTCCTTCTGCATTTGAGTCAGGATGTACCTGGCACAGCACCCAGAGACGAGAACTCAGCAATTGCAGGAAAAGTCCCACTCAGGTCCTGCATTCTGGGCTACAGCATACTTAGAGTAGATGGAATCTCCACAGAATTTAGCTGCCAAAGTCTAGTCTCTACTAAGCATTTGTGAACTATGATTTTTCTAAGGCTTATAACTTGGCCAATTTTGAGCAATTTTCTTAGGAACTGCAAAAATTCTCTCTCTGACACAAAGGTCAAATTTGAGTCCTTGATCCACAGCATGGGAGTACTAGGGCTTGCAAGTGAAATGCTTGTAAGATTTCTTTATAATATAATGTGAGCAGGCAATGTATTTTTCTCTCCCCTTGTTGTCAGATATGGCTACCTCCACATGCGGCCCCTGGCCTCTCTTTATCAGTCAGGGAGGGGAGCCAGCATGGAATCTGAGGGGATTCCTGCTCCAATAGCAGGCAGAGCCCCCTTGCTGGGGGAGCGTCACAAGTCAAGACGTGCATGAGTGAGCCTAGAGGTTGGAACGGGAATCAGAGATGAAGTCAGGAGATACTAGTTCAGCAGAGCTGGAGAAGACTGGGCAGGGTCAAGGCTGGGAACAAGGTAGAATCAGGGCTGGAGCAAGGCTAGGAACAGGGAAAGAACAGGGAAGATTACAGCTACAGGCATGTGCATTGAGCAGCTACAGATCAATTATTGCTGTTCGGTTTAAGAGCAGGCTTCCTGACATCCTCAGCCCATCAGGCAGAGTGGTCAACCTAGAGGCCCTGCTGTGGTCCAGCTGTGCTCATAAGCCGCCCAGAGACTGGGAAGGGGCAGCTGTGATGTCTCAATCCTGATAAGGGCAGGGGTATGATTCCCATGGCGGGACAAACCACTACCCCTAGGGAGAGGTGCCCCAGAATCCTTACCCGTCCTCCTCTGTATCCTGGTGGCTGCTGCTGGAACAGAACTAAAAGGGGTTGCACATGGTCCTTGCTCCATGATAAATCCAGGAGATGGTGGTTTGAAGGCCAATCAGTATCCCTACCTCCTGACTGGCCAATGGATGCCAGAGACTATAAGAGGTTGTGGGGGAAAGGAGCTATATTCTAAGCCTCAGCAACTCTCTCTCTTCCTCTTGGCTAGGGCTGCCTCCCTTCACTTCCGGCCTCTTCAAATTCTTCCCCCCCTCCCTCGATGAGGCAGGTGGGTGGCAGTTCTGTGAAATTATGCATACTCAAATTTTAAGAAGGGGCCAAGAGTGCCATACAGGGGCATGTGCAGGAATAAATATTTGACCACTTTTGGAGGGGCATGTTCTGTTCCCCTGTTGTGGCCCTGGGGCAGGAAGAGCTGTTGTTACCCAAGTAACACTGTCAATCTCCCTCCAGGACCAGAGGAGCTCTTAGCTCCTGCTGCAGCCCCAGGGCCGGAGGAGCTCACTCTCCCCACCATGGCCCCAGGGCCAGAGGAGCTGTAAGCCCCTCCCGAGGCTGGAGGAGTTCTGTGCCTCTGCTGATTACTGGGGAGACCAGTGTCCCTGCTTGTCCCTCTTTGTGCATGCCTCTGGCACCATAAATCTCATAGATCTAACAAGTCTTCCATGGTGGCGAATCCCTGAGGAGCATCCACAGTCCCTGCACTCCTTCAATCCATAGAACAGACTGTTTGTATCAGGAATAGTTTAGAGCAGCCCTACTACATTTGGCCTGGTACAGAAGCAGCTGAAGGATCAAGGAGCAAAACATGACGCCTTTTTATTCCCCTTTGTTAGCTGCACCAACTGGAAACGTGCAGATGCTAAGTATTACTTACTAATGGCCCTCTACAACTCTAGCTGAAGTCAACAGGAGTCTTTCCCTTGACATCAGTGGAAATTGTATCAGGTCCTTAGGACACCTCTCTTTTTTCTAGTAGAGAAGGAAAAACTAGGGAAGAAGCTGTGACTCATTACAATATAGTTGTATGGTTTTATGTGGTATGTATGATAAAGGGGTAATCCTACTAAAAAAATATTATGTGATAGGAAATGGAGATGACCACTTAAGCCTAACTCTTGAGACAATGAGCAGTTTTAGGTGGGTCTTCTTTGTGAGACTAGCTCCTAAACTAGACTAGGTCATGGAAGAGAGAGAAACTTAGCACAAAATTTTGTCCTGGATATGCATGTACATTGACCATTGATTTCAATGAAAGTTGACCATGCTTATCAAGGATAGAATTTAGTCCTTTGAATTTTTAGTTGAATCTGTACCTGTGTCCTCAGGTGCTATATCATATTGTCCCATGCTATTGTTAATGCTTGACATTTCTTAATTTTAGTGTATGTATAGTTAAATGTGTATTATCAGAAGCAGGAGAAATCTTTACACTGAAAATAGTAAGCATACCAGGTACCCTCCACAATGAGTAAGCAGGGAAAGAAGGCTTGAGCCTCTCAATGGAATTTGAGGGCCCTCAAGGCCCATCCCAAAATTATTTTTGCAAAAAAATCAGGGAGAAAGAACCCATCCTCTTTTTAGCCAAAAGCCCAGTGAGTAGGGCACTCATGCAGGAGATCTAGGTTTAAATACCTGTTCTGTCTGAAATGAAGCAAGGACTTGAACCCAGGTTTCCCATATCCCACACTGAGCACCCTAACCACAAGGTTTAGGATATTCTGGAATGTGGTCTTTTCAGTCTCCTCTGTTGAAGAAGCTCCACTTGGTATAAATATTGAGCACTCTGAGACACACATGAACACCCACCTCTGTTGCTGTCTTTTCTGCAAAGCCTGATCCTATAGACATGCTCTGAGAACACCTCTGGGACTGAGTCCTGGATGTGAAATAGGAGGGAAAGATACTGCTAGGGCTTACAGCTCCAGGTAGTTTGTTAACTGTGAGGTAGTATTAGAAGTTAGGCTAATTTGTGGATGCCCACCAATGGAAACTTAGGTTCCAAAGAGACTTTAGGTGCTTACAGGATTGGGTGACATCTGACTGGTGGTTTTAAGAACGTCAGTGGAACCTAAATATTGGACTTTTGGAACCTATGTATCTTTGTGTATTAATCCTCAATGCCTTGCAGAATCAAATGCCAAATTTAAATTTAAAACCCATTTTCAAAATAATATTACAATTTTAGGTGTAAAACATATAGAAATATATCCCAGCTCCAAATCCCATATTAATGCAATATTAGGAACTAAAACATGGGAATGAAACCTCAAAACCCTGATGTTATTGTCAGGTTTAATTCTCTAGTTACTAATGTTGTGCTTATTGTGAAACATTTAGCTGAGAGGAAAAAAAAGAGCAGTTAATGCTTTCCAAACACTGACAGAAATTCATATCCTCCCCTGAGCTGCTCGATCTGTCTGTGGTAGCACAATAGCTCTTTCTTCAGCAAGTGGAGGTACAGTAGGTGGTTCACACCACACAATTTATTTACAAGGCTTCAAGCTGTATCAGCTGTCGACACATTCTTTGCCAAGAGACAGGCAGAAATACATTCACGTAAATACACAGTCAGTGTGATTCAATCAGATACCATCCTCAGAGACATTCCTGTTGATATCATCATAATTTCCCTTGGTAAGGGGATCATTAAGTCTCCAGATATTTCATGTTTAGGATTTATGCTAATCAAATCATTTTGTTTAGGGTACATATAGGCTCTTTTTATTATGGGATACACTACCAGAGAATACAAAAGTATCTTTCAGAGAACACTAATTAAAACACTGGGGCTTGCTGGTGGGGGGTTGGTTTTGTTTGTACTTCAGAATTCTTTGCAAAGCAGAAATATATCATATGTTATGGGCACTGGAATAGGTTAATCAAAACTCAAATTTCAGATGATTGTAATTGTTGTAGATTTACCTTGTTTTAATAGTGGTCCATTATCAAGTAAATCTTTCATTATGCAAAACTGAATAGTGGATTGTCAAATTGATAATTACTAAGGCCCAATTGTTACTCGGGCTTGGGCTTAGTTGCTGGAGCAAGGGAAGGGTAAGAGTTCATAGGGATCCTCTTATCATCACCCTCCCCACAAGAAACAGCATAGTCCACAGAACTCGAAATAGAGCTCAAAAGAGCACTGAGTATGGCGACTGGTTGCTGCAACATGTACCGTGGCCTCAGATTAATACAGTGCAAGGTAAGGGACTTAGCCAGACCACCCCCTATTATACAAGCACCAAGTAAGGACATGCATTGCACCTTTTCAGAGAAGTAACATAATGTGTTCGACTGCATGTCCTTTAAGTCTGCCTCTCAAATTCTGCCCTGGCCAGCAGTATACTGGAGAGGAAGATGTCTCTGCTGGTATTCCTTCTTCTTGCAGCAACAATGATCATGGTAGGATATGACCCAATGCTTTATCACAGACCAAAGACTTCAGGAATATTAAACAGTGGGCTCACATCAGGTAAGAGTTCTGGCAGTGGATGTAATGAGCGATTATCATGTTAATTAAACTGAATGAGTTTTGTTTACCTTTGACTTGCTGAGTTAATGGAAAGGACAAAAGGTGACAGTGAGATAATGAAGAATGCAGAAGTGGGGAAGTAAAAACCTGTTTCCTTTGCCAAACACTCAGAATAATTGTTTATTAAGGGTATTCTTTTGAGCAACAGTTTAAATGTCCTAATGATTAAATATTGCAGACTCACCAATCACCACTGTCTAGACGGAAGTATCCAGTGATTTGGAGGATATTTTTTAGTAATACATTATAATATTTAAATGTAAAAAAGTATATTTTATTGAAATAGAAAATAAGTTATTGTTTTGTGTTAGGGGTGTGTGTGCATATATATTACACAGGCAGCATGTTCCACAAAGCCCTAGATACTTACCTTATATAAATATATTCTATAGTATACATAAGTTGACATAAAAATTTGTGCAGATACAGAAGCCCTCAACAACACAAACAGTGATGTTCTACAGCTTAGAGTCAGAGACTAAGTAGGGAGAATCTGTGAAGGGGATCCTCACCATAACATAGCTGTGTATTTGCGTGTCTTCCTAATAATAAACATCAGACCTCGCCCAGCTCTTCACCTGCCTTCCTTTCTCAAGCAGTCAAAACCTGCAATAGATATGCTCTGATTGTTAGAAAGCTTTGTTTTTGTATAGCAGCAACAGGATGTTTTCCTCATTAAGAGCTTTTTCGACTTTCCCAATAGGATTTCATCCAGATGCCCCATACATTCAAATGCATGATGTTAAAGATGGAGTAGCATATGTCAATTCCTCCCCCAGACTCTACAAGAGATGATGTATCAGTTTCTCCATACACAACAGAATCATGTTTCCAAACACTCTTCCACAACTTCAGGGCAGGAATTTGTTGCCAGAGACCCATCAGGGAGGCACGCAAATACAGAAGAGATACGGATGTGTGTGAACGATCAAGTTTGGGGGTAAGGAACTATAATTAGTGGATGTCTGCCATCCTGGTGATAGTCCAAATGATGAAGAGAACCTTGAGATAGCACTTGGGAACTGCAGCCAGACAATTATCTCTAGAGTTTTCAATGTGAAAAGTGAAGTTTGAGGAAAGAGAAAAATTTATTCAAATGGAACTTTGCTAAAGGACTTTATCAGTGACAGTGATCTAATAGTTTTAAATAATGGCACCATGGCTTGATATGTCAAGATCGTATGGCACATAGCTGGCATTAAATGTAACTCTAGTGAGTATCACATGGAATGTTTTGGAAGATGTTGGAAGCGATCATCAACTTGTTCTAACTCGGAATAGTGAGCTCTCAGTTGATAAATAGGATAGGGAATTTTTGTAAGGCTGACTAGAGCTCTTCCACAGATACACAAACACCTATGAAATATAACTTTGAAGACAACCTACATGTTTTTGAATCTGCAGTGCAGAAATCAGCAAAAAAGAGCATCCCAAAAGGCAAGAACAAACAATGGGTTCCACAATGCAATGATGCTAGCATTGAAAATCTTATGAAGGAAAGGAATCCAGTTAAATTGGAGGTTGAATGGAACTCCATACATTAAGGATATGTCTACACTGAAATTAGGCATCCATGGCTAGCCCATGACAGCTGACTCAGCCTCATAGGACAGAGGCTATGTGGCAGTATAATTACAGTATGGCTATTTGGGCTTGGGTTGGATCCCAGACCCTAGGACCCTGAAAAAGATGGGAGGGTCACAGAGCTCAGGCTGCAGCTTGAGCCTGAATGCCAGCTTGAGCCTGAATTAAACAGCCCCTGGACATGAGCCAAATGACAAGGGTGCCTAATTTCAGTGTAGACATACCCGAAGAGGCCTGATAAAAATTAAATGAAGTCTCAAGAGAGACATGGGAGAAAACATGCTAAATGTAGATAAAGGCTTTGGGAAAAGACCTGTAAAAAGCTTGATCCTCATGGAGGAAAAGATATATGGATGTTACTGAAGTAAATAGATTGCAAGCCTTAGTCTGTCTGTTCTCAAAAGAACACCAATATCCTGAAAAATGAAGAAATAGAGGTATCAGATGACAAAGAGTCTATGACTATATTACACCAAGATTAGCATGCTCATGTACAAAGATGAGGTAAAGTCACTGACAAATACAAAAGATGGAGTACTCAGGAGGAAAGACAAAAAGAATCTAAAGATGTGAACACAGATCCAACTGAGTAACTTAGTTGCAGAAAGATTTCTGTCATCCATGACCTACATGATGCAACAGAGGAGCTTAAACCAAGCAAATCTGTTGTGCCGCACCTGTTCTATGGCAATATGATAAAGCACAATTGACTATGTAGTGGTATTGTTGTGCATTATTAACGAATGCTGGATAAGAGAGAAGGTGCCTAAATTGGTAGGAGCCATCAGTTATTGTTACTTTTCTTCATATTGTCAAGGATCCCTTCTCTCCGGGCAGCAATCAGCCTATTCTCAGCTATGTCACTCCCTTTTAGAACCTTGCTTAAAAGAACACATGGACCTGACCCCACCAAGAATAGTGCAAAAAATATCATCCAACAGTTTCAACCGCATGTCAAACAGGTTCACATGCACACTGATGGTTTGTCAGATAAATCCTTCAAGAATGGTGGTTGTTGTGTCTTTATATAATGGCCTAATGGAGAAAATACAAGAAAGAACATTAGTTTGAGAGCTATCAGCTCAAATTATATGTCTGAAATGAAAGCTATACTCATTGCACTACAAGAAATAAAAAGATCAGAAAGAGAAGCAGATGTTGTAGTGTTTGCTAACTCACAAGTAGTGATCTTCAGTTCCTTCTGAAGAAATCCAACATCATCAACAATGCAACTCATAATGAGGCTCTGAAAATGAGGCAATAAATTGAATTCTCACTGGATTCCATCATACACTGGTATATATGAGAGAGAAGTAGCTGATAAGGTTGCCTAGAGAAGTTGTGGAATCTCCATCACTGAAGGTTTTTAAGAGCAGATTAGACACACACCTGTCAGGATGGCCTACATAATATTTAGTTCTGCTTTGAGTGCAGGGGACTGGACTAAAAGACCTCCTGAAGTCCCTTCCAGTCCTATGATTCTATGAACTGCCCAAATTGGACAACTGGAAACTCAGGTTGGAATGACACTGGTGGAGTCGATTGATGCCCTATCAAGGAAAATATTAGCTGAAATAAGTGGTCAAAAGATAAATGCTTTTACCATACTTCATTGACATAAACCTCGCCTGATGCCTTTATTAGTGAACTGATCTCAGTCATGGTTTGGTGTATCAGCTGTCTGAGAAAAACTGGAACAGCTTACACGCTGGGAGAACAGACACTCAGCCAACACCAAACAACGAGAACCAAGATATTTCTACTTTGCAAGATGTCTCTGGAGAAGGCTTTAATCCCTGCCAATCCTTGTAATGTAACATTCTAAGGAAAGTGATGCTTGTCAGATTTCAGACCTTGAATCAAGCCCTTACAAAAGGCCCACTAAGAGTTCCTAAATTCATTATCAAACTTCTTGGCCTCATATGATTATCAAGGGACATGACAACAACACAGGTCTGTAGTAACCTCCTTCACCCGAATGCACAGGACATTCTAGGGTGGGCCTAGCAAGATAGGCATTCACATATCACAGTGAAAGGCACAGCACAAGAACTTAGGTAATTTGTAACTATAGGGATAGATGGGAAATTGTATCTGTGCAGTGGGGTACACCCCTGAGTAATGGGAACGGCTGCAGTCCTGAGACTGCAGTATCAGCCCTGAAAATAATTCTAGTACTGATCTACAGATCTTCTGGGGAAGAGTTCCTTTGCCCAGGATCCCAGCAGTTCTCTCCTGCACACAGTAGAGCACCTGGGCTGTGCAGGATGAAGCCCATTTAGCCCTTACAGAGTAATTGGCCATAGTTACACTTTTGGCACCATGACAGAATTTGGTCCCTACCTTTCAGAAGGAAATGGTGGGGAGCAACAGTTTCAGTCTTCGGCAGAGAAGAAACATCAAACCGGGTGAAATCCAGCCCTGCTGAAGTTAATGGGAGTTTAATCACTGACTTGATGGAGCTGGGATGTTACCCAAGATCAGCAGCAATTATCATTTGAGTACTGTATTGAAAAAATGCAGTACATATTAAAGGCTTTTGGAGGAAGTACCATTTCCCCACCTTTTTATGTCCCTGTACCAGTCAGCTCTGTATTATAGTGTCTTTTTCTAGCTGAGAGAATCTGGATTGGTAATCTTTTTGAAGGCTGCTAATTGAATTCTAAGTGCAGGTGAAAGTGAACTGAATGACAATCAGCTGATATGCTTCCTTTTCCCCAAAGTCTGTATATTGTACCTAGTTGGTCAGTTGGGTAAGCATTAAATAATTATTTTTATTTATTGATTTTGCCTCATTTCCTATTTATGAATTGCCTACAAGAAGACTAGGATTCTCATATTTACTATTCAGACGTTATTTGTTGAGTGAAAGAAATGTTTTATTTTGTTTGTTGTTCATTTACAAGTAGCTTCTTGTAAATAATCAGTGTCTGAAAGCTGAATTGTTTTGACTGGGCACATAAATCACATTGTATGATTCTATTTCCTGACTGCATGAGCATAACCTTTTCTGATGTAAATATTCATATTTATCAATTAAAAATTAATTTTCCATAAATATTCTCTAAAGTTCACTTGGTAGTCACTTTTTTGGGAAACCTTTCTGCAGTATTTCACTCCCTAGAATATTTATGCAAGAAATAATTCAGTCAAAACTAATCCATTAAGAAACTGAGCAAACCTTTGTGGGAAATAGTTGGCAACATTTTCCCAGGTCTGGTTATGTGTAATGTTAATTGAAAAGAGCAGGAGAGACTAGATAAATGCAATGCCCTCTTGAGAATGCTAGCATGATCTTGGGAGTTAATCAGCAGAGAAAAGACAAAGAAAGATGGTTATGACTTGCATTTTTCTACTTTGCTTGGGAAAACAAGTCCAACTTACTTCTAGTGTCTGATTGCTTATGTTATTCAAAATACAATAGGCCAGAGGCTCAGCTGGTACAAATCTGAGTAGCTCCATTGACTTCAATGGAAATGTGCTGATTTAAAACAACTGAGCATCTGGCTTTATTTTATTTCATTTATTTATTGTGCAACAAGACTCATCTGTTCTGCCTTTTACTAGCTCTCTTTGAAGTCTATATTCTTAAAATGTTTTTAAAAACTACTGCTATAGCATTCAGATTCAACACCTTAGTTTTTTCTACCTTTACGTGGACTGTGAACCAATGAATTTCCTGTACAACTGAAAATATTCACTATAATTTTATTTTCACAGATTTTGAAATCCATAGAATAGTGAACATAATGATAGTGAATATTTTATGACTAGCCCTTTCCTAAGATAAATATATATAGCACTCATTACAGTAGTATCTGAAAACCTCACAGTATTTAATGTATTTACCCTCACAATACCCCTGAAGTAGAATTACTATTTATCCCCCTTTTTACAGATGGGAAACTGAGTCACAGAGAGACACAGGGTTTTAAAGCACAGTGTAGCTCTTCCTATGGCAGGAACTCTCAGAGCCTCAGTCTACAGACTTGGGCTCATGCTACAGTGCTAAAAACAGAGATGTAGGCATTGTGGCATTGGCTCTGAAATCCAACGCCCCCTTCAGGCCCAGTCTTTAGCTTGAGCCCAAATATCTACACAGCCATCTTTAGCACCATACCATGAGCTCAAATCTATAGACACAGCCTCTAAGACTCACTGCTGTGGGTTTTAAAATACTGTGTGACTTACCCAAGATCACACAGGACATCTGCTTAAGAGCAGGGACTTGATCACATGTCTCCTGAGTACTAAACTGGTACCCTAACCACTAGACCATCCATCCTCTCCCACCTGATCTAATCAGCAGCTGAAGTCTGGTGCCTGCCTGCCACTATCTACAGTGATCCCTGAAAGAGGATGACTGCCTAACACGGCATACAACAATGCTGGTGACATATTGGTGTCCACATGGCCATCTAATAGTAGCAATGCACTCCCTGCTAAACGATACCAGCCTAATACAAGAGCCCATTTTTCTATTTCCCTGTTGGTCCTCAGACAGGCTGGTCTTGCAGCATGCTGGTTATTTTGCAGCCATTGCCCAGTAATAAAGGAATGACAATACCTTCCCACCACAATAAATAAAGAGCTTGTCTCTATAGAATTTTGTGATAGTTTTACAATAGGACAAAACAAAGTTCTTCTGGGTTGATGAGGACCTCAGGAAAAAAGACTTAACTGTTCACAGAGCATAAGGCCAGAAGGGACCAGTAATATGACCCTTGTAATACACAGACCATACAGCTTCCCTGAATTAATTCCTGTTGCACCAGATGTTCCTCTGAAGTCTTCAAACTATAACACAGCAATTCCTTGGTAAGTGCTTTGGCCCAGTGCTAAATGGTTTGGCAGAACACTCATTTCTATTGAACAGCCGAAACCATGGAGAACTGATTGATAGGCATGTAACTGCATTATGAGCATTAGTCTCCATGTGCACTTTATTAGTTCCACTGTACTTCAGTAGCAGGTGGAATGATTCATGATCAAATATTTGAAAAGACAAACAATTCCAAGACTGAAAGATGCCTGATAATAGAAAATATTTCATTCTTGACAACACTGAGTGTTAAAAAGACATGAAACATCCACTGGAGGTACAAAAACATTATCTGTTTGCAATCTAGCGACATACCTTTGAGTATTAAAGGAACACTGTTAACCTAAAATCTTGCTACAGTGCTGCATTTGAATGAACTGACACTACTCATGGTGCATAAAGTTAAATAGTTGCATTGTAGGATTGGGGCCCTACATTAAAAATAGTTTCAGATTTTACACTTGCCCAGGAGTCTCATGCCAATTTTTATTCATTTCACAGACTCTGTAAAGTGTCTTATTCCCTTTTCTCCCATGTGGAAGACTGAGATGTGATGTCTACACCACACAAGACCTGTGTAGGCAAAATGGGCTCATTGATTCTGTGATAGACTGCACCTGGAAAAGAGTCAGAGCTGTTATGCTCTGATTGATGATGAAATCAAGCTGGGGGGTGGCAGATGGCAGATAAGTAAGTATAAAATCAAGACAGGCTGGTGGGAGATAAGGATTTTCTGACTCTCCAAATGAAGTAATTCTAGAAACTGAAAAAGACTCTATTAGAGAAGGAGAATAGAGACAAAGTGGAAGGGGAGAGAAGTAGAATCAGATGATGATATCAGCAAAAAAGCAAAGCTGAGGAAGGAAATAAACCAAAATACCACTGTAACATTCTTAGCCAGAGAAATAAGATTAGGTGTTGTTAACTATTATATAGTTGACCAGATTAAAAATAATTTGAGATACTGTAAGAGCTAGGTGGTTGTGAGATGGTGATTTGTTAATTAAATGTAAAAACAAAATAATAAACTGCTTAAAACTAAAATGCTAGGGAAAGTTAAAATAAGTTGCTAGCTACTAAATTATTTAACTGAACTAAAGAGAGTAATATATGGAGTGCCATTAGAGCTGACCAACGATAGGATAGCCAACAGTACAGGAGAAGATAAAGTGTAAGTGACTAATTTAGTAAATGAGGAGGAGAAAACAAGCCATTAATAGCTATGCTGATTACATTTAAGAGAGGGACTCTACCTGGAGGAAGTAACACCAGGGTTTCAGATATTGACAACAAAGCCATATCTCCCCTCCCCACACAAGATGTTATAATTGCCAACAGTATGGGCATGTAGCAGCTGTTTGTAAATGGAAAACAAGATGCAGGGAGGAGCATTCCTATGAAAACTGTATAGAAGGTGTAACCCGTCCGTGCCCAGGGTAGCCCACTGATAATGCCA
>ML675604.1:58011950-58023493 GCA_007922155.1 Mesoclemmys tuberculata | reverse complement strand
ATGATTTTGACTTATTAATGTCAAACAACACAAATGCCCCCCCCCCCCAAATGCAGCCCGCGTGACAGAAGGGACAGATCAAATGTAGTAACTGTGGTAGTAATCACAGTCTAGTATGTAGAGGGTATATTGCAGCAAAGCAAGGTAAAGAGATATAAAGGCCAAAAATTGTTAACATACCTTATGTGGAAGCTTTAAGGAATCTCTCAAAACAGCAGGTGGAGATGGAAGAGACAAAACGCCCAGGAAAAGGGAACTTCAGACACAGCCTCACTCTATACAGAATACTGCATAAGGAATAGGTGATGATATACCAGTAATGAAAAAAGAAAGGTTTATTGCATTTATGATAGAAGTGATAAATTATACATCAAAAGCTGGGGAAAAAGTTAAAAAATGAAAATTATAGCAAGGAGAGGGGGAAAATACTTATATATGAGCAACTTGTCAATGGACTGTATTCATGCAATTTTCAAAGTAGCTAATGGAGAAATATGGCTGGCCTGGGGATCTCAATCTTGTGTTGGAATGTGCACAGTCTGATAGCACATGGTCAAGAACTATAAGAAAATATCCTGGAAATGAAAACTAAACCAGATGTCATGTGTATCCAGGAAACATGGCTGGTTGAAAAGTTTGCTTATAAGTTGCCAGGGTATATTGCTTTTAGGCAAGATTGAAAACTAGGAAGAGGAGAAGGCATTTGTACTTTCATAAGGGAAAGATTAAACTACATAGCAGTAGAGAAGGAAGAAGCAAGCCTAGAATATAATGCTGTTCAGATCCCAATGTAAAAGAATAATATTTCTTTAAGGATTTATAATATCTCTACACCATTGTAGGAAATTATGAAGTTCAGAGCTACAAAGATTAGTGAAGAATGCTAAAAGACCATATATTATATATGATTACCTACATAGTCATAATAAATTGTAGGGAAGTAAGACAACTGATTAAAATGGTGCATGCTTAGAAAAGTTCATTGATGAAACCAAACTACTGGTTTTAAACCATGGCATCCCATCTACGTTTAATGCAGCAGGCAGTCATTTTTCCTGCTCAGACCTGGGAATTATAACCATAGATATTGCAAGTAAATGCAACTGGGAAATATATAAGGAAAAAGAATGGGAAATGATCATTTCCCTATACTTATTACTTTTCAAGGGCAAGGTATGATTTGAAGGCAATGGAAAATAACCCAAGTGGAATTGTAAGAAAGCTAACTGGGAACTATTTACTTCTGTTACTGTCATTGAAATTCTCTATCTATGTAATAAAAGGATTGATAGCAGCATCTACTGTAACCATACCCTAAGATATTGAAGTACCCCAAATATAAAAATTCACTTCCATGATGGAATAAGGAGTGCAAAATGGCAGTTAAAGAACTACAAAAAGAAGAAGAAAATAGAATGAATAGTGAAGATCTAATGAAGTATAAAAAAGTAAGGCAATAGCAAAAGAATTATAAAAAATCAAAGAAAGAGAGTTGGAGGAAGTACTGTGGGCAGATAAACAAAGATACCAACACATCAGAAATATACAGGCAAATTAGAAGAATCAATAGAAATCAGATTGAGTAACCACATCCCAGGTCTTATGGGGACTGACAACATAGTTAAAAGTTGTGATCATGAGAAAGCAGAAGTTTTAGCAAAAACTTTCTGATGGAACAGCAATGATTAAAACCAAAATCAGGTTTTTTTATCAGATTAAAAGACAATTTGGTGAACCTAATCACAATCTATTATGTATTTGGAGTAAACATGAAGATACTATACTACATGAATAGTTTTGTATGTGAGAACTTGAGAAGGCTATTAATATCAGAAAGAAAGCATCCCCAAGTAAAGATAATATATGTAACATAATTTTTAAATATCTCTCTGAAAGCAGTGAGAGCGTTATCTTGAAATTATTTAACACTATATGGGAAAAAAAGAATGATTTTGTTAGAGTGGAAACATGCAGTAGTAATTCCAGTGTGAAAATCAGACAAACTATCCACAAAAATAGATATTTATTGACCAATTTCCCTTAAATCTTGCCTTCATAAAAATATGGAGAGAATGATGAATGAAAGATTGGTTGCCCTTTGGAAAACAACAAAATAGATAAGGTGCAGCGTGGTTTTAGGACAAGAAGATGCACCATTGATCACATTGCTAATATAGAAACTGAAATGCAAAAAAGTGAGGCTCAAGGGCTTCATGATAGCTGTCTTTCTAGATATTGAAAAGGTGTATGGCATGCTATGGAGGGAAGGCTTATGCAAAGTAGGTACACCAGGGTTAAGGGGAAGAATGTATGGGTGGATGAGAGAATTTCTGAGTAAAAGTACCATGCTGATCAGAGCTAGGAAAGTTAAGTTGAAAAAAAAAATATATAGATATAATCAAGAATGGCACACCAGAGGAAAGAGTTATCAGTCCAACCTTATTGAATTATTATGATAAATGATTTCCCAAAACAAATAAGTTATGGGGGTAGGTGTCAGTCTATTCTAAGATGATTGTGCTCTGTGGGTTAGGAACAGGAATATTGAGAATATCAGAAAAGAGAATCAACAAAGTATTATGTGAGACCTCTGATCAGGGAAATGCATGGGGGTTCACATTCTCCATTGCTAAACCAAAGGAAACCAAATGAAAAGGAAGTTGCAAAGAAATGTAAACTATATCTGGGTGGAGAACAAATAGTTACAGTTAAAAGGTTCAAATTCTTAGGGTTAATATTTGATACTAAATTACTTTGGAAAGTTCATATAGAATACGTTAAATGTACAGGGATGGTTAACCTGCTTAAAACTCTTGCTGTGACTAACTGGGAGGGGAAGGGTGAATAATAAAATGCTACTTATGATATAATCAGACCAGTTATTGACTATGGCTTTAATCAGACCAGTTATTGACTGTGGCTATGAAAATCAGAACTTAAAAAATAGAAATAATACAAGACCAGGCACTACAAATTGAATGAAGTACATTTATTACAACACCTGTATGTGCACTACAAATAGCTTCTAGTGACATGCCAGTTATACTACAAATGAAACTACTGGACGTAACTTCCTGGGCCAAAGTTAATGGGAACTGCAATGATGAAAGTACCAAAGAAACTTGAGGATTGTTGGGAATTCAATAAGTACACTCTAGCACGTGATGTTAGAATTCCATATGCCATTTGGAGTTAAATTATGGATGCAGGATGTGAAAGACAAGGAAAAGCTGAACATTGTCAACACTTTTAGTCATGGGAAAATTAGTTTATGGATGGAAAGTTGCACATCCAAATGTGGATTTGGATTTAATTTATAAATTTAAGCATGAAAAGGAAACAATAGGTATTAAAAATGAAGTATACCAGTATATAGATGAAAAGTGGAGTTAGTTTTGGAGAGGAAAGGAGAGGGAGGGAAAAAAAAGAAAAAAAAAAGTGAAGGGTAGGGACATCATGGTGTACCAGAATAGGAAATTAATGCATTTAAATGAATATCTGACTATGTTGGTGTCATTACAGCAGAACTAGTAGCAATAATTCTAGCATTGAATTAGATCTGGGATGTATAACTGGCAGCAGCGGTCATTTTTTCGGATTCAATGTCAGGCCTTATGGCAATAAAAAAGGGTGTCTCACTATGCAGAAGTGATTTAAATCAATGAAATTATATTTCTAATAACAGAGTTAGTACACATGGGGATACAGATAGCATTAGCTTGGATCCCAGAGCATACTGGGATAACACAGAATGAAATGATGGCCAAATCAGCTAAAAATGCTGTAAAAAATGGAAGGATTGACATAGAAATACCCTTGAGCAAACAGGAATTCAAAAGCCTAGTACATGTCTCTAGAAGTTTTAAAAGAGGAATTGCTAAATTTGGATTAATGAAAAAAGGGAGAAGAATTTTTTTAATTGTTCCTTAGAAATTGAGGACTATGATACTTCAGGGCTTGGATAGCACTTAACAGGCCATCGTGGCTTAAACAACAATCTTTTTTGGAATAAATAGATGCAAAGATCGACTGTGTGCATTCTGTAAGGTGGGAGAAATAATTTTATCACCTGCGGGTATGTACGAGTTTTGATAAAGAAAGTGAAAAAGCTTTTTGAGCAATTCAAATATCTTAAGGTAAAATAAAAAAATTGTGATTTATTAAAAACTTTGGGGAAATGAACTATTGTTAAAAAGGTTCTGTTACATTACCTCAAACACAGGGTGGAGTGAAAGGATATAAACTGCTAAGTAGTGAGGAATTATAGTTGGTGGCAACTATAGACTATTTGGTCAAGTCTGCTTCACCGTCAAAAAGAGAACAAGAAAAGAAAAGAGCTGACAGGGAAGAATCTGCAGTAACTCCTAGAGAGGAAAGGTGTTGGCAAGAGACAAGATGTCCTAGGGGGAGCCCTGGGATCCTGCTTTGGGATACAGGTTCTGGCAAGAACTAAACAGAAGGGGAAGTAGTCACAGGGAGCAGAGGAAGCTCCAATTGTAACCCGGAGGTGGGCCAGAAAACCGAGAAAGGAAGGTAGGAAACAACCCAGGGATACAGCAACAGGGTCTAGGACTATGTAGACCATGGTTGCTGCAGCATAGGGTCCATAAGTTGGAGCCTGTGGCCGAGCACTGGCCTGGGTTCCCCTACCATCCACAGGGGAAGTGGCACAATCTGGAGAGTAGAGCAGAGGACTGACTGAGACAGATTGTCCAGATTGTCGATACCAAGGAAGGGGAAAACTATAGTGACCTGGCTGGAGGGCTGAGCCATGAAGAGGGAGCAATTGAGTCAAAAAGAGAGAGAGAGACCACAGGGCAAGCAACTGGAGGAGGGGGCATCAGACTGGTAGAGACCTAATCCCATGACCCAGCAAGAAGGAGATGCCCCAACAGTGGGTAGTGAAAGCCTCTCACAAAGACCCACATAAGCATCAAGGAAATTGACTAAATGACTATAAATACATAGGAATCAGTGAGGTGACTAGACAGAGTGCTGTCAAACACTCAAAGTAAACCAAAAAGAGAACAAAATGTTGCTCAAATCCTTTTAACTGTAGCCATATGTGTTACCTGTTATAACAGAACATAAACAGTTTTAAAATAGAAGTATATTTATGTAATTCACAGTACTCATTTATTGTCAATTCAATGAGCATAAAAGATAGGAGGGGAAGAAAGAAGATCACGCACCTCATCTTGAACTCTTCTCTACAGCATAATTCCCATTGAGGGAATGAGGAATGAGGTTCAGGATCAGCTGCTATATATGGCTGTCCAACATCCTGACAGATTAAAAGAAACATGACAAAGTCAGTCAGTCAATGGTGCTTGGCAATAAAGTGTGAGGAAATCCCAATGCACGAGTGGCAGACTTTCCCATGGTGTCTAAAGGTCCACTTGCCAGATGGAGGTTGGAGTACATGCTGCTTCCTTGCTCACCTACAGGCCTCAGCCTGGCTTCTCTGATGACTCTTTGCAATGATTGCACCAGCCTTAACCCGGCACTCCAGAGTGGTTGTGGTTAGGAGTGGTTGTGGGCAGGGCTCTCACAGTTGTGTGTGGGAATGCTGAATTTCTTGAGACCCTGCTTGACCTTGTCACTGTATTGTTGATTAAAGTTGAGCCAAGATAGCAGAAATGATCCAAGTTGTCCAGAGCTTCATCACTAATGCAAATTTAGGAAGGACTTTGGTGCCCTGTGACGTGACAACTGTTTTCTTAACTGATGACCATGCATCAGAGAACTTATTCATCAGATGAATTAAAGACGAATGCAGTGTCATCTGCGAAGAGCAGATCCCAAAAGTGAGTTGGGTGACATGTCTCTTGCTCTGATATTGATGGATCAGGTGCTAGAGATACAAAAACCATAAACCATGTTATAGTAAATAATTTGAAAACCACCTAAAATGTTTGATGGGACTATAAATTACAAATAAATAAAGACATACGGCCAAATTCATCCCCAGTAACGGGCCATAGAATTTTACTTATGGTAATGTTTGTCACATGGCAGACTGTCTAAAATACCGCAGAATAATGCAAAATGGAAACACTGTCATGAAAGGTATGCTTTACTAAAGGATGCAGATAACTCAAATAAGCTTTCGTTTTGGTGAAAAGTGTTGGGTAGGTTTGGAGTGTGACATCAGAAATGAAGGCCCTAAATGTAAGTTCAGTAAGTGCCACTGAATTAAAACAATGGTGCAGTCGGGATTCCTAAACTGAATGCCTGAATCTCTGCTTTCAATTCTGTTTTCAAGTGTATACCCAGTACATTTGAAAATAGTGGGACAATGTGGATGAAGGCTAGAGCAATAAAATCATATAGTTAGCTCCAACTAGGCATGTCTTTTATAAGTTGTTCTGGGGGTAGTGCTTGGTTTTTTTTGTCTTGTTTCACTTATATGAAACATGACGGAGATAAAGATATAAAATGGTGAAATGTATTGATTTATGTGTAGTATGCATCAAGAAAGAAATGAGTTTTCATTCAGGATTTAAATAAGAAGAGCATAACGGGTTGGCAGAGCAGAACAGGGAGAGCTTTCCATGCATAGAAAATGACACAAATAAAGGCATATAGTTACTTGCCTGGGATCCAGAATGCTTCCGGAAAGCCAATGTTAAGTTTTCATAGTCACATTGGCAGTAGGGTATTTTATAAGGGATGTGATGGTGCTTGACACTGCAAGGTAATGTGTTTCCCAACACCCTTTGTAACAGCCATAGCACAGACACATGTAAACTAACTGGATAAGGATCTGATTGTGCCCTTCACACCTAGGATTCTACCTAAACATACTACTAGTGTACGAATGTGATGACCTAATATTTAATGTAAACTCTGACTCCAGGCAAAAAGGCATAATAATCTATTCTAGGAATAACATCTGGGAGAAGGCCCATATGCCTCAGCACAGAAATTTTTAAAGATGGTCTACGATTCTCTAATCCTGTGATTCCTCCCTCAGATCTTCCAGTAGTAAAATCTCATAGCAAAAATCTGTGATCAATTGAGTAAAAGAAAAAATATCCCACTAAAAGATGTTCTCAAGTAAATTATTTGCAAAATATATATTTAAAATGTCACAATCTGCTCACAAACATTCCATAATAAAGAATTAATTTTAATTAAGCAAATTATTTGCTGTCACTCTGCTCCACTTCGACCATTGCATTTGTGTGCTCTCTGCCAAATTGTACTGCATCTGAGAGCTTTGACATCACTTGGCTTTATGCTGAAATAAGAGCACAGACTTCAGTAGTTATTCCTGATTTAAACTCATGTAAATGAGACCAGAACCACATACATAAACTTTAACCCATTGCAGGCTGCTGTCTATTACCAAACATTAATGTAGCTGAACAATTTGATATGGTAATTGCCACTAGGTGGCACAGATACAATCTTTCAAGTTCTTTATCTTAGTGTGTGAACAAATGTTCAGTGTTGGAGAGACATGCCGGGTCATTGCTAGTTTTTGGTTATGCAAGGTCTTTGGAGAAGTGGCTGTGTACCATCAGTAGTCTGCTTTCTGTCATGGTTGCTCTGGATACAGAATTGCTCTTTGGGAATCAGGAACTGATATTGGGCCGACATTCCTGACGAAAAGGGATTGCCTGCTTTTTGTTTGACTATTTCTGTTTCAGGATTGGTATGCACATAATGAAAGTTAGACTTAGAATAGATTTAGATTCTACATCATTGATTTCTCCTACTGAGAAGCCAAACTACTAGGCCCCAACATCTGCAACTGTTCACCAGAAATGGGACATTGGTGTAGGAAGAAGGGGCAACTATATACAACCTATTCACTAATGCAGTCTCCTATGTAGCTTCCTGTTTTCTAAAAGCAGCAATAAATTATTTGGGAATCAAATCCTTCTGGAAATCTAGAAATAGGAAATGTCATCATTACGAATTAGCCTTAGGAAAATTACTTCTCTGTTTTAGAAGAAATTTCTCTTCCTTTATGCATTTTCTATCCCTCTTGGAAACAAAGTCCTATTAACCAATGTGACAAGCATGATATAATTTCAGCCTTCTCAGGAATCAAGTTAGTTAACTGAAAGTTTAGAAAGTCTTTAAACTCTGGGCCTATTTTCTTTTCTGTTTTCCTATTTTATAAATCTGGAAAGAGTACTCAAAATGCAAAATAGATCTGGGCAAGTGTTTATCCTAGGTCATTTAGCAACATGTAGAAAACTTATGGCCTGGGATAAAGATTCTCTAAGGCAATAATAGTCAAATTGTAGCTCTTAAGGGACCTGACTCTGGCTTTCATGGAATCCACATGTCTGTTAGTGTTGCTATTGTTGTTCTTTAATCTCAGGCTGAGAAAAAGATTGCAGCAAGTAATCTCTGTGTAGTAAAACAACTAAGCAAAAAGAACTGAATGAATGGAAATTATCATACCAACAATTCCAACATAAAGACAAATGAAGGGAGAATAGGAACCACTGGTATTTTTCCTCCCTCCAAATATCCAGAAGTAAGAGAGGAAGGATGAGAAACACTCATCTTCCAGCACCCAGAAATAGAAATGGGCTCACTTCCTTAATAATAACTGAGGAATATCAGGCAGGCACGGCTGTTAGACATGGTGAGAGGCCACCATTACATGCTGAAGCTCTAATGTGTGTGATAGCAGCCTGGTCTTGGCTCCCGTTTCAGTTATCATACCCCACCCTTAACATGAGGACTAACAGATTGTGTGGAAAGTGGATTGTATTCAGATTGCTTAAAAATTCTGCATCTTCTGACCCAGGAATGTTCCTGACTGAGGAGAAAATTTGGGAAGAGAATGGAAGGAGAGATGTGAAAGAGAGAAAGTAAGAATCTCCCACATTTTTACCCATCCAACAAACTAAACCTTAATCCAAAGACAGAAGAAGTTCGGCTCAGGCCGCATCATCTTCTTCCCTCTTCCTACTTTCTCAGGTTTACAACAGACTTCACATCCATCTGCTTTCTGTAATCTGACAGCAAGGCCCAGAAGCACTGGCAGCCTCTTCCTTGGACCTCAGCCTAGATTTATTTTGATCCAAATCAAACAGAAAATGCTTACCTTCTCAGAGTCTCATTTTAAAGCTCACCTGGCTGAATATCTCAATAGTTAAATATGCTCTAGAGCTGGGTAAATGTTGCAAAAAAAAAAAAAGTCCGCTTGGCATCTGTTTGCATCCTTTTCATGCTGGCTTTCCACAGATATTCTAGCACATCGCTCTATTGCTGATAGTGCTTCTTGAAACAGCTGTTTTGAACTGCCGTTCTATGCCAGAAAGGACCTATGTGTAAATGGTATCTTGTTGTTCATCAAATATTCTCCCATGTGTATTCAGTGTCATATCTGATGACAAAAAGGAAGTTGTTTTAAGTCGTTGTCATTGCTAATTCCTGTGATTCCTTCAGAGCCACGGTCCCACTCAGGAGCAACACGTAACTCATGATAGTGACATGACATGTGACCGCCCCGCATGTCACCTCTGGGCCCTTTCCCACACCCCCGGCACCTCCCACACTCGCTCCAAGCTGGAATGACCTTGTCCTCACTCTTCTCACAGCTCCTTCCTCACAACTCCCATTGCCTCACTGCTGCAGCCATTGCACGGGCCAGAGTGGGTGCTGGACGGCTACTGCTGAACATGGGTAACTCCAGCTGCGGGCAAGAAAGAGACAGGATTCAGCAGGCTTCCGCATGCCCCGTCTGGCGGAGCTGTGCTGTCAGCCTGGTCTCTTTCTTCCCTGCTCTGGACACCTCCTCGCAAGGCTTACAGGGAGCACTAGGTGCTGGTGCCTTTCCAGGCATGTCCCCCTCAGCCAAGCTAAACTGAACTCACACTCTGTCATAAATCTGGGGGAGCATGTGACCTGGCATATTCCCCCAGCATATGTTGCCTCTGATACCAATACAGCAAAAGACTTCAGCTGTGCTTAAGTGTTTGACTTAGGCACTTGCTTAGGGCTAAGAATTTGGCCTTGATCCAGCAAAGCATCTTAGCATGTGCTTACCTTTACACATGTGAGTTGTCCTACTGAAGTAAATGAACCTAACACACACAGAAAGATAAGTGCTTGAGTGCTTTGCTGGGTTACAGCACAAGAGCGTTAAGAGATATTTGGGGTAAGTCTACGCTGCAATAAATATCCTGCGGTACCGAGTCTCAGAGCCTGGGTCAGCTGACTTCGGCTAGTGGCACTCAGAGTGTGGAGATGTTTGGGCTCCAGTCTGGGCCTGGGCCCCCATTGTGGAGTCTCAGAGCCTGGTCTCCAGCCTGAGCACAAATATATACAATGCAATATGTAGCCCCACAGCCTGAACTTTGTGAGCCTGAGTCAGCTAACCTGAGCCAACCATAGCTGTGTTTTGGCCCTTTTATTGCAGTGTGGACATACCCTTGGTGATCTTCTTAAATAGGTGTTTATGTGTATGCAGTAAAGAACTGCTTTTCTTTACACAGAATAGTGCAGAGGATGTGTGCTGGGCCCATAACCTGGAGGTCAATTGACCTTAAGCAAACTCTGCTAATTTGTGTTTGGCATTTATTATACAAGAGGTGAGATTAGATTATCATAATGGTTCTTTCTGGCCTTAAATCTTTGAATAGCATGTAGTGAAACTTTAAAACGAAAGTGGTGTGATGTAATATATGAAAAGAAAGGGAATGAGGAGATGAGAAAAGAAGTTAACAGGAGACAAAACTAAAGACAAAATAATATAAAGAAGGGTGAGAAGAGTTTTATAGAAGATCATGTACACAGGGAAGTCTGGGTTGTTATCCCAAATTATGATGGGATTTATTTACTAGCTAAGCAAGAGAATCTTTATGACAACACTCTCCTTCCCACCCCAAAGAGACATCCTGAAGCTGAAATGACTTCAGTGGTTATCACAGGACACAAGACCAAGGTGCAAACTGAGTTACTATTTGTGTTTGAATACCTATGACACCTGAGAAACAAAAGCTTTCAACCACAGACCACAAGCACTGTTGCCATGAGATTTTCAGGGCAATTGCATTCAGGCAATTGAATAGAAATGCAAAGATCCTATCACCATTACACTGAGCAGAACATTAATAAAAATAATCTGAAATCACTGGGACAACACAGAATTAGATGCTACAACATGTGATTAAGTGTCACAGAATCTGACCCTAAATCTGCATGAACACAGATAGTATGGAATTCGAAAGAGCATTATTTATTTGTTTTTTAAAGGAACCAACCTTTAATGAGTTGATATTTCAACATTGAATTGCTGGGGAATATGGATTGCTGACAGTTTTCAAGTTTTTGACAGTTTCCAATTCATATGGGGACTAAAGCACTTCCCCAGACACTATAGAAAAAAATAAACTTATTTCAGAGGTTACTATTAGAAAATAGCCTAAGTGACACTTGTCTACTTTGAGATGGCTCTAAAGCGTGCACATTGGTAGGCATTAATAATGTTTCTTTTTTAGTTTATTTTATATATATATTTTATATATATTTTGTACACACACACACACACACACACACACACACACACACAC
>ML675604.1:57978998-58007721 GCA_007922155.1 Mesoclemmys tuberculata | reverse complement strand
ATATTGGTCCCTTCTGACCTATGAGTCTATGAGTCTATGAGTTCTGCAGAAAAGCACCTGGAGGTTACAGAGGATAAGAAGCTGGTTATGAGTCAGCAGTGTGCCCTGGTTGCCAAGAAGGCTAATAGCAAATTGGTATACATTACTAGGAGCATTGCCAGCAGATCGAGGGAAATGATTATTCCCCTCTATTTGTCATTGATGAAGCTGCATTTGGAGTATTACATCCAGTTTTAGGCCCCCCCACTACAAAAAGGATGTGGATAAATTGGAGAGAGTCCAGCAGAGGGCAAGAAAAATAATTAGGGGGCTGGAGCACAAGATTTATGAGGAGAGGCTGAGGGAACTAGGCTTCTTTAGTCTGCAAAAGAGAAGAATGAGAGGAGATTTGATAGCAGACTTTAACTAGTTGAAAGAGAGTTCCAGGGAGGATGGAGCTAGGCTGTTCTCAATGGTGGTAGATGAGAGAACAAGAAGCAACGGTCTCAAGTTGATGTGGGGGAGGTCTAGGTGAGATATTAGGAAAATGTTTTGCACTAGGAGGGTGGTGAAACACTGGAATGGGTTATCTAGGGAGATGTTGGAATCTCCATCTTTAAAAGTTTTTAAGCTGCTGGTTGACAAAGCCTTGGCTGGGATGATTTAGCTGAGGTTAATCCTGCTTTGAGCAGGGAGTTGGACTAGATGACCACCTGAGGTCCCTTCCAACTCTAATCTTCTATGATTCTATGAAATAGTACTTCATCTCTTTCAGTTCTTCTTTTCCCATAAAACTGATCTATGGACTTTCTGCCCTCTTACACTGACATCAATAAGGAACCACATTGCTGCTTGGGCAACCATGGATTGCTAGTTGTCTCCCAGTTCCATATGGGGCAGCCCTACAGTGCAAGACATGCTTCCATGGTAATCAGAACCACGCAATCTTATCTCTGTGGCGTTCATCCTTCCCCCCATCATTGGTTCCATTCATTTGTGTCATCTCTTTAAGAAGGCCAATATCCAGCAAACTCTTCTGCACATGCTTAACTTTGTGTATGAACAGCCCAATGAAGTCAATGGGACTAAACACATGCTTGAAACTAAGTATAAGTATAACTGTTTGAGGATCAGAGACTAAGCTCTTCAGGACTGAGATCCTGTCTACTCATGCATTTTCTCGAACAATGAAACCCCATCTCTTATTGGAGCCTTTGGCCATTATTGTATAAATTAAAAAAAATATTATTTAGAAAAATGTAAACACTCTACTAGGACAGAACAAAAAGATACAAAATTGTGTAAGTACAGTTAAAATAGCATAATATAGATGTCCCCTGAATTGCACAAATTCTGCTCTTGCCATTGAAACCTATTTCTGGTCACCTCCATTTGCCATGGCAGCCCCTGCATTGCAAAATGCAGCATACACAATACCACACACACTTAGAACATATGGAAAGTAAGGAACTAGAAGATCTTTTCAGGGCTCTTCCAGTTTTACACTTCTGTGATTCTGTGTTGTTGAAATAAACAAACATACTGGGTGAGGTTACTTTCAGAGAAGAAATAGTTTCCTTTTGCTTTTGAAATAAAGTTAAATAGTTTATCACTTGTTTGTTTAAAAGACAGACATTTTCTTTGCAGGTGGGAAAAAGAACAGGATAAGAGTGCAGGATTCTGAAACAAGGCTGTTTGATTTGTGGGGGACTAGTGTCTCCATTTTGCAGGAATAAGAAAGAGATGTTAAGGGCAGACTAAAACCCTACATGATAATGTGCCTGCCACATGTTTAATTTAATCCCTTCACTTAAACATTCACTCCTTTTAAGAATCTATCCATTTGCTTCAATCAAACATTCATCTTCTGTTCATGCATGTTCACTACATCACAAAAACAATAACATACAGCACAAGGCTATTAAAGCTAAAAGCTTTGGAAATAAATCACACATCTGACACTTCCCTACAACCTTCATCTGACTAGGCTGAGGGAGGGATTCGAGTAAGGAAACCGCTTCATGAGGAAATATCTAACATTTCAAATAGACTAAAGTGCAGAATCCATACATTTAATTAGAATATTAGTATTGATTTGCAAGGGTATCAAAGAAAAACAACCTTAGAAGGAGGGAGAAATCAGTCCTATTATGATTCTTGGATACTTACATAGTAGAATTATTAAAAGCTGAAATGTCATATGAGAGTGTTAATGACAGTGATTATGGTCCAGTCTTAAAAAAATAACCTGATAGTTACTAGTTCTATGGGTATATCTACACTTGTGAGTGAACACTGTTATATGTCCATGTACTACCAGAGTGTGTACCTCGTACCCATGCCGAGTGTCCACATACGATGTTCTGGGCACAGGTATACACCCCTTTTCAGTATGCAGTGTTACCACTAACATTTTAGGGGTGATATCCCAAAGTCCTGAGCATAATCTGAGACACTGAGGACTTGTTGCATGTTGCTGGAACTGTACGCCATCTTCAAACATTTGATGACGGCAGCTCCCTGCCATCTCTCCTTTATGCCAAACTACATTAGAGACCTGTAGGAAGACCATGAAGATTTGGATCAACTCCTGCTACTGCTCGCTGGACAAATGTACATGTGGTGCAGTATCAGATACTGCTGAGGGATTTCAGATGGTGAAGATGGCTGACCCAGGAGGGGTGAGGAATGAAAATCCACTCAGTATGCACCTGGGTGAACTGCCTCTTCTGGTCCTGACAAACCAGTATGGTGTGGAGGAACCACATCATCTTGGAAACCTGGGATGATGACCAGTGTCTGCAGAACTTCAGAATGAGGACGCAGGCCTTCATGGAGTTACACAAGCAGCTTTCACCAACCTTCCAGCACCAGACCACTCATTTTCAGACACCAATGCCAGTGCAAAAGTAGGTAGATGTTGCCTTTTGGAAGCTGGAAACACATGACAGCTACTGATCAGTTGCCAACCAGTACATGGTTGGGAAGTCTACTGTCAGGTCTACCAAAACTGTGATCTACCCATGGGTAGTTAACCTAAATTCCTGAAATGATAGTGTGATGTCAGAGGGGATGTGGTTTTCAAACTGTGCAGGGGCAATCAGTGGAACACTATACTTTACCCACTGAAAGGGACCAGTGAATATATGAACTGTAAAGGTTAATATTAATTGGTTCTTCAAGGTTTGGTGGACTACAGATGTCAGTTCATGAACACGAACTCTGGACACATGGAAAAGGTCCATGATGCCACAATGCTCAAGAGGTTGAGATTGTACTGCTGGTGGAAGAAGGAACTTTATCCCCTCAAAATGATGTGAATATGTACTGTATTACTGTTCCAACATTTATTTTGGAATATCCCACATACTCTCTCTTACTGTGACTCATGAAGACTAGCCGACTCAAGAAAAAAGAAATTCAACTACAGCCTGAGTAGCTGCAGCATGATGGTGGAGTGCACCTTTTAGCATCTGAAAGCACATTGATGATGCCTCCAGACTCTTCTGGATCTAGTGTGGCCAGTACAGTTCAGATTATCATGGCATGCTGTGCTTTGCATAAAGTATAGGAGGCTAAAAGTGAGTAACCTCCACAGTGAGAGAGCACAGGACAGATCTGTTTTTCAAAGCCTGTAAAGGCAGCCAGATCCCATCAATGAGCACAGACAGTTCCTGGTCCCCAGCAGGCCAGAGAAATTTGCGTTGCTTGTACTCATAACACGGCATGGAGGCAGAAGATGACCTAAGAATGCTTAGGGGGGCCAAAATTTGGATATGTGGGCCTTCTATTGCCTTGCCACAGTCAGGGAATCCCATTGCCATAAAGCCATCCAGTATTTCTCACACATTGCCGAGAGTTACAGGCCTTTTTAGCAGGTTGAGCTTAATGTGAAAGCAACCCCCATGGTGGACTTTCCAACTCCAAACTGATTTGCAGCTGACCGGTAGCAGTCTAGAGTTACCAGCTCCCACACAACGATCGCCACATACTTCTCCACTGAGCTCTCGTTTTGATGTCCTTGCCAGGAGTAAGCTCCACACACTGTTCCAGGAAGGTGACTTTGCACATCCCAAAGTTCTGCATACATTGCTCATCATCCAATACCTGAGTAATAATGTGATCCCACCACTCAGTGCTTGTTTTCCAAGCCCAATAGCAATGGTCTATCTTGTGCAGCTGCCTTGTGAATGCCAAAAGCAATCTAAAATTGTTTCTTTCCATGGCTAACAGTAGGGAAGGCACTATTGATTCATTTTCAGAATCACACCTTATGAAATGTTGCATGATCAGCTGTGTTGTGTTCCTAACACTTCTCACAAGATGGAAAGAAATAGATGATTCATGCTTTCACCTAGAGATTGCGGACACATGGTTTACAGAGGCTGCTGAAAATAGCACAAAACATAGTTGGAAGCCCATGGAATGATGGAATGGTGAGCCCGCATCTATGATGTACTGCTATCCACTCCCAGATACTGCAGCTGCTCAAAGTGGTGAGTTGTATAGTGGGATAGCTACCCACAGTGTACTGTTCTCTCTGTTGATGCTATAGCACCAATTGTGGACAGGCTCTTCTGGCACAAGGAGTGTAGTGTGAACATGCACAAATGATTCAATTATAGCAGTTTATAATCATTGGGGTAACAAATCATCTTAACTCTGTAGTGTAGGTATGGCCATGGTTTTGTGTTGTGAAGAATAACACTTTAATGCCATCTTTGATCAATGATAACTGCTCTGTTTCGGGTTGGTTTATTGGAAGCGCTTAAGTATTGCTGAAGTAGTAAATAGTTCTCTGTGGCTTTGAAAGGGAATCAGACATTTTATCCTCACACTTCTTTCTGCCACTTTAGCTTACAGCTCTTATCAGGTGCTATGCATGAGATTGTTCCCAAGGCTTGAGTACTCCCATGATTGCCAGTGTTAACTGTTTGGTGTAAGCGAAGAAATCATTAAAGCACTGGTCAGAGTCAGATCTTCACTGTTTAATTTCATTTCCTTTTGTCTTTATTTTCATTTAATTATTACAGACTTCTCAGTAAAATTCTCTTCTGTTTTTCATTGTGGTGCTTTGAACAGTAACAGTTATTTCATAGCATAATTATTTGCAAAAATAAATAAATAAATAAAAACCCCTAAACAAATTCATGGCTGGGGAGGAAGGGATTGTGGGAGGGATGGAATTGTTGGCATTTCCATGGCACCAGATTTTTCCAGACATCACAGGGTCATGTGCTGACTCCTGTTACCTCACCCCAGACCTCTAGGAAGTATCACTGTGATCATACTATGAAAACAAGGTGCACACAAGTGCAGTGAACTGTAACTTTTATTTTCACCCATGGAACATAGAGCTAGAATGGTTTGTAAAAGAATAAATCAACAACAACAATGGCCAAATTCCCACAGAAGTGAGCAAACATTAAATTCTGTAGAGATGTCTCCTTCTCCTTCCTCTCTCCCAGACAGGGGGAGGAGGAGGAGGAGAAATGGAATATTGTGCAAGGGACAAACATGGATGCATTCTGCATGGGATTTAGGGTTCAAACACAGGCTGGGCTACAAAGGACTGTTCAGGTTCATCATTCCCCTCCTAAATGCTATATGGGTTTCCCCAACGGGGGTTATGGTTGACTGAGGAGGAAGTGGGCCAGGTATCCATCCTCCTCCTCCCCAGTGTGTGGGAGAAAGTGGGAACTGACCATTTCAGCAGCAGCATTGGTGGCAGCTGGAGGAGAAGGTTGTGGTACCACCTGCTCCCATAGAGAAGCAGCTGCTACAGTGGCAGGAAAGCCCTGAGAGCATTTCACCACCTGTTTGATTACCACGTGAGTGCATGATTCCATGCCCTCTATGCACATGCCCACTGCTTGTTCAGTCTCTCCATTTGCAGGAATGCCTCATCCTACATAAGAGCCCCATTCTCCTTTGCCTTAGGCCCTTGCCTAAGTCCAACTGTTCCTAACTCCTGTCTATGCCAACAAAGGTCTCTTTCAGCATCCTCCTCCTTCATGATGGTTCTGCCCTCATGATAGAATGGGTTCCCCTCTCATCATCAGAATGTCCTGCCAAGTCAAATACAAAGGTAGCATTATATTTCATTTTTCCTTAGAGGGTACCTTAGTCCCCCCCCGGTATAAAGCAATGAAGGCCACAATATTTATACTTTTTAGATTCTAAGGAATGGAGCTCTTATAACTTACTTTCTTCGAACAACTTTTGCAGCCCAGAAGGAAGGAGCTGAGGTTAACCATGGTAAGATACCTACATTACTTTTGGTATGGATGGACTGCTTGGGGTACGCTGAGTATCCTTCAGGGGTAGCATTACCAAATCACTTTTCTGTCATTTAAAGGCTGACCATTACTTTGAGAACATAATAGTTTTGAAGGTAGTGGAATAAAAAAGAGAAGTGGGTTTCCAGTACAGTAGAGGGACACCTAGCCACCTATGCCAAAGAGTTGTTTTTGATATTGGTGACACCTCTACATGTTTCTGAGTGGAGGGGTTTATTGAGCTATGAAGGTAGACTGAGCACATTTGCCCTACTGTTAAACCTGAAGAACCAGCTTGGATTTTTGCTACCCCAAAAATTTGCTGAATTATGCATAAAGGTAGGGGTGGCAATTGGAAAGGATATGAACTGTGTTCTAAGCTAATATGGAGTTCCTATGGAAGAGAACCAGAACCAGAAACAATGCTCACCCCTCCCCCAATATCCCTTCATTGCCATAAAGTCCATCAAACAGCACTGAAAGGGACAGGGAAACAGAGAGTAGCATCACAAGTGTATTTTCTTCCCTGAGTTTTTGGGTTAACACTGCCAGCCAGTCACCTCTCCACTGCAAAGGGCATTGTGTCTGTGCAACCACTGGAACAGATGATTTACCCATCATGGCTTCTTCTGCCTTCTTCAGAGTGGCTGAGCAAGGGATGTGGCCATGCACCAGTGACTGGGAACAGAAAAAACACATTTGCAACGGTCACAGATAATGGACCACTCTGACTTTCCTTGGATAAACAAGTGGGTCCCTTTCCCCATGTGTCTTCCCGGATCCACATGCAAGCCATAAAACACTCCCTTCCTTGCTTCTGCATGGCTCCCATTTTCAAGAGGAAGGAAAGATGTGTGGGGGGAAGGGAAGGAGGGGTAGGTTTGAATCCTTCAGAAACCATAAGTGTCATAAAACTGTTCTTTCCTCATCCATGCCCTTCCTCCACCCTTCCCTCTCCACCCCTGCTCATCTCTGCTGAGAACTACTGCTGTTCAGAGTGCTGACAGACAAATGCACAGACACACAGGGGCACAAGAACTGCTCCTTAATATTCTGGTCTATCTTCCACCACATGCTTTACAGTGATTCATAGTATTTCAATACAGCCATGTCTTGCTCGGGAACCATATTGAGGTGGGGCATGGGTGGGGTGTGGTGAGAGGGCATATATTATTGGAGAAAAAGTGGCTATTTCTAAAGAGCATGAAGCAGTATTTTAATTTACCAGTCTCAGGTTCTGGTTCCCAATGTGGTTTGGGATCTTCCTCAGAGGCTTCCTCAACTGGGTCCACTGGGTAGTAGTGCAGAATCATATGTTGTTCTTTCCCCGGAATTCCTGAGTGATCCATGATGGCTCTTCACCCTGCCTTTCATCAGTATCCTACTGTATGATGAGGCCACCAGGGTCCAGGACAGGGTCATGACTGAACTCAGGCTCAATATGCACAGCCTTGGAGCACGTCTGGTCCAGCTAACTGTAGCGAGGGATCTCCTCCTGGAATGACTGTCTGAGGGTTTCATCCTTTGGTACAAAAGCCTGAGGTGCTTCATGCACTCCCAACACTGGGACAGAGTCCACTGAATGCCTGTCTCCTCCAGTCTCTGAAATCTCCTGTTACAGGTGTATATTACTGCCAGTATAGGAAAAGTCAGGGAGAATGGTGTATTCTGCCCTCACATTTATCAGCAACTGGCTTCTGCTCCAGAGACCAGGCAGCAGCTCTTGAAACAGGCTGAATGATCACAGGTGCTGATCAAAACATGAAACCTGAAAGTGCTCAGCACAGGTCACTAGTATCTCTAGAAGTGGGGACTCAGGGACATTTATACCTTTGGGTAAGTGTCAGGCAACGAAGGGATCAATGCATTGTGAAAATGACCTCAGATGTCTCGTGATACCTGTAACTTGGTATACCCTCCTGGCCCCCATCCTCACTGCACTGCAGAATGAACATGGGGCCATGCCACAGTGGAGGCATGTATATATGTACACACATCCCTTCATGGCTGCTAGCTTTTATACACTAAACTGTCCTTCAGGAATGTGACTCAGAGCTTCAAATGTGGACACCAGTGGGGGTTATTGTACAACAACACACATGTTGTTATAGTGTATATTCGCAAGTATATACACACCCTATACGACCAACTTGATGAGACATAGATGTTACAAGCATTGATAAAAAAATTAAAATACACTTAGATATGAAAATATTTTTATGTGAAACTGCATTACTGTTTACCAAACTGGCACACTGAATATTTTATATGGAAACAGTAAATGCAGAATTATATGCAGTTGCTGTATCTATGACTGACAAACCAAGCCAACGTTATATGTGTAGTAAACAATGTGTGTAGAAGAAGCTGATTAAACATGAATGTAATGAAGAACTTAGCTATTTACAATATTTCATGAGGTGAAATGCCAGGTTCTCATGCCAGTTTAATAACAACATAGATTATCTTTACTCAAGGGGAGAGATTCTCCATGGCTCAAAGCCTGGGTGAGGAGCAGAATTCCTTCTGTAAGGACAAGATCCTTGGCTACAATGCTTCTTTGCCTTGTCTACTGCTTACAATTGATCTTGATCCCATTCCCTCACTGTTTCTTGCTGTGGTTAATTTTAGCCAGTCATTGCTTTTCCATCCCTCTGCTCCCATTTAATTCTTCAGAATGACGCTCGATGCCACCTTGAAAAGCAAAACAGATTTATGCTCTATTGAATATATTTGACACTATGGAACAATGGAAGGTTGTGCAGTCTCATTTGGTGTATGGCATTATCCAGAATTTCCTGTCTTGGCAAGGTTCTGGCATGCCAATTTTTGACAAAGAAGCAAATAGTTGTTAAAAAAAACAATACCAATCAATTTGAGGCATGTGCATCCCTGGATTCTTGTTCATGTTCTTGTAAAGTCAAGAAGCTTATCGATAGCTGAACAGACACTATCCATAATGACAGTGGGTAAATATAACAGAAAAAGTGGGAGGGTGAACACTTGAAAGTAATCATTTATTCAAAGTTTAAAAGTTTAACCAAAGTCCTTCAGGACAAGTGTAGGTGCACTTGGCATAGCAGTTGAGATTTAGAGGTTAGAAAAGGAAATATAGACAGTGATAGGATCGTTCTTTTAAAAATGGTCCACAATATGAAAAAGAACATGGAATCACTACAGGAGCTTAGTACCTCAATGTCTGGGTTGCAGACATTACATAGGGAAACTTTACATATAAGAACAACCCTATGACACAGCCAGTCTCCAGAGTGCCTTGTGGCCCAACAAGACACTACACATCCTGTTGTGGTAATTCCAACACTTGGTTGCCACTTCTAATGGTCTAGCGCAATGGTGCTTTAGCCCTCTGGCTAAGGCACACTTGAGTCCTATCTGCTCCTGAGTATTAAAGTCCAAAAATAAAGGACTGCTATGAACTCAAAACCAGGGCAATCAGCAGAGCTGTTAGTTAGGACATTGCCCTTGTATTTGGGGCTTCTCTTCATGCAGACAGTCCCTGTAATCAGTCTTCCTGGTCTCAGTTGTCCCAGTCCCTGAGAAACCCTCCCAGACAGCCGACTTCTGGCTGAAACCAGGCTTCTCTCACTGAGGGAGAAGCAGAGCTCTGCTCTCTTTCCTGGTCAGCTACAAACTGAGCTGGCTCTTCTCCACTCCTGACACATGCCACAGGTGTAGCAGACAGAAGCCAGTTGGGTCCACAGGGCCTCATTAGTCTCCTCCTTGCCAGTGTAGGGGTCTCTATGCTCCATCACAAACCCTAACCAAAAAACCTCTGTCAACTCATGTTAAAAAAACCCATTATGTTACTATTTAAAATGTCACACAAGGACGTTAATAAAAGTGTTCTTAAGACCATTATTTTGAAAATAAATACTTTATTATTAGCATAAGCTTCTTGACATGTCCCTTTAATCAGTGGCTATGTCTACATTTGAGCTAGGAAGTGTGATTCCCTGTTCGCGCTGATGTACCCATGCTAGCACTGATCGAGCTAGCGCCTAAAAATAGCCATGTGTCCATGTTGTCATGGGCAGCCACTAGGGCTAGCTGCCCTGATTACTATCCCACCTGACCCCTGGGTACATATTCAAGTGGCTAGCCTGAGACACACTGCTAATTTTAGTTGTTAACTCAAGCACACCAAGTCTAGTACATTTGTATAAGCTGGAAATCACATTTCCCAGCTCAAATGTAAACATACACATAGTTAAAGCTGTGCTTTTATTTTTTTTAAAGCAATTGCTCTTTTATTAAACTGTTTTTTCCCCTCTTTTGTTGCACGTAATACTCATAGGTCATTTTTACAAATCATGAGATATATTAAGAGCTAATTGCAACATAAATAATCAGAGCGACACTTTTCTAGGAGTCAGGGAGCTATGTTAGAGATTTTTAAATTTGAATTTGATCGTTTCTTTTGTGGCTAAATGCTGTTTAAAATTTTTAATTAGGAATGTTGAATGACACATTAGAATTCAAACTTCAAAATAATTGACTAATTACAGTACATCAAGACAAACATGTGTTGTTTTAAATACTGCAACCAAAAGAAGCAAAACTAGTTAAACCAAATCCAGTCCATAGGGCACTTTTTGGTTTTACTTAAACTGGTTTTACAGTAGAGCAACTCAATTGATATAATTGGAGATACTCATGATTTGAATCATATGATTAATTATATTTCTATATAATGCACTTTGTCTCCAAGAACTCTGTTGTTGCCACATATTACCAGCCATTTTGTGTTCAGATAATACAGATTGTTACAAATGAGACATGCACACAATATACTCTCATGTAGACTTTCCTTTCCTTGTTTTCTTCATCTAAATTTAAAGTAATTCAGCTTGAAATTAGCAAAACAAGGTGAGTGGGATATTACCTTTAATTAGACAAACTTCAGTTGATGGAAAGGACAAGTTTTCAAACTTCACAGAACTCTTCCTCAGGTCTAAATACGAGGTGGGACAGATTATTAAGCATAAGCAGTTCACACATGTAGGAAACCACTTTAATTGGTGTAGGCAATTCACACAAGAGCAGTGGTAGAACAATGGAGGTTTAGTATACACCAGGGTGTGTTACAAACTGTTGTAATGCTCTGTAAAGCAGTCTCTCTGTTAAATCCATGGTTTTTACTGTTATGAATTTAAGTTCTCAGGCTTCTCTTTTCACAGTGTTGCTCAGGTTTCAAGTGAGGATGTGGGCTGAGAGGTCAGATATGGAGTGAACCTTTTGTAAAAAGTGTTCACCTCTCAGTCATTCTCCTCAAAGAAAACCTAAATAGTACCTTCAAAAGTCTCCCACACTTGTATGAACCTCTTAAGTTTTTAACAATCTGTCCTATTTTGTATTTAGCTGGGACACCATGGTTATTTTCTCCAAACCTGAAGAACTCTGTGAAGCTCGAAAGCTTGTCCTTTCCACAAATAGAAATTGGTTCAATAAAAAACACCAGCTCACCCACCTTGTCTCTCTCATATCCTGAGACAGCACAGCTACAACAATCCTGTAAACAACACCAAACTGAAAATGTCTTTTTTCTTTGTGTTTGGAAGAACATAATTTGTTATTAATATAAAAGATTCATAGAATCATATAATCAAAGAATATTAGGATTGGAAGGGACCTCAGGAGGTCATCTCATCTAATCCCTTGCTCAAAGCAGGACCAACCCCAACTAAATAATCCCAACCAGGGCTTTGTCATGCTGGGCCTTAAAAAACCTCTAAGGATGGAGATTCTACCAGCTCCCTAGGTAACCCATTCCAGTGCTTCACCACCCTCCTAGTGGAAAAGATTTTTTCCTAATATCCAACCTTGACCTCCCCCACTGTAATTTGAGGCCATTTCTTCTTGTTCTGTCATCAGCCACCATAAGAACATCCTATCTCCATCCTCCCTGGAGCCCCCTCAGGTAGTTGAAGGCCACTAGCAAATCCTCCCTCACTCTTCTTATCTGCCGACTAAACAATCCTAGTTTCCACAGCCTTTCCTTATAAGTCATGTACTCCAGCTGCCTAATCATTTTCTTTGCCCTCTGCTGGATTGTCTCCAATTTCTCCACATCCTTTCTGTAGTGGGATCCCAAAGCTGAACACAGCACTTCAAATGTGGTCTCACCAATGCCAAATAGAGGGGAATAATCACTTCCCTCAATCTGCTGCAAGTGCTTCTACTAACCCAGCCTAATATGCCATTAGCCTTCTTGGCAATAAGGACTCACTGTTGACTCATATCCATCTTCTTGTCCATTGTAATCTCCAGGTCTTTTTCTGCAGAACTACTCCCTAGCCAGTCAATCCCTAGTCTGTAGCAGTGCATGGGATTCTTCCGTGCTAAGTACAGGACTCTGCACTTGTCCTTGTTGAACCGCATCAGATTTCTTTTGGTCCAATCCTCCAGTTTGTCTAGGTCACTCTGTATCTTATGCCCACCCTACAGTGAATCTACCACTCCCTCCACTTTAGTGTCTTCCATGAACTTGCTGACCGTGCAATCCACTCCATCCTCCAGATCATTAATGAAGAAGTTGGACAAAACATCATAGAGTTTAAGGCTGAAAAGGACCATTAAACCATCTAATCCAACCTCCTTATGTCACAGACCATGGAATGTCATTCAGTTATTCGTGTATTGAGGCCAATAACTTGTTTGATTTCCAGAAAGACATTTAATGTTAGTATTGTTACCCCTTAAGATCTCAGCAGTTAGCTAAAATTCAGAGTCTTGTGAGTTGTGTCTGTTAGGAGAAGAAATTGATGATGACATCAGATATTTCCTTAAGACAAAGCTATTTCTTTACAAAAAACATGTACATAAAGTCCCGTGTCCTTGAACACAGTAGGAATCAAACAGAAGGAGACAGTTTGTTTGCTCAAAATTCCAAGCATCTTTCCAGCGAGAGCTTTACCCAAAAGCCCTTTCTTAGGTTTTTTCAGGGTCACTCTACAAGTGCATCTCTTACTGTGTCTTCTTGGCTTCCATGCTGCTTTCTCTATCTGATTCTTGAGTGTTTTGATGCTTCTTTCTCTCATAGTTGCAATCATATAAATCCCCCGCACCAATATTTTTTATCAGACTCTTGAGATACCCATTGCCCAGGCTTGCATGTGGTCTAGTCCTAGGGTGGTGGTTTTCCATTATTTCAGCTCTCATTAAACATAGGCCTATTTAATTGTTCCCTGATTTACGCTGAATGGAAAGTGTCAGTCACTTCCAACAGCTTCAGTAACATGGTGTTATTGCCTAACTCCACATCAAAACTTTGTGATGAGAATCAGGTACTATGAATCAACAACAATTTAAATCAGTTGAAAGAAATTTTATGGATATTTTTCTGTTATTTTTCATGAGAATGATTCTACCATCATCTACAGTAAAAGGAACATTTTCCACATCATTCTGAATAAAAAGATATACAAGTAGATTCATCATAGATAAGCAGCAGTTGTAGGAGTAATATTTAGTCTGAATAGGTATTAAAGTGGTGGCTGTGGTTAGAGAAATGCAAAAAGTTTTCTGTATAAAACAAACGCTTGACTTCTTTTCTCCAACTGTTTCATGAAGGCATAGGAAAAAATAGTTTGTTTCACTAATATGTAGTTTTAACAGAAGCAAAAGGTAGCTCTTTTGCCAGAGAATCTTAATTTAAGGCTCACTCCTGAAAGAGGTCAGAGATTACTCTCCTTTCTCTGGCAATTTTTGTGATGCTAGAATAATACTATTTGCCACTGACTTACCAGTGCCTTTCAACCATGTCTGGTCAGCAGTGTTCCACGTGACGCTACTCGACCCTCAAAGGGACAGATGGGTTTACACTTTTTTGATACAGTCTCCTCAGCATACCTAGATGAACACAAGCATTTTGATATTTTCTCAAGTCTGTGTCTGAAATTATTTCAGATCTGGTCAGCTAATGATCAAATAGCTCCCTGTATGTGTAATTCCTGAGTACACTATCTACAAACTCAATTTGTGAAAGCACTCCCTTAAATATGGTGCTGTCAAAATATATCTATACAATAAATGCCATTATTTATTTATTAGGTGATGATATATAACAGAAAAACAGACGTATACCACAACAGATATACAGGTTGTCTGTTCAGGCTCACTTGATTAATAAGATATTGTAGATAGCTGTATTGATATATAACTGTATGAAATATAGTTAACAGTATATAGTCTCAGACAATCATTTTAGTGTGTTATTGTAAACTCTGTTCCCTTAACCAGGGCTGTCAGACAGCCACAACTCCCATGGGCCTCTCTCTGAGAGACTTTTTCTTTTAACCCCTCAGGCCCTTACTCATGCTAAAAATTACTTGGAGGATTAAGGTAAATTAGGCTGATTTACTGTCTGGGGCTTTGGATAAGCATATTTCAGGATTATTATACTTTTTACCATTTATAACATTGGTGTATCAGCATACTGGCTCCCTACACTGCTAGTAGATGTCATAAAATGTCCTTTAAGAACCTTGTTTGCTTCTGAATCGTCTAGCGTTCCAGGTATAGTCTCTGATATTTTGGGAACAGGAATGTATGTAGGTCATCAACCTTCATGGCTTTCCTACCCATCAGAAAACCAGTCCAAAGTGGGTCATTAGTTTTATCTAAATATACTCAGAAAACTACAGATCACCAATATAAAAAAGTTACAGGAAAGGGATAAAAGTTAAAAATTGCACAGATCTGTAAATAGCATGTTACCTCTTTATCTGCAATGAAACAACCATGGAGTTTTGTTTCGGTGGGGTCAGAAAGCAAGGGAGAAAGACCCAGAGAAAATAAGATTCCAGTGCTCCACTATCCTGCATTTTTGTACCTCTACATACTATGTGGGTGTAAAATGTTACAATGCTAGTGTGGTAGAATTTTATGGCCAGTTTGCATTAGATGCAAATGACTGCACAGATGCAGGTCAATGGAGAATCAGGTACTTATTGTAAAATCATGGCTCCACTGAAGTCAATGACAACTTCCTCTTCACTTCATTGGGGCCAGGATTTCACACTCTCTATCTATGATTCACCACTATTTAAAATTCTGTTCAGTAGTGTTTATTTTCTCCTTTCAATACATTTCATTGGCATTGGAATGCGGATGATCATTTAGGTTGCCTCATTTAAAGTTTTAGGTTATGTAACATCGTCATTAATGATCAAACACTCATATCCTACAGAAATGGAGATGAGTTTAAGAACACGGGTCCTAATCTGCAGCTCATGGGAAGCAGAGCCCCATGGTCCTGCATTCATCTCACTGTAGGACCCTTAGAGAGGAATACTGAGTAAATATACTAATTCAGTTTGAAGATGATACAATATGGGGTGGGGAAATGTCAAACACCAGCTAGGACACAAAATTACAAAGACTTGAGAGAGTCTAAATATTGATAGAAAAAATATTTTAAAATTCACTTCAATAACTCAAACTAATACATGTAGAGAGTAACAACCCAAAACACACTATACATAAAGACTCTCACTAGAGCTTCACAAATTATGATAGGTGCCAAATTAAGAGCCTGTATAAATAGATATAGATGTATTAGACCATGGTATCATCTCCCAAGAGACTCTGTAAATGATTGTGTGGGTAGGTGATCTGAAAGAAAGAGGTGGAGCAGGTGGCTGATGGAATCACATCATGCAAGAGAAACAAGGAGAAAGAAAGAGAGAAAGAGAAAGAGAAGTAAGAAAGAAAGCTTCTCAAATGTTTTGTTGGCATTGTAAAATGAGGCAAAGAAAATGGCAAGGGCAGCAACAGTAAAATCTGCTACTGAAACAGTAGCAGCTGTAGTCCTAAGTACTATTCCTTCCTTCTCCTGTGACTAGCAGAATTGCCTTCACTGAATTCTGCTTTTTGAGGGAAAATGTCATTGCAAGGGTCTGCATTATCATTTGTGCCTTTCTTTTTACCAGACTACTGTACTTGCAACTGGGTTGCAGGAAGTACTTCAATCACCCATTGATCAATCAGTTTCTGTGAATTTGAGTCAACTTCTGTTCCCGGTCTGAGCTGCTGACTCATACAGGTAGACCTGATGTATGTTAAGTATTATTAGTGTCACAGGAACAGACTGGATTGACAAAATGAAAGCTTTGGTGTGTCATGGCAGTGAAAGTAAGTTGAACCAGTGACATTACTATGATGACTATTGTTCTTCAAATCTTCATTGTGAGATGGTGTAACTTGTAGCTTTCAGCACCATGTAATCCTCATTTTTAAGTGAAGTTAAAATAATAGCTTTCTAAGTTAAATCTGTGAAGAAGTAAGGAGTGGCAAGCTAAAAACATGCCTGAATTTTTTTACTTGTCCACTGAACAGAACCTAAATCACTAGGTCCAATTCTGCTCAATTCAGGCTTACTGGAGACACAGACCCAGGGCAGTATGGTCTAAAAGTAGTTTTGCATGACCTTTGTGACCTCCCATTTTTGGGCTAGTCCAGGGACCAAAATGACACACTGTATATATCACAGCAGCCCAATATAGACTACCCATAGGATGTGATGCAGCCCATCCCTTACTCTGCCTCTTAAACAGGGACTTAAAAGCAGGATGTGTAGAGTAACTAATGGTGGACCTATTCTGTGTCAGTGCTAGTGGAATTCTTCCCATAATCAGTTGTGGCACATTAATGAACTCATATGCTTCTGGAGCTTTGGATAGGGCCAGAATCTCTCACATTGTTTTTTAATCAGCTCCCATATGCAAAATAATCCTCTCCTCTTTTCCTACTTGCTCCTTTCCCAATGTAGCTGTAGCTTCTTTTTTGCTAATACTATATAATATGCTGCTCTTTCCCTCCATAAAATCCTGCTATAAGTTCTCAATTAACTCCTCCCAACCCTTCTGAACAAAATGATGAAAGATGTATTTCAAACTAGACAAGTTCAAGGAAGGGCACATCATAAGGAATAATGCAAACTACTTGGAGCACGAATTTGTTCCAAGAGAAAAGTAAAGTAGCCTTGACAACATGGTGGTAGTTCACTGAAGTTCAATATTGAAGTGGTCAAATGTAGCTAAGATTTTAGTTTATATTAAAAAGGGGATAGAGTTCCCTAGCATGGAAAATTAGGAATTAAATGCAGATTGCTCTTGATATAGCTGCTCAGATGCAATGGGCATCATGTATGTCCTTAGATTTGATACTTAAAAGGACCAATAGCAAAACATAAATAACCACTGCTGATTTTTCCTGTGTGGATACAGTGTTGATGGAGACAATGAAAAAATGGCTAGAAGACAAGCCAAAGAATGGAACAGTGATGTAGGGTATCACATCTAAGGACTGAAAAAAGCAATAAGTATATTTGGCAATGGGGATAGCTAATATTATTGTCAATGAGAAGAAAAGGAGGTGGCAGTTCACTGACCACTTCATGATGATGAAAGATGGTGACCAGACAAAAGATGGTTTGAGAAGGTTTTAGAAAGGTGTCTTACACATTGCAAACAAAGCAGAGGCCATGAACCCCGGGAAGGTGGAGGTGCACCCAGGAGGGGTAGTAGCAAGTGGTCCAGGGTCATCAGACATTAGTACAGTTGTGTTGCCAAAGTCTAGGTCAGCATGATCCCTGCTCACCCAGTGGCAAAGCCCTCTGTCATTGTCAGGGGACCCGGTTAAGTAAGGTGGGCCTAGATCCTCCTACTCCCTGCTGTTAACCCATCCCTGGAGTAACAGCCTACCTAATTTAGGCCTTTGTTTGCCTTCTGTCTGCCCAGCTGGAGACCTGGGCTCTAGACTACTAGTTGCTGTGCCCTGCCCAGAGCCCTTGGACTGCTAATTACGCTATTGAGCATCACACCTACAGGTACTAAGTAATGTGGGGGCGTGGCCTTCCTCCAAAATTGATGGGGAGGGGAGGCCATGGATCACTTAAGTTGGCCATTAGACACTACTGTAATAAACATGATTAATAGTAATATTGTTTCAAAGAGGAAAAAACATAGTTCCTGCCCTACTCATAGGAGCTTATAGTTTAGGTTGGAAACAATATAGCATGACAAAAAGAAAGGCTCTATCAGGAAAGAGAAATGTTTGTGCAAAATAAAATTTTGAAATATGCTTCACAGGGGGATATGATTTGGTTAGATTGTGAGAAAGTGGGGGCCTAATTTATTTAGGCTATTTACAGCACAGTCCTGAAAACTACTCAAGCTTTACACATGTGTATGTGATAAGACAAGGTTTAATTGATTTTCAGGTTGTGATTGGTTTATGATTCTTTATTCAATTTATCGCCATGATTCTTTTTTTAGGTTTAGAAAGTAGGATATAATTCTCAAGGGTATTGGACATAAAGCTTTTACCCTTAGGATAGCTATAAATTCCTCCTAAGTCAAGTAAAGCCTTATACTTAATCAGCACAAATATCCTTTGGCATCTAATTTCATCAAGAAAAAACTCATTTTAACAATATTACATAAATAGCACTAGGAAGTTTTCCATTTTTTTACTGTCATTCCTTTAGTCCTTAAGCAGGAAGGACTCCCATTAGTTTCAGTGGGAGCTGACAGCAGGAGACAGCCTAGTGAGGAATTCTTTGTTGACGCCTTGTGCATGAGTGAAATGGGGAGAGGGAAAATGTTACATTCAACCTTCCCCATTCCTTACAGCCCTTTCTGTCACCAGGCATAAGTGCAGTCCTTGGACTCAGGGAAACAGAAGAAATGATCACACCGTTGACACCATGGAGCATAACCCATCAAAGGAGAAAAAGAGTGGAGAAGTAGAGGTTATGCCCTTATGAGAAAAAGCCTAGACTTTAAAAGCTAAAGTGAACTTGCATGATTTTGAGCCATCCTATGGAATATCAATGGAGCCTATGTCTATCCTGATGATGGCACAGTTGGAGCCGCTGGATCAATTCACCAGGATCGACTGAGTGGAAGTGTAGATCAGCTCAATTTACCCCTGTGTGGATGTTGCTAATCCAGCTCCGCCAAACTCTGCGTTGCTGGGAGGGCATTTCTTGTTGGTGCAGTGAAGTGGAGATGCTGTGGAAGTCGATGAGAGATATTGTAAGCTTGTCTATGTTGACTGCTGCTGAATTTCATGGCAATTGTAGACATAGCCTGAGAATTACAATCCTGCCATAGAATATTAAAAAGGATAGTTCAAAGAGTTTATAAGAAGTATAGTATTTGCTGTGGATGCTATGAACCTTTAGAATTCTTTCTATAGAAATCTACTAGTTTTGAAATCTACTGTACGTTGGCAAGGTATACAGAGAGTACACAATTTTAAAGAGATGGTGTACTATGTCCTCTTCCTTGTTTCATGAGGGATTGTGTATGCTAGCACCAACATACAATAGTATTCCCACTTGAATGTCCTGACAATTCTGTTGTAAGTGAGATTGTTTTCTAACAGGTAGTATTGACACTGGAAGAGATTTGTGTGAACTGTAAATTATTTATTTTAAATCCAAGAAAAATTTCCCAGGATTCACCACAAAGAGATATTTGACTATGATGTAGGCCAGTAATTCTCAAACTGTACCAGGGGGCCTCAGGTATAAAGAGTTTCCACATATTTCCTCTAGGAAAAACAAAAAGGTATGCCTAGTAAGTTTTTTAAAGAATTGCTTCCAAGACATAAACTGAATATTCCCTGTTTGCTTGTTTATACACATTGTTTAGTGATTAATTCTGTATTATTGTAGCACTAGTAATCACAGTAAAGTTGAAAAGCAGCTTCTTTTCAGCAAAAACAACAAGAGTCCTGTAGCACCTTAAAGACTACCAAATTTCTGTGGGCATAAGCTTTTGTGGGCTGCAACCCACTTTGTCAGACTTCGTTAGGACTCATTGTTTTTGCTGTTTACAGACTAACATGGCTACCCCTCTGGAGCTTCTTTTCAGTTTATCATAATTTTGTGCTATATTTTACCATGGTTAGTTTCCAGTAGCACTGGATGAATAATTACTTTCAAGCAAGTATTATTGTGAGTTTTGCCAATTCTCTTTATTAACAAATAGTATTTTTCATTATTCCTCTAGTTCTATAAATGATTGAATAATAGTCTGAATAATATTTACTGGGGGATTTTTTGGTCAAATATAGATTCAAAAATAGTGGAAAACTGACCTTACAATATATACTATGCAATCAGCCCTTCATGCCACATTGTTTGTTCAAGAATTTCCTTGAAAATGTAAATATCCAAACAGTAAGTCATCTCCGCAGCTGTCATAGATATATTGATTAGGGACAAAGTAACAGCATCTGTAAGTAAATCTTTGTTCAAACTGCACTCACTATGACAAAGGTAATTAGCTAGATCACAGTGGGCCACATTTGCCATAGTATCATTATATCTACATCTTAGTATCACTGATTCAAGAGGGTCTGAGATGAAAGACTATTTCCCAAACATTTCATCCTATTGCCATCCTTTACCTCTGAGGATTGTTTATATAAAATTTAAGGCCTATGAATGTAACTAATTATTGTAGACCAACTGGATTGCAATTTCCTATTCATACAGTGTTAGTTTAATGGATGTTGACTGTATACTCTCAATACATTTAAGAGTGGAATGAAAGTTACAGTATGATGCAACATTCTTTTTCATAGCATCTTCCAAGTAAGCTGCATCTCAAGATACTTTACAGAGTAAAGTAAAACAATATAATTAAACAGAAGCTGAAGAGGTCAGAACTTAAAATATAGCTCTACAGTCCTGGCTGCAATTTGTCTTTTTTTTGTGAGACTGAGCCCAGTTGAGATAGTGGTGGAGAAAATAATCTGCATCATGAAAGGACTATTGCCCCCTGGAAGCAAATGCGTGAAATCAGGGCCCAAATTGTCTGAGTCACAGTCTGGTCCTAGATCTGCTCCTGGGGCAGAATATAATCATATTGCTTACAAAAAGCTTGTGGCAACTCCACATTTGGACACTATGGCTTTAGCCCCTTTTACTGATGTCATTTAAAATTTCAGGAAGCAGTCTCATGCAAAAAAATAAAATTATATATAGTAATGTAATGTCAGTTAATAAGCTGCCTCTCTGTGGAAGCAGTTGATAAAGTAATATCACTTAATCTGAAACATCGTTATTCCTATGAAGGTATCTGTGCTCAGAAGCTTGGCAGAAGAAATCATGAAAGAATATTCTAAAAAAAAAAAAAAAAACTGGACTGCTGTTAAAAAATTAGATGAACTAAGGAACTCTGTGAAACTGAATGGCTGTACCAAACACTACACAGAATAATTACCAGGCTTGCACTCAGAGCAAAAAGAGTCAACCCAAATTGAAATAAGAATCTGATTGACACAACATATAATCTATCAATTACTCAAACCAAATGAATGCATGAGCAGGCTCTTTAGAATGGAACTATGAGAAGCGAATAATGTATGGGAAAGGAAAGAAATTAGATGATGCAGTATATGCAAGAATACTGGAGGGCCCAAAACCCACTATAAAGTTCCTTGCATTGTTTGTGTTTCTTCATCCAACTGTAGAGTATTTCTTTATTCCTGTGATTATTTTCCACTTTTTGCATACCAGACAAGTTGGATTGCTCCTGGCTATTTTGACTCTAGCCTCTAAAGAAACACAAATTAAATTTGTCTCGAGGGTACATAATTTCAGAAAATGGATTTCTATAAAAGAAAACTATAAAGAATTATCTTTTACTAGAAGATAAGATTTTGCTATTTACCAAAATTAAATTTGTTTTCAGTCCCTTTAGGGGGAGGACAGATGGGTGCAGCTATGCTCAGATGATCAGAAGAGAGAGAAATTTGTGCCAGAGTAGAATGTAGCATCTGACTAGATGCATAAACTAGCACAGTGTAATGCAGTTGCCAGCCTATATTTCTGAAAGGCAGCTATGAGAATCAGGTCCTGATAATGTTTCATGGTTAGACAACATATATGCCAACAATATTGGGGCAGGAGACTTTAATAACGTGCAACAGAATTATATAGAACCCTTGCAAAAATCAGCTCTCCATTACAGCAGTTTGAAAGCCCATCATCATTAGTTTGCTGAAGCCCATAATAGAAAATGGTTTACAAAAATACTTATGCATCAACTTTGCAAACCAGCCTAAAGAATTTTTTTTTCCACAGATAAACCTAGGGGAAATGAGTATGCATCACTGAGATGAGTTTTAATAACACCAAGCATGCAAATTTTGTGAGATTTTTTTTTTACATCCACACTTTTATTTGTTTTTTTTTAAACCTGCAGGGTACTTTTCAGTCACATTTTCAAGCTGTTCTCTATAACTATGAGGTCTAGATTCTTTTTTTAAAAATGAAATCAAGAAACTTACATTTACTTTACTCCAGGACTCCTGGACCTTTATGAAAAACACCAAATATCACAATACTAGTGATAAAAGTCATGATATTTGCAACAGTTTTTATTGCAATATATTTTAGGATTGTAAGATATTCCTAAGAGACAAAAGAACACTTAAAAAGTATGCTGGTGTTTTCAGAAGCTGGCTGTAACAGCATATTTCCCAGAATGGGGAATTCCTAGAAGCCCATTTATTTCCTGCAGAAACTAGTACTGCACCCTTATAAAAAGGTTGGAGTTATCAGTAGGACAAACCCTAGCAGTGTCTAGAGGTGGGGTTCACTTTACTATGACACCATTTAGCCATAGTATCAGAATCAGTCTGAAAGATCACATCCACCAGTAGTGTGTCTATGATCAATAAAACTTTGATGACTCCATAAAGACCCTCTCTCCACTGCCCCACATGGCTCTCCACCATGGAGTTGGCATGTGACCAGAAGCAAGCAGTGGCATGTTATCCCTTTAAGAACTCTCACTACCAAACGAGAGATTTTCAGCCCTGCAGAAGCTCCCCAGGAGCAAGGGTGAATAATCAGGGCAAGTTCCAGGGTACAGGTAACCTGCCAAGAAGAGGTTCATGTGACCCCTCTCAGAACTCCCAGTGCTCTCTACAGATCAGAATGGGCTTCAGACCCATAGACTCTCCCCAAAAGGTAAACATGTACAGTCATAACAGGCATAGCACAAGCGTCTAAGCTGGCAGCCCCTGCTTCTGGAGGTTACCAGTCAGCTAGTCTGCAGTACCACCCCAAGAAATCTCTCGCTGTGTGAAAGAGGCTATCTTGTTTCAAGAATATTGTGATACTGTCTGGATTAGGGGGACCATTTATGATATTATTTAACATCAATACTTCAAAATTACAATAATTCATATGAGATAGGCCTTGTTGGGTACCATTAGAAAGGTTATAATTTGCTAAATATAATAATATTGCTTATGTGCATGTAACCTATGTGTATCTGGAGTTATAGATATGACTGTCCAGCTGAATTTCAAATGTGTTTGCTCCTGGAGTAATTGTTTGTAACCAGTCTAGCTAGTTTGTGAATGAACAACGCCACTTGATGGCCCATCAAAGGATACTTAGCTTTCACAATGGGCCATAAAAGGAGGTCTCACCAGGTGAGACTTCCTGTGGAGGCTTTAGTCAGGTAACAAGCAATGGCTGCTCCTATGACTCAACAAAGCATGCAAGGACAGGTGTCTTATTCATGTGACCCTGGACTCTATCATGTTTCTCTAAATTTCCACAAGCAGCATGGCAAAGGGACATAAAAGGCAGTTCCACCACATCTATATTGGCTTCAGTCTTAAGCCATCAGTCCTGCTTCCTACCTCTGGACCAACTCTTCCACAACTGAGGCTGTGAAACAAAGGACTAAGACCCATCCAGATTCTGGATGTATGCCAGAGGGACTATACAAGCCTGCAAACTCCACAATTTACTGAAAATCTGATATATATGGACTTTCAAATCTTTTATATGTATCTGATTGCTTTTATCATATAACACCTCTCACCTTGTTCATTTCTTTACTTTTATAATAAACCCTTAGTTTTAGTTACTAAACGATTGACTGACGGCGTGATATTTTGGGTAAGATACAAACTCATATTGATTTGGTAACATGGCTGACACTTTGCGGTCAGGGGAGCTTTTTGGTAAAGAGCATAAGTTTTAATAACTTATCTCTTTACTGGACCTAGTGGCTGATTGGAAGCTAGAGACTGTAGCAGTAAAGGGGGCTGTGTATTTTTTGTTTCAGCTTCTTGATAACCAGTGTGGGGAGTCAGAAGCAGTGTTTCTGGCTGATAGAGGAGTCTGACTTCAGTGTTACCCACTGGTCCTGGGAGAATCCGCTTTCCTTTTGAAGCCTGCTGTGACCTTAGCATTTTCGGGTGGTCTACCGTATGCATGAATGGGTCACATATATAGTTTCAGAAACTGTGGAAATGCTGAGAGGAAACGGGGCCTTCTACACCATTCCCATGAGAACAATGGAATTTGTTTTTGCTCAGAGGGTACTCAGTTGCCTACAGCAGCTGAGGGGAACCTTTGTCCCAGAGTTGATGGATATACTAGAATCTGCCAAGGAGACCCAAGTGATCATGAGTCAAACTGACAAGCTTGATACCCACCCAACATATGTACCCCTGGATTCCTCAAAGTCATTGGACAAGGTGATCCGAGAAGTTGCTCAAGTATATAGGCTATAAAAAGTGGAGGTCAAGTGAGTGTACTTGGATAGGAACCTGGAGTTGCATAAATCTAACACAAGGAATGTACAGCCGTTTTACTTCTGAAAATCCTTCAATAGTTTGATGACACCTTCTTAGAAGACCCAGACATCCTGGAGCACATTCCAAAAGAGAACAAGGATACAACAGTTCTAACTTGGTTTTGCTCAACACTGAGACACAGAGCTCAGGCATACACCAACTGTGGAGAGGATGATGGCTATTTAAATTTAAGGAAGGCACTTGGGATAGAGCCTGTGCCACTTCATGAGCATAAAAAAGTTAATGTTGTCTTGTTGTATGCATCTCTGTTTATGCTTTCTTTAAGTATTGTCTTAGGAAAAAGCTTTTTGAAGACTTAAAGCTGTATTCTAGTTATATCAGAGCAGCAGTATCATGACTGTGTGAACTGTATTTCAGAGGATATAAACTGCAAGCTCTGGACACTATGTGCTGACCTGTGTCTGGAAAGCTTATTCAATATTATTATTGCTCTAAGTTATGCAATGCACTGTGTGCTTAACCCAAGAATATTTACCGTAAAGGGTGGCCTTGGTAGATACCGTGCAAAGTGCTTGAGCCCCTAAGAGTGTTTTAAACAAAATTACAAAACCAAAGGATACCTGCTTATTGTACTACATTGACCACATGATCCACACAAAAAGCTATAGAACACTGCTTAGGAAAATGATTATTTTTAAGAAATGGAAAAGGATTAAGTTGGAGAATGGTGAGGAGACAGACATGATGTAAAATATAATAAAACTTGGTATCTGTAAATAAAATATTTATTGAAAAGGTCTTTGTGTCTGTCTGTGTTTCTGTTACAAGGTCTGTCTTGGCCTTAAATAAAATGAAGGGCTTAGTAGGGCATCTTGGTTTGTTTTCAAAGGGTTGTAGGTCTTAAATAAAAATAGTGTTTGAGAACCGTGCTGTTGTGTTTTCAAGAAAACAGACCTGTTTTACAGCAAAAGGATGATATGCATGTATTAGAAAAAGGGGGAAATTAAAAAAAACCAAAAAAGGCTTGGGTTTTAAATAAGGCAAAAAAAGACTATGGTTTATAACTTTATAAGACCTGGATGTATTAGACTTGTGGTTGAGAACAAGAGCACTGAATCAAACCCATTGAAATGAATTGGAACAGCTTGAGTTTAAACCACCCTCTATGAGATAGTTGGGGTGGCTCTATTGCTTTCAGTGATCATGTAAGTGTAGACTTCGATGTAATTATCCTTCCCAAGTTTCTTTAACACTTAAAAAAGGGGTGATGAGCTCTGATTAATATTCAATTAAATAAAGCCTTATAATGTTGTAAAATGCTATTGTTAATTCTTTCTGGCAACTCAAAAAATAATGCAAAAAACCCCTCATTTTATTTTCAGAATTAATTCCTGGTTTAACCCAAAATTGAAATGTTGCTGGGAGCCACAAACCTCCACCATATTTATAAAAATAAGCATGTATTTTAAGAACAAACACCTCTGTATAAAACATTTAAAAACTGAGGAAATGATGGCTTTTGCTGACTAACATGGTGCTATGTCCACTTTTATTTAAAAGCAACCCAAAACTTTAAGCATAAAAGAAACATGTTTAAAAAGGCAGAGCGGGGGGAGGAAACAGAAAAGAAAAAGACCCTCAGACATTCATTGTCACGTTGTCACTCCCAAAGACATCTGCCAGGAGTGAGGGTATAGTAACATTCAGGATTGTTGTGTATGGTGATTTTACAGAAAGCTCTATAGTGCTCTGTTTTTAATGGAAAACAGAAAAATATCTGATCTAAAAATTAACCAAAAGTGGCTTTGTTATGCAGGCAATTTGATTTTCACCCACACATCACAAAAAAGAGAGAGTGCATAAATTCCTTTCATAGCTATTAATTCAGAATTATAGCAATCAACTCATCCTGCAAACTACAACCACTGAAGATTAATTGAAACAAAGAGGTTGGCTTGTATAAAAACCTGAGATTTTCTGAAGACTGATTTTCACAACAAGAAAGCAACTTGAAGAGCTTTGGCAGAAGCCACACTTCAAGATGAGATGTGTTTATTTTATAACTTGGAATATATATAAACAACTTTTTTCTTTGTACATAGTTTTCTTACTAATAGTGATAAATGTGTTTATTGCAGAGGGCTCTATTTAGTATGGAACCAACACCTTTAAACTGCAACACATCAGGACCAGCTAAAATTTCATTTTAACCAGACCAGTGCTTAATGCTATTTAAAACAAAACTAATATTAAATAAGCTGTGTAGGAGTTTGTGCATGTCGGGAATAAATACCAACTAAAATTAGTGCTTGTTTTTTTAACAAAAATCCCAAATACACTTTGGGGAAAACTGAATAATAATGTGCCAGCACACCTTTATCTTGAAGTGGAAGGTAAATTTTTAAAAGGTTGTTTTTAAATGGGTTTCTAAAATGAAATCTTTAAAGTTTGTTTAAATGCTTAAAACTGTTACTTCTGATTTAAGGGCATATGCAATGTGTCTTTTCTTTCCTATGAGAAAATGTATGTGTCCCCTTAGTAAACGAGGAGTGCACAGGTGGTTTAAAAATGTTTTTCGTTGTAAAATATTTGGTTTTGAATGCTTAGAATAGTGGGTTACTTACCCTGTACAAAATGTGTGTACACGTGTGTTTTTAAAAAATCCAATAACTCACTCTCCCCTGTAATCTTTTAATTGGCATACAAGTCTCCTGTCCCTTGGCTCAGGCTTCATACATTATGAATATTTCATCAGTAAACATTTGTTCATAACCTTTTTCAAAAGCTCTTTTGGTGTTAGACAGTCTTATGTGATCACCTTTTCTCAAAGAGGCAACAACTTGCTTCATTTTAAAATTGTCTCATAAAGCCATTTTCCATAGCTTCAGATAATGTGGGGGTTTAAGAAAAACATGTCTGGTATGTATAGTTCTGTGAAAGCTTTCATTGTAATTCTTTATAAACTTTGTAACGCATTGATGTAGCAAAAGGTGTTGTGGGATGTCAAATAGCTCCACTTATTAGATTTTAATAAATCTGCTAAATCATTCCACAACCCCAGCTCTCACTTCATTATTAGTAACAAAATAAAAAATACTATGTTGCTTTAATAATTTTCTTAAAAATTTGCTTTAAAAATTCTTCCCTCCCACTAGGCCCACTCAGTTTGTAATTTGTGAAGTGCTCAACCTTCACTGAAAATAGTTTTAAAGGCCTTGAGTACTTCACCACTGTTTTGTCTTTTAGGTGTAAGGCCCAGGCATATTTAGATAGAATTGCCTATTGCTTTTAAGATGTACTTAAAACTACTGTTATGTTTGGAGTAATGCTGCATTTCTACCAAATTTGCCTGCCATTGTGCATTCACATCTGAAACAACAATCTTTTCTTTTAAGAAGTATTTGCTCTGGTTTGTTTCAAGTCTACTTATCCTTATCTGAAAGCCACGCTGTTACCTGTCTTCTATTAAAAAGTTTTATTATGCTTTGTGGCTGCTTGAAAAAGAGTGTTCACCCCTCCAGAACTCCCAACTTCCCTAGGGTATAATATATTTTCTTTGACAGAGCCTCTTGTGTAGACATAACTGTTAATTCTAAAGTCTTGTACTAACAGGAGTATGAAAGGGTCACACTCACAATGAAAAATTTTAACAAAACTTAAGTTTTACTAGTAACATGGTTTAAAACATCATTTTTCAGCTGCCTGTGGAAAGAGTACACTGTGAGCCAAGCTCACAAGATCCGAGTGGCTTCATTCTTCCATGTTGTTCTTATTCAGGGTCTTCTCTTGAAATCTGCATATTAGGAATGAGAAAAACATTTAATGCAAGATAGATTCACCCCCATGGGGCAATTGATGTGTAGATT
>ML675604.1:57957616-57973998 GCA_007922155.1 Mesoclemmys tuberculata | reverse complement strand
AGATTCTCAAAGACCTCTAGAAAGACATTTTGAAAGATTTTCAGAGACGAAACAGCAATAGGTTCCCTGTTTCCTGTCCCATTACACCCACTTGACCTGCAATTTTTATAGCCCATATAGCTGAGCAACTTCTTCTTGGTTCACTTTGTCCATTGGTGACTCTAAGAAAGTATAGTTGCCATCCTACCGTGGTTCATAGGTTGAGAGGGCATCAGGCTTGTCAGAGTGACTCACAGTCACTTGGGTCTCACTATAAGGTTATGGAGCATCCAGCAAAAAGTTGAGCCAGGGCGCTCCTGTTGGCCACTTCTTCCTCCTCAGATCTGTCACTGATGCAGTGCTTTATTTATAAGTGACCAAGCACCTTTGGCGCTACAAAGAATTCCATAGCTCTCATGGGGGGAAGGGGTTTGTGTGCAGAAGCCCATATTTCTTCTCAACGTTTCCATGGATTTCTCAAAATATGCTCTTAAAGTGGCCTCTTCCACACAGCAAGGGACTTCCAGGGACAGTGCTGCAGACCAGCAAACAGACAAGCTCCAGAGGTCAAGATTTCCAGCCTAGACACTTGTGCTATACCTGTTCTGAATAGTACACATTTCCCTTCCAGGAGGTCCTGCCGGTCAGAAACCCACTCCAATTAGTAGAGGACATGGGAGCAGTTCTTTGAGTTACCTCACTGAGAATTTGCTCTGATTAGACTCCCCTGATCTTGAGGAGTGGATAAAGGGCTGAAACCCTCTCCATTTGATAGAGGGTGGTAGTGGGAGTCCTTGCTTTTGGTCACATGCCAACCTCTGCTTTGAATGTAATATCTCATGGGAATGGTTAAAGTTTGATTCATAGTAGATCCTTCACCTACTTCTGCCTCCCCACAAGCTGTCAGCCAGACGGTTACAGTTTATAGAAGCACCAAGATGAAAACTGGAATAATTACAAGAAAAGACTAGTACTTTGATTGCAAGTTACATTTCATGATAGAAAGCAAGAATGCAAAGCTTAGTAAAACAGCATAGGGTACAATGTAACTGAACACAGCCTAACAATCTCAGGATATGAGTGAAGAAAGCTTCTAGCCAGCAAAGGAAGCAGGATAGGTCAGATCACCTCAGTGTGCTCTATAAGTATGCGCCATGGCTCCACAGGCCAGCCTTTAGGTCCTGAAGGCCTGACCAATAAAGCAGCAAAGATTTTTCTCCTTACTCCTTATGTACACACTTTCATATGGGAGGGTCAGACAGAGTAAAAGGCATCAACTTATTTTGCTTTCCTCTTGAAAAATTCAACAATTTTGCACACTGTATTTTGTGTAATGTACATACATGATCCCCACCCCCAGCCCACATTTGAAGAAAAGATACTGTAATGCATAGCCACCTAGCAGAGAAAGTTTGAACTATACTCCAAATGGTCTGAGCAACCCAGCAGCCGTGGAATGATAGTATTATGTAAAGTAACTTGAGAAGCTAAAATCTATTTTCTAGATGGATCCTCCTGTCAGATTTACAAAGTTTAAAAAAAAAAATCAACAAGATCCTAAATCACTGTGCACTTGTGCTATTTTGGGTCTAAGGTCATCCGATGGATTAAATGAAATTCAGTACTGTTGTCTGAAGTGACAATGTAGGAGAAGAGTGCTTTCCAAGGTCCTAATTATTCCCGCAGGTAGAACCCTTCAAAAGGGGTGTTGCAGGATTTGGACCCTCCTAGGGGTAGCAGCAGGAGGCATTTTGTTTCCTGCACTTCCTCACTTCACACCCCAAGCTTCCATGTAAGAAGTGGGCAGAACCTGTCCCCTAATTTGTATCATACAAATTATCCAGACACTAAAAATAATCAGTCCAATTTTGGAGCCACCAAACAGTACTACAATCTCAAATATCAAGTGCACAGTTAATAAGTAATGCAATTATTTAAAAACTATATATTTGGTACCATTTCCACATCATGTTTTACATAAGAAACTCAATTGACTCATTCTTTTACATTTCCTGGAATTCGCTAATGAAGACTAAGTGCTTTCATTGCTAGTTTTCACAATATTCTTTACTTGAAAAGAAAATCAATGCTAAAACATGAAGACAACCTTCAGGTCTCTGCGCCCCAAAACTGAAAGAGTCCTGTCTGGTACTTCCTGCATGTACAGTATTACCATCTTGTGAACGGTGCAATAACTATTTACTTCTTAAATACAGTCCCAAACAAGTTTTTTCTTCTGTTTCATAGGTATACTTCTTTAATTTAATCATTTCATTGATAAATTCTATAAAAATTCATCATAACAAAATTAAAGTAACAATGTTGCTAATAAATTCTATTTTGGGTGTCCAAGAATTACATACATGTATCCTGATTAGGTGTGATGTTGCAAATGCCTTTGATCAACACAAATGTTCCATAGAAACCTAGGGTTTCAGTTGATTAACATTTTCAAATGCATTACCATTGAAGTGCATTATGAGTGCAAATTGATTGGATCAGCTTTCAAAAGTAGTCAGGATTGTCTTTGATACTTTTTTAGTCATTATAAATTCTTTTTATTTACTGTCCTTTCCAATATTACATATCCAGATTAATTTTCTTATACCCACCTCCTTAAAAAATCCTAAAAAATGTAATGTAGTGCCTTTCTTTCTTGTGCAGTTCAAATCATTTTATCATGCAACGAATTAGAGATTGGTGCTGCAATCAGTGAGTAGTTGAGAAGCAGGAAGGTAAATTCTGCCCAGTCTGGTCCCTGCAACCCATTGATTTAGCCAGGATTGCAATGATTTGACTGGACAGAATTTGATCCAAACTCTATTAACCTAACTGCTTCACCTCCTCTCCCTGCTTGTCACAGGGTGATGGTGAGACTTTTGCCACTGTCTCTCCTCTGCCAGAACCTTTCCTCACCACAGTGAAAGGCTTTGGCAGAAGGGAACAACTGAAGGCTTCCTTTCAGCCTGCTCTCTGCCAGAGCCTTTTCTGGACAAGTGTAGCTACTCATCGCACTAGGGATGCGTGTGCTTTTCACTGTGGCATGTAACTACACATAGACCACATGCTGCCAAAAGGGGTGTGTAGTTTAGACATAGTCTCAATGTTTAAAAAAAGCTATGTAAACACGTGCTCATAAAGAAAATGTCTGTGAACTTTTCCTATTTTTTCACCTTTCTAGCAGCATCTGCTATTACAAGGATGAAGCACGTAGGAGATTTAAAGGTCTGTTTACATAAGATCTGCACCCAGGGTCATATGCTACTTAAGATGATACTTCTGAGTCCGTGACAACTACATCCAACAAGCAGAAGCAAATACCAGCTGCATTACATTCCAGTTCAAACTGAGAAAGCAAGTTCAGAGTCTGAAGAGAATAAAATGAGTTGTGTATGAGGAAGATACCTGGGTGAAGCTCACTTTCAGATATTGTATAGATAAAAAAGAAGAAATAATTGATAATACAAGAGTGTGATGGAGACAAGGTTCAGATAAGCATCAAGGCATCAGATAAGCATCAAGGCTTATCCAGAATAAACCTCCAGGCCTTCGGAAGTTCTTCAGCCACACCTCTGTCTATAATCCTCTTCTTCACAGCACCCAAAGGTAATGTGGAAAAAAACCTGCTGGCACTTGAGTTGCTAACCAGAACCCAGTCAAACTCTCCCCCAGACAATGAGATGCTAGATACTTTACAAACACATGGTAGATAAACAGCCCCAGACAGCTCACTGTCTAGGTTAAAAATAATCAACCAAAACAATAATAGTTCAACTATAGTATTTTATCCACAGGCTCATCAAATGTCCTCTCTCTAGTTACTACAAGCCCTAGTTTCTACAGCCCTGGAAGGGATAAAGAAAATTTAAAAAAGGTATTTTTCCTCTATCTGAACAGCTCTAGTATAAGCCTGCTTCTTTCCCTAATATTTCCTGTTTCCCTGATACTGCTACTTACAAGGGGAAGGCAGGCTTTCCAGGACTAACAGTTTAGAGCAGAAGCTTTTTCTTTAGGCTCATGGCAGTCCATTAACCCTTTCCTGCATTGCAAAGTGTTGGTGTTGTACAACCAGATTAAGAAAATGATGCTGTAGCATTTAAAAAAAATTGGTCTAATACAGTGATGTTATTCCTGAATGCAATAGGGCTTCCCAGATGTGGCAGTGTAGATAGTGACCCTCCTATATAGAAAATCTTTTTAAGTTAACGACATTTGTGGCGGATGGTGCATATGAAGCCAGAAGCCATCTCTAAATTTCCCCTAACCTCCCCATCTTTGGAATTCTATTATATATAATGGCTAAGAAACATGACAGTACTTGACAATACTGCAATGGACATCTGATAGATATAATAGATAGCTCTTCTAACCTTAGTAATCCATCTGCTACTATTTCAGGAATCTTTTTCAAACACCTTAATTTAGCAGGTGTTTTTTTAATTGGATTTCAGCAATAAAGATATTGTAGTTAAACTTAAGAAATAAAACAGTCTCCTTCTCTCTCTCTCTGGTGGTTCTATCAGAGCTCTAAAGCATAGAACCAGATCTGATAAATATCAGTATCAAATAATTTAATGTTACACTTCCCACTTTTTATTGAAACTCGATATTGCTAACTTACAAGCTGTTGTGCTGACATCTGATTACATTTTTATAGGACCATGAAACAGAAAGTGACAGGATTTATTATATGCCTTGCACATCCAAGGACATTTTAAACTGCAAAATAGATCAGATACAATGCTCTATGTATTACCAGCATGTGTTGCTAAATAAAATGTTATTGAAATATCCAATTAGTTTTCTTATTAAATGGCAAGCATCTTTGTTTTATGCTTGGGAGTTACACATCCCTTAAATGTACTGATTCTGGTTTGTCTTTGGGATTAATATTTCTGAAAACAAATTTTATGGACATAACAGCTGCTAACTTTTTAAAAACGTATTTTTCATCATACCTATGCACACTGGTTCCACAAACTCTACATGTTTAATCATTGATACTAGATGTAATTAAATATTTCCACTTTTCAAATTCCTGGCTTCTTTATTTAATATTTCCCCACCAAACCTCTCTTAGCTTTCGTGACTGATTTTGTTTTCTCAGGGGAGAAAAACTTGGAGCACAATCAATCAGTCAACCCATTTAGTGTCATAGGAGTACATGTATAAATTATAAAGAGTATAAATTATATAGAGATTTAATATACGCTAGCCATTGTACTTGCCACCCACTTCTATTTGCAAGTGGGGTGAAATTACCTGCCGATCATTGGTAATTATTAGCTCCTTTATTTAAATTTTTATAAACATTTTTAAAGGAGACTTAGTACTGCTTTGTGAATCATCAAATTTTTAGATTAATGGCAGAAACAAAAGAAACAAAGCAAAAATAAATTTCAGGATTGACCTGAAAAATGAACATGCTTTTGTTTCTCGGCAAAACAAAAAACTGTTTCAGGTCAAACCAAATATTAAGTTTAGATTTTGTGCATTTTTTACACATTTTTAGATTTTGTGCATTTTTGATTTTGTACAAGTTTAGATTTTGTGCATGTGTCCCATCCCCCACCAGCTGAGTGCCCTAATTACACTAAAGAACCACTGTCTAGTCCTATGAATCTTTAATTCTTTATTCAAAATGGAATAGATTCAACGAGAGAGCTCTTTACCATAGACTATCCCATAGCTGCATAGTTAAGGTATTCATCTATAGTACAAGAGACTCAAGTTCAAATTCCTGCTTTAAATCAAGTAAAAGCTACTTGGCAGATTCATGTTGAATTCACAAATAGTTTTGGTTAGCCACAAACTTCATTAGTTGGTAAATAATATATTTGTCTGAAAAATTTATCCCAGCCCCAATGTTTAGCCAGAGCTCTGTATAGCTTTACCCTAAATTAAAAATATTAATAAAAATGCCATAGCTTTCCTTAAAATTGGAAATTGGGTGGTTGACACTGACCTCCTGCTACTTAGCATGATCCACAGACCCTAGAGCCACGTTAAAGCTGTACATTTGCTATTTATGATGAGAATAAAATTTCTGGCTCTGGATGGTGATAGGTAACTGAGTTTGAGAAAGGGAGCCAATGACGAGTGGAGTCTGAATGAGGAGTTGCATGACTTAACTGCTTATTTCCTTGCTTTCTATGGCCAGTGGGCTATGTAATCTAGCACCCTTAAGACAAAGTTAATGAAGATGTTTGTATGAGGATTGTATAAAATATATATATAAGATTCACTGATGAAAAGTAAGATATAGTGTAATAGAATCAGGATATTGGATTGATAGCACGAGGAATTTGATGGCAATACTCTTAGGCTAGTCAATTATTCGGCTTAGTGCTGGAATATAATTGACTCTACAGAATCATTAGTTTGTCATTGTGACAGATATTTTGATCATTTAGAACATTCCCTTATTCTTCTGTTTTCCATTCTTCAGATGTCAGTCTTCAGCACTGAATTATCAGCAACAGCCTGCATCATGGCTTGGATATGAAATATTCTTCCCAATTATTTGTAAATATAATTTTTTTAATAAAGAGATCATTGTTTGGAGCTACTACACCAGTATTTGTCATGTGGACTGAATGTAGGCCGCATCAGTTATCATTACACTTAAAAGGAATTGCTTGCTTGATCACAATTTAATTTTATGCATGCACTGTTGTCCCAGTTATCTGATAGACCAAAAAAGAAAATAGCTTCCAAACTCTCTTGTTTTATTTTCTGTAATCATCCACATTTTCTTTGATGTGACAGGTATTCTCTCAATACCTTATTTCACAGCCCAGAACATTTGAAGTAACCTTCTTCTTCTTTGGGTCAAATTTATTAGTCTCTATAGAATACAGTCTCCTTTGTACCATCAAGCCCAACCCTGTTCATTCATCTAGTTCACCTATGCTTCAAGCTCTCCTCCAGTTCTATCACTCGGCAGTCGGCACACTCAGCAGGGAAGTAGGAGACCCAGGTTCCAGTTGTTGTTCTGCCCCAGCAGAACAGGGAATTAAACACAGGGAACTGGAATAAATAGCAAATTAATTTAAATGGCTCAGTCTATTAAATGTAGCTGTTTTTTTACTGATAAGTATATGAACATGGCAAACTTTCAGCTGACTATCCCACCTCCTAAGTGAGAGCCCTGACCACCTCGCTATTCTGGGGCATACGGACAGTCTCTCTCATGTTCTCACAATGAACTTCAAAAGATCTCTATTTCATCCCAATGAAAAATGGGAAGGGAAAAAAAATCCAAATTTTTAAAATGTTTCTTGGGAGAAGTTCAACATTTCTTATCCCATTCTAACAACAACTTGATTAAGCAATGCCATGGAACTCCTTCTTTGCGCTGTGTTGTGATTCAAGCAGGCTTCCCCATTCCACCCGTGTCCAGGTTCCAGCCCTGCTTCACAGAGACTTCCACGGTACTTGGACTCACCTGCTCCTTCCTCTTGGCAGAGGAGCCCCCAGCTTTCCTTCTTAGGCCTGTGCTATGAGTCAGGCAGACTTCCACAACCCAGCAGTTTCCCTCCTTGTTCTGACTACCATCCCAGAGAATGTCTCTTCTAACTCATTGATCTTCTGCAGTGCTCCTCTCTAGACTGGCTGGCTGGGTAGGTTGGAAACTCACTCTCTTCCTGGTGACACTTGACAGCTGGGTTTTATTACATTCAAGAGGAAGCTAACTGATTAACACCTGGGCCCTGTTCCCCAGTTTGTCTGCTGCTCCCTTGGAGTTGGCCCTGCTTTGAGCAGGAGGGTGGACTAGATAACTTCCTGAGGTCCCTTCAAACCCTAATATTCCATGATTCTATGGACACCTGTTTTCTTAAAGAGCCATGTCATGGAACAGGGTTTGGCTGACCTTGAGTTCCACTAGCCCTTAACAATGACAGATCACCCTTCTAACTGTGGAATACAAACCTTCGTCCACCAATTGGCAAAACTTATTTTAGGATCTGGCGTTTGACTGTTCCACTATTTTTTATTACTTCCTGTGACACAAAGTCATATGTATAGTTTTATTGGGAGCAGAGTCAAATAATGCTACATTAAATAAAGCTGAATTGCCATAAGAGAACATTCTATAAAAGAATGATGAAGTGATGTGTACATTAATTCAAAATGAGTTTAACATGAGTATTTTTATTGGAATAAATAGAAAATTAATTTAAATTGCTGAGTCTATTAACTATAAGTGTTGCCTTAATGATAAGTGTATGAACACGGCAAACTTTCAACTGAGTATACAAATCGTTAGAACACCATATGAATAAGCATAATGTAGGCATTAGTTTTCTGGCTCATACTTCCTAAAAACAGAGAAGGTTATGAAAATAAAATAAAAAAAAACTCTGATGTACATAATTTAGCTCATGTTCGACTACGGATGTAAAAATTAGTTTAATTAAAAATCCGTTTAAACGTTCTAAAAATAGAGCGTAGCTGTGGGAGGAGCTGCACTGGGCTCCGCTCCTCACTGCTAGTGAGATCTGCCTAGCTGCAGCTCCCCCCACCCCGCCATGGTAACTGGGCAGCTGTCACTTGGGGAAGCTGAGCGGAGCCCAACTGTTCCCCCCCCCCCGGCTGGTGTTCACACTTACCTGCCAGCAAGAGTTGCCCAGCTGCTCTCACTGGTGGGAGCCAGCCCAGCTGGGGCTACCCCACCCCCGGCTGGGCTTCCTGCCTGCCTCCACTTGGAGGGAGAAGAGCTCAACTGTGGCTCTCCCCAGTCTGCTAACATTCCCCTGCTGGGCTCTGTGACTCCCCGCCAATGAGAGCTGCCCAGCTGCTCTTGCTCACTGGGTGCCAGCCAAGCCTTGGACACCCCGCCTCCACCTGGCGCTGGGCTCTGTGCCTCCCCTGTTCCCAAAGAGCAGAGCTTAACTGCAGCTTCTCTGGAGCTGGGCTCTGCGCTTCCCTGCTACCAAGAGGTGTCAGGCTGCTCTCCCTGGCAGGGAGACATCTCAGTTGCTGCTCCTCCCATCCCCGAGTTTAAACAGCAATCATCTGGTTAAAATGTTTAAACAGCTGACTACCATTTAAACAGTTAACCTTTTACATCCCAGTGTTCAACCACCTTTTTTTTAAAGTACATACGTGACAACTATCACATGTAATTTACTGAGCAATTCCTAACATTTTCTGCCTCCTACAACCACCTGAAGAGCTTGGCATTCATACTATCCACATACTGCCTGAACTTAAAATCATACTCCAGACTGATGGCATTTATCCAATCCACACACAGACTGTTTTTCACATGTCCATTTTTTTTTTAATAAAGCTCTATTTAGTCAGATTCTCAGGGGAAAGGAACTCCTTAGACAGGCAGAGAAGACATATGGTATAGGAATTATGGTGCTAACATACAATTTAGGAGATTCAGGCTCAATTTCCTGCTCCACTATGGGCTCTTTTTTTTTCCTTCTTTTTTTTAACCAAGAAATGACTCATTCAGTCTCTTTTGGTCCAGATCCACCTAGGCACCTAAATTCCAGTTTTAGGTACTACTGTAATTTACAAAACTCCCACTTGGCTACTGTCTAACCCTCTAGACACCCACTCACTGCGTAAATTTTCAGGGTTGAAGTTCCCTAGGCACTTAAGTTTCTGCATTTGGGCATAGAATCATTGAAATTTAGGGCTGGAAGGGAGCTTGAGAGGTCATCTAGTCCAGCCCCCTTCACTGTTCATGACCAAGTAAACCCAGACCATCTCTTACAGGTGTTTTTCCAACCTGTTCTTAAAAATTCCAGTGCTGGGGATTCCAAAGACTCCCTTGGAATATAAATATCTATAAATATCCTTACCATTAGAAAACTTTCTTCATATCTAAACCTAAATCTCCTCTGCTGTAGATTAAGCCAATTACCTTGTGTCCTACCTTCAATGAATGTGGAGAAAATTGCTCACTTTACAAGAGCCCTTAACACATTCAAAGACTTATCAGTTCCCCCTCCCTCAGACTTCTTTTCTCAAGACTAAACCTGCCCAGTATTTTTAACCTGTCCTCACAGGTCAGGTTTTCTAAATCTTTTATCATTTTTATTTGTCTCCCTTGGAGTCTCTTCAATTTGTTCACTTCTTTCTTAAAGTGTGGAGCCTAAAACTGGATACGATATTCCATCTGTGGCCTCATCAGTGCTGGGTAGAACGGGACAGTTACCTGTTGTTTTTTACATATGACATTCCTGTTTAAACGCCCAAGAATAATATTAGCCGTATTCACAATGGTATCACATTGACTAATATTCAATTTGAAATCCACGATAATCCCCTGATCCTTTTCAGCAGTACTACTGACTAGCCAGTTATTCCCCCATTTGTAGAGATGCACACTGCTGCCTAACTCTAGGTGTCTGGACGCCTCTCTCCCACCTAAGCATCATTGTGATCTATAATTCAGGGGAAAATAAGCATTTGTTCACCTAACTCACCTGCAGGGCCTGATCCAGTAGACGTGCTCAGAGGCAGCTTACCATATTGGTCCCCGATCAAGATGTGCTGGGAGGAGAGCCCACCTTATAACTTTTAGCCCAGTGGCTAGAGCACTCACCTAGGATGTAGGAGACCTGGGTTCACTCCCCTCCCCCCACCTCAGTTAGGAGGAAGAATTTGAATAGGGGTTTCCCCACCTCTCAGTTCTAAGTACTCTAACCATGGAGCTTGGGGATAGTCTCATGGGGTTCCTTCATTCTCCCCAGTTGAAGCTCATTTACTATGTATAAACAATTAAAGAGTCATGGGACCTGGAGTCTGGATCCTTGGTCTCTCAGCTCCCAAGTTAGTGCCCTAATCACCAGTCAAGAGGGGCACACTCTCTCTCTCTCTGACACAGTAGAGAATCATAGAAAATTAGGGTGGGAGGGGATCTCAGGAGGTCATTTAGTCCAACCCCCAGCTTCAAATGGTGCAGTTATTTCATTCTTCCTAGAAATAGTTTAGCTGCCTAAACTGCCTGATCCCATTAGAAATGTTCCCAGTTATGGATCACAAGCAGTGACAGGTGTCTCTGTGCAGCCCAGATGTATGTGCTGAACTCTTAGGACACCCTTCTCATTAGCATCTCCCATTGACTAGCTTGGGTGGCTTTTTACTTAGTATGCTGGCTCTTGTGGATTGCAGTGTTATACACTTCTCTCCCCCCACTCATAATCTAGGGATGCTAGGAGCCTAACTCAGGGTTGATGGATCCCAGTAGTATTCTAGTGATTTTCTAGGCACTCAAATGCTGAGAGTTGTAATACTTACATTTCTTTTTGGTTCTGGGCATCTGTACCTTAGTTCTCCATCTGTAAAATGAGGATAATAGTACTTCCCTACATCTCAGAGTTGTTGCAAGGTTAAATATATTGAAGATTGTGAAGCAATGAGATCCATATAAGTACTTCAGATAGATAGATGGAATGATATCTTCCATTGGCCAGTACCCTATATCATTGTTATAATTTAGGGCAGACATACAGTTCCTGTAATCATTTTCAAGAGAAGAATGAGGGGAGTTTTGATAGTAGCTTTTAAGTACCTGAAAGGGGGTTCCAGGGAGGATGGAGCTAGGCTGTTCTCAATGGTAGTAGATGACATAACAAGGAGCAATGGTCTCAAGTTCCAGTGGGGGAGATCTAGGTTGGATATTAGGAAAAGGTTTTTCACTAGGAGGGTGGTGAAGCATTGGAATGGGTTACCTAGGGAAATGGTGGCATTTCCATCTTTAGAGGTTTTTAAGCTGCAGCTTGACAAAGACCTGGCTGGGATGATTTAGCTGAGGTTAGTCCTGCTTTTAACAGGGGGTTGGACTAGATGACCTTCTGAGGTCCCTTCCAAATCTAATATTCTATGTGCAGAAATCAACTATCATTCATATCAGAGGCTTATCATTTGAGTTTCACTTATGGTTCTGAATTCCCCATTGTCTAGATGAACTTATTTGGCCATGAGTGCCATTTGGAGCCTGACCAGTGGAGAATCTGGATTGTGAAAAAGCGGGCTTTTTCCCTCCTAGTGAAACATTTACTGTAATAGCTTCACCAAGGATATTCTCTCCAAAAGAGATCAGGGTATTCAGTAGATTATAGATTAGGTTCAAGATATACAGTAGATTACAATAATACACCATACAGTGTTTTGATAGTTCCAAAAAAGTAGAAACACTTGATCTGGAATTCTTCAACCTTTCTTAAATAAATAAAATTAGTTCATGTCCATGCCTAATCTTAAACTCTAATTTCTCAGAATTTGCTCTACTCTAATGATGAATAATTTGGGTAGTTAGCTAACCATGCTTAAGGCAGTCTTGTTTTAGCAGGAAGAAGTCAACTTGAAATGGCAATTTTTGCTTTCATCTATCAATGCCATGTATTCTAACTAGCACTGAATGACATTTAAGCTTGGCTCATTCATCTATACAATGCAAGTCAGGTACACTAGGTCTGTAACTTCTATACCAAAAAAAAAAAAAACCCAAGAAAGAAGAAAAATCCAATTCTATATAACAATGGATTTATAAAAAAACCCTTAAAACAAAAACATTTACACAACTTCCTGTATTTTCTTATTTTGGCTACATCTCATTTTCTAATACAATTTCAAATATTTCTAATGATTCTTTTCACTTATTGACACTTATAGAAATGTGTGTGTGTGTTTGTGTGTGTGTGTGTGCGTGTGCATGCATACACACACGAGCATATGAGAGTCAGAGAGATCAGTTCTTTGTACTAACACTGATGTTGATTCAACCACCTTCAGTGCCGAGTAGTACTTTACTCCACTGATAATTTCAATGAAATACATGGATTGACTTGCATAGAATTACATGGACCTACTATGCACTCTCTGAATCTCTCCCATTACATTTTAGTTATTTGCACTAGCATGAAGGGTTGTTTTAATTATGGAAGGTGAGAATAATTTTGTCTTTTATCTTGCTATATTTTAATTCTGAACTAAGCAACGGCAAATTACTTGATGAAAATTAATGATTATCTGTCTTTTTTTTTTTTAAGAATTGACTTAATTATACATTTTATAAATAATAGATTAGTAATGCATTACATAACAAGCTGTTGAAGTTAGCCCATTAGTGTACCTTCTGTTATGGTTGGAGGAGCCTGTCATATATAGCAATTGAATTTACAGAAATACACCCTATATTATAGAAGCACTCGCTAAAGTTAACTTCATTTAGACATTCCATTCAAAATTACATTTTTCAGCTTTTAATTTCTCAGCTGTTTCAAATATTATCTTAACAAACCTGGCATATAAATTGAACACTGAACTGCCCTCCCCCCCACGACAAAACATGCACAATGATTCGTTATTTCTTTCTCTGTACACTTTATTTGCTATACTCTAAAAGAAGACACAACTGACTTTTAAAATTAGAATTTTTAGAGGATTCAGGATAGTACCTAGAGTTAAATCACCCATTTATGTGATATGACAAAGTAATAAACTTTGAAACTTTGCTACTAGACTTGCTGTAGTCGATTGGGCTAGCTTGTCTTTATTATATTAACTGCTTTGTATTCTATTTTGCTTTTACTATATTCAGCAGTAATGCAAGGAATCTACAGTCCTGTAAGACAATAGCTTCAGCAAGTTAGCATAAGGCCTGAGGCCTAGGAACTTTGAACAGATAAACAGCCCAACAGAAAAACCCAAGTATTGGCAAGCTGAAAATAGAGAGTGTTTAAGGGGAATTTCTGACTACAGGAACATGACCCAACCACAAGAGTGTCATGGCAATGAATTGACATACATAACAGGTATATGAACTACATCTGCAGATACCTAACCACGAGGAATGATACCTAACCATGGGAATGAACTGATGTATACGATAATAAGTTGAGATCACCGATATACTAACCTATAGGAGAAGGAAACTTGAACGTGGATAAGATGAGGAAATATGTATTAGGAAACCAGGACAAACTGCTACTGAATATGCTTCAAACATAGTGCTGCCAGAATATCATGTTATAAAAGTTGTATCCCAGCCTAGGGTCAGTAGACAAAGGAGATGTAGCTCTTGATAGGTGCCAGAATGATGGCCAGGGGTGATGAGGGGGAAGGTAATGAGGAAGATGAGGGCAAACATTTCAGGTTCAGGTAGTTCTGCAAGGGAAAGTGTGAGTGTATGGATGGGAAGTTACACGTTATGTAGTATCTTTATCTACCTTACTGAGTTGGGGTGTTTGTGACTGTGCTAAATGTATTAATAAACTAATGGTAAATATAGAAGAGTTCATGCAGTGTGAATGTTACAGCTGTGCACATCAGGGCTCCCAGCTATATAATAATTTGAATAATACTGGGCCTGATCTTGGGACAAGAATCTGTCAACCCTCAAAGTGATAACTGGGTATTCTATCAAGATATATAGATGTTAAAAATTATTCCCAGGAAACATATTCCTCATAAAAACATGGTTTTACAGTACTGTTAAAAAGATCCAAGAGAGTAGATGCTAGGAAATAGAACAGAAAATAAAAATGTAACTACTCACAGATAAAATTGTAAGTGGACATAAAATATCACTGAAAGATACCATTATGTTGTGTCTTGGCATTTCAATATATATTAAGACAATAAATAATGGCCCAGAACACATGGCCTTGCTCAGAAATGAAGAAGCAAACTGGTTTATCAAAACATTTAAGCACGTGTTTAATTTTAATCACATGTTTAAGTCCCATTGAAGATAACTGTTGAATCAAGACCCAAATTGGACTAGCCCATCATAAGAAGCAGAGTTGGCCAATATTTTCAAGAGGTTACTTGATCAAAAGTCTAGTCCATTCCCTCTATTAGCCTCACAACTCTACTCACCCTACTGGCTTGATCTTCCCCAATGGGTTAATAATTTTTCTTACTGTTTCACCTTAACTCTGACCATCTCTAGATTTTTTATACTATACCAAAATCTCCATAGCACCCTCTACTCTAGACAAACCATTGTTTTAAAAGACTGTTTTGTATCACATTCACGTCTAAGCTTTTTTTCTAGACATACCTCTGTCTCTTTAATTAAACTGCTTATCCACTTCTATTTTCAGTTCTGAATGTCTTTGAAGATGGTCACTTTCATTGTACCCAAATGGTTGAATTAGATTACAATAGATGGTCTTATTTAGGATTTAATATATTGGTTCAATTACTCCAATATTTTCAAATGTCCTCTGAGATCTGATTGTTCCACATTGTTTTGAAAGATTAATTTGCATCATTAAGTATTCCAGGATTCAGATTGTTAATATCAATATCAAACTCAAAGCAATGTGGATTACCATTAGTTACCTCAATAAACAGAAATAAACTGTCTCAGTTTGAGCCATTTTTCTTTAAATCAAGTGGACTTAATCCACACTTGATTAAGAGAGAGTCTGTAACTTTGTTTTTTTTTTAAACAGCAGATCCATTTACCTTGAAAGTTTCAGAAGTTTATAAATATCTTGGCCACAATTGAAGCTGATACCATAAGCAACCATTTTAACGGGTTTATCTATTATAGGAGACTAATACCATATTATTTTCACTGTGGCATAATCTCCTGTCATTCCAAACCCAGGCATCAGTTGAGAGTTCTAAGTCCTTGTGATACAAAATCTGCCCCCCTTCTGGTTAGAGGTCATCTTATTTCCTAGTGTGACAGGGCCAGGCCTGACGGCTTTGCCAGAGTGTGTCTATTTTATTTATACAGACACATGTAATAAACATTACATAATTAAACACATTAATACAATTAATACTATAACATGACCAGGCCTAACAACTATACCGAAATACTACTATTTAAAAACCAAAAAAAGGGGGGACCCCCTCTGTGGGGGTTACAAATTCAAACAAAGGAAACCAAGTGGGGACACCGAACGAAGAGCCCCGGACAGCGCCCACTGCTCCCAAAAAGTGTCTACTATTTATTTATACAGAAGCGTGTAATAAGCATTGCATAATTAAGCCACATTAATCTACATAAAAATGGCAAGTAACACATAAAAAAACCTAAAACAACTCAATATTACAATTAAGGGCTTCAATTCTTATCATATCCTACATACACCAACCCCACATACACATGCCGCATTCCAACTTTACTTCCTTAAAACATTCCTTATTAAATCCTACATACATCAACCCCTCGTACATAAGCCACATTCCCAAAACTTTGCTTCCTTAAAACATTCCAAAAATCCTTCAAGTGCAAACACCAGCACCACCAAAACCACAATCCCTCTTCGCGTGCCCAACCCAGAGGAAAAACCTCAGTGCCAGTCTCAGTAGGGTCCGCCCACTGCTCAAGACTCCCCTTATGGGGGTCACAAATTCAAACGAAGGGAACCAAATGGAGATATCGAGCAAAGAGCTCCGGACAGGGCCCACTGCTC
>ML675604.1:57627850-57937616 GCA_007922155.1 Mesoclemmys tuberculata | reverse complement strand
CCCCCCCCTCCTAATGCAGCCCGCGTGACACACTCTTAACTCTGAAAAGTGGTTTTATGGAATCATGATACAAACATAAAATACAGTAACAAACAAACAAGGATAAAATTATAGATATAAGTAGTGATGGAAAATACGCTTTTTCATACCTTGTGTAACATGTCTAGCTAATATAGTGTGGCTCTCTATCCCTCTCTAGTATGGGTTAAGCCTTCAAGCAAATAAAATATACTAAGCACACAATGCCCAGAAAAATCTGGAAATTTCAGGAACAATGGCACATACACAGAATTCAGAACAACTGTTCAGAGATTTACTCCAGGGGTGTTATCTTTATGAAGTAAACAAGTAAGAGAATTTAATGCTTTTTTTTTTTTGGTTTATGATTCAGAACCTGGGTTCTTTGTATTTTCCACCTGTAGTGAAGAAAAGGTGGAATCTTTCCTTCAGCAAAATAAAACAGAAGCACCTGACACGTGTGATAAAATGGTGTGCAATACAGACTTTTCCATTAGAAAGTATATTGGGGGGGAGGAGGGGGAGGAAAGGGAATAATGTGTATTACCTTCTGAGGAGAATGAGAGAGTTGTGTATTATTTTTTATAAATATTATATGAATCTCATCTTACCTGAAGCCATAGAGCTAAATGAAAGGAGGCTGTAAGGAGGAAACTAACAGGAAACTAAACAAAGGGAAAAGTAACCTGCTTTCATAAGAAATGCCAACAGTCCTTGAAGAAATAATGGGGAAGCTATTGATTGTAGAATACCATCTACCGGCGTTCATCAAAGCAAGAACCATTTACTCTTCCCAAGGCTAAATCTAGGATCAAGGGAGGATATTAAACCATTTTAGGACCCCGAGCGAAGGAAAGGGAGGATGGTCAGATGAGTTGTTAGAAGGCTACCCAGTGGCTATCAGTCAAAGCTGCCAAGAATCAAGGATGCATAGGCTATGCCCAAATTATGAGCTAGGCGGGTGATTTCCCTGTGCATGTACATGTACTCTTGTCAAGCTAGTGAGTACAAACAATAGTATAGCCATGGAAGCACTGGTAGCAGCAATGAAAGCATGGCTCAGTCATGCCTCTGCTAACCATGATATCACAGCATCCCTGCTGTTTATACTCACAGTAGCTCCATGAGATCCAGAGCAAGTATGTGTACATGAGCAAGGAAATCACATCCTTCGCTCATAGTGTAGATGTAGCCACAGAGAGAGATGAAGTTGCAACAAGTAGGCTGGCTTGCTCACCCTAGAGATGGGAATAAGTTGGATCTCAGGGAATACTATCATGTTATTTTTGCCATTGAGGTGTACCACCTTCAAATACCTGAGACTTCCACCTGTACTGAGTTATTTATCAACAACTGAGTTGCTCCGGTAGTGTTTTGTGATGGTTCTGTCACCAGACCAGTGGATTGTGATTAAGAGTTTAGCAATATAACATCTACTCCTGATTGCCTGAGTGGCCACAGATGTAGACATGCCTATATTTTTCTTATATGGCTTGATCCAGGCTCTGACTGTATTGGATTTAGCTGGTTTGCAGGGACCTGCAGCTGTCACAAAGGCAAGGTATATGTTAAGACAATGACCAGTTGTTGGCCTGTTTATTCAAATGTTACTTGAATAGATATTTAATTAACCCTTGAAAGGGATTTTCCTTCTACTTCGTGATATGATTTTGCCCACTAAACAAAGGTCCTATAAATCTCAATCCAGGATTTGCTAGTTGCAATTTCCCACCTGAAAACAAGAGCTTCAGGAGTATTCTTCTGGTGACTGTCATGCCAATACCAGCAAATCATTGACTAAACAGATTTCTCACATCCCCTTGCATATGGATCTTTGTACTGAGTTTCTCCAGTGCTAAGATACTGTTACCCCAGTTGATATGACCAGCGCAATAAGATCAGGAAACATCATTCCAGCCTCTCCTTCATTACTTCTCTAGTAAATATTTTGTCCTGGGAACTGGGAAACAGAGAGCGATCAGGAGCCTGTTCAGTGGATGAGAGAGTATCCCTCCTCCCTGCCACAGCTTCGCATGAACAACTTGAAAAGAATTCATGATTGCAAGGACACCATTATGATCCAAAGATATAATAATAATCCTTCCTGGGGAACAGTAGGAATTTCCTGAAGCCTAGATGATTAATGGCTCCAAAGGATGTATTCTTGTCTGTTTTTGCCAGAAAATCCTGTTTAAACATATCCAGGCTAAATGGCTGGGCAGTGGTAAGGAGAATAAAGGACTTAGATTTATCAGTGGACAATATTCCCAGTGACAATGAACGACAAATAGAGACTAGATCCTCAAAAGCAGAGTATTTCCCTGAAATTCAGTGGAACATGCTGATTTATATCATCCGAGGTACTAGCCCGCAGAATTCCTGTTTTACACAGTATTACCTGCTAAGACTGGAGATACACTATTATTAACGCTTGGCTCAACTCTAGGTTTGACATTCCTTATTTCCTCCTCTAAGACCAGCAAGATATCTGTGCCTAGAATTAGATGTCTTCACATTCTGGAAGTGACTCTTTACCCCAGTGTGTTATTCAGAGGTCTCTAAGAGGAAAACTTAGCAATAGACTCAGGCAGGAAAGTTGGAGGCATAGGACAGGCTACAGCAGGAGGACATAGCCAAAGAGGCTGCCAGGAGAAGGCACATGTATTGTTTTAGTTCAGTATGCCCTTCTTTAACTAGATGATCAATATAGTTAGGTAAGGAAATCCTCTCTGAAAGACCATGGGCAGTCCAAGGAATCCCTAGATACTGTCGCCTTGTTTTTCCCTGCCCCTCTTTGGGGTAAGCTTTCATTCATGGTCTGGGACCTCAGGCATGGAAGTAATTTAGTCGGACATATGTCTTATAGGGGAAGAGGCAAGTTCAGCTTCCGGAATTTCTGAATGGTTGTCCATTGTGTTGCCTGTCTCATTCTCTTGGGGAACTCAGTCTAGATCAAAGCAATTCTCCATGATAGGCTTTTGCGGCAATTAAGTTGGTAAGGCAAGTTGAAGGAGTGAGAGTAGCTGCCACAGCATATCTCAGGTGAGGGGAGGAATGTCTCTCTCCTCTGTACACAGTCTCAGCAAGTGTCAATTCAAACAAAACAAAACAAAAAACATTTCACAAAGGAGCTAAGCTTCATTTATAGCGGAAAGGACTGTGAGCTCGTTAAGCACAAGGGACTGAATGCCATCTTTTGATGTCAGGATATAAAGTGACACTGATTACCAAGGGGTAAGAATTACATGGTATTTCTCCCCAAGGTATAAAGGATAATTTTAATTATTCAACTTCTTGAAGATTGGGTAGCTGTACTTTAAATACTTCTCATGTTTCAAGTGATGATTTTCTATGCATTATTCAATTTCAGCTAATTTTAAAAAATTCATTTTCCATTTCTTCAGTGTCTGAATTAATGTGCTAAGGAAGTTGCTGAGAGCAACAAAAATGAGTGATACTATACAATTTTTCAAGCTGCAATGTTGTTGGCCATTATATCCTTTTCCTTTACAATAGCCTTTGAAGTGAAAGATTCACCCTTATCAAGACCCTTCTCTTTGGAGACAGTGTTTACACAATTCCAGTATGAAATTCAGCTTCAAAAGAAGACAGAAAAATCGATTCAGACTTCACACTTCAGTTAAGAATTCAGTGCTTTGCCTTTGTTGAAACGGGAAGAAATAAAAATTAAATATCAGGCAATAAAATACATGTAGAAAGATTATATTAATGCCCTATGACAGTTAATAAGTTTCATATTCAATGCTGGACTTAGCCACTGGGGTACCTGCGCAAAACTCTGTGTAGGAAGAGGAAATGATAAATCTTGTGGAGGGCTACTGAGTTAAGGACAAATAGCTTTTTTTATTAGTGTTTCTGTCACAGGCATGTTTACTAAGAGCGTTTTGCAATTTTTCTAGCTATGTGAAGCAAATAATTTTAATTTGAGCTGTGCAACCGCCTTCATTTTTTTTTTTTTGGCTTAAAGTTAAGCATGTGCTTAAATGGTTTCCTCAATAAGGGTGCTTTCCTCAATTGGGGACTTAGGGTTTGATCCTGCACCATGCTAAACACTCTGGTTCTAAGCCAGCAAAGCACTGCAGCACATGAGGAGTTCCACTGAAGTCAGTAGTTCAGCAAGTTTATGCGTGATGTCTTAAACGCCAAGGGGCAGATTCTGAATTGTGAAGAAGTGTGTGTGTGGGGTGGGGGGGGTGGAGGAGGGAGTGTCAGGGCAACAATTACCAGTTGAGGATCCCTGATCCCCTGCTGCCCAAACCTGCCACAAGCTAGAGCTTCAGGGAAACAGCTGTCACTTACATCCTTGGTGTAAGGTAATATATCCCTGGAGGTCCTATATCACTGGAGGATCTAGTGCAGCTGCACAATACCTCAGCCTCTAGAATTACGTCAACCCCAAGCGCAAAGGGAGCAGTCAGTGTGGGAAGTAGCAGAGCTCTGCAATCTTCATAGCAGTGAAGTGTTCTCCTGCATTGGGGGAATTCACCACCAGTCTTCTCTGGATGCTTTAAGTCCACTTTGTATGCATTATGCAGCATGAAGTGGACTTAGTATCCTTTCCCTAGTAACAGTTCTGAAAAATTTCAAACCTTTGAATGCACAAAAATATCAGATAGGCCCTGAAATATAATGGGGCCACCAAACCTTGGTGTGATAATATAGGGATCAACTACTTTCATTACTGGATATTATATTGCTTATGTTATGACAAATGTTATAGTATGAAAAATTTGAGCATTTCAATTTAGTCATAATTTCACATTAATTAATTATTAATTAATATCGACATGATTTATGTAGCTTACTCGAGTATGTAGCTCACCTGAGTATTTTTATGGCATTTTATTTTCTTTGGAAGGAATTATATTATATAAAAGGTCTACTAATTCAGATTAATAGGGTCTTTCATGTATGACTTGGTGAGAAATTACATAAGGTTATAGAAAATTTTACCAAAATCAAATATCAATTTCTTAGCATCCATCAGTGTACTCCCTAAATTAGAATCCCATGATATTGTTTGGACGATGAGGTGGAAAGGGATGTTGCAGTTGTGACCCATCCGTGCCTAGGGTAGCCACCTGAAAATGCCAAGGTCAGGGAAGGCTGTAAAAGGAGAGCAGATTCTCCCAATGTCACTCCCAGTGGTGGGTGACATTGAAGTCAGACTTCCCATCCAGCCACAAACAATACTTCTGATTCCCCACACTGGTTATCAAGAATCCAAAATAAAAAGATGCACAGCCCCCTTTACTGCATTTCAGTCTCTGGCTCCCAATCAGCCACTAGGTCCAATAAAGAGACCTGTTATTTAAACTCTATGCTCTTTACCAAAAAGGTTTCTCCTGACTCCAAAGGATCAGCCACAGTACCAGATCAATGTAAGTTTAGATCTTACCCAAAATACCAGCTGCCAGCCAATCCTTCAGTAACAAAAACTAAAAGTTTATTATAAAAAGAAAGAAACAAACTTATTGTTTGTTGCTGAGAAATCTTAAAGGATTAAAGCAATCAGATACAATTGATTTGAAAGTCCATATATACCAGGTTTCTAGTAGAACTGTGGAGTTTGCAGGTTTGTGTAGTTCCTCTGGTGTACATCCAGTACCTGGATGGGTCCCAGTTCTTTGTTTCACAACTTTAGTTCAGTTTGGTTGAAGAGAATTTGATCCAGAGGTAGGCTGGAAACAAGACAAAATGGATCCCAGGAAGCTGCCTTTTATGTCCTTTGGTCTTTGCCATGCTGCTTGTGGAATTTTACAGGAATAAGATCAAGTTCAGAGTCACATGCATGACTCATCAGGTATATTCCTGGCTTCTCCCTCTGGGCTCCTTGTACCTGTGAATTTCTTAATGGGCCATTAATGGTGCTGCAGCCATCCTGTCTGGGGTGTCACCTAGACACAGCCCAATTTGAAATACAGATATAGCACCCGTATCCATAACGTCCATTACACATGTAACACATGAACATGAATACTATCATCTTACTTAGCACATTATAGCCTTTCTAACAGTACCTGACAGGGCATATCTCATATGACTTATTATGATTTTGGCATATTGATGCTAAATATAATAAATGCTCGCCCTAATCCAGCCAGTGTGACAGCAATTTTTAACCATTTTTAAGGGATGGTTAATACCAGGTTGCTATTGAATAAACCACAGGATTCTTATCTTCCATAGTATTATACTGTCCTGCAGTAAGTCCATCATTAAAAGCTTGAATAATAGAATTCCTATGAAAAGTGTATAGAAATCTGAAATAGTAGCAGAAGGAGTAGTACCTTTAATTCACCCTAAGGCATACTTCCAAATCATCTTTGTATATACTGTAAGATTTAAATATGCTCCTCCATGGTTTGTCCTATCTAACTATGCTTCACTGCTTCTAAATTAGACTATTGTAAACTCAGTCATTGTGCTGAGGACTGAATACAAGATCACTTCAGAAGAATCTCTCTTTTCGTTACATTTTAACAGATAATATGTATTGTGAAGGTATCTTCAGCTTCTTTTGAGGAGTTCCTTTGGGAAGAATTTAAACCTGTTGTAAGGTTGTGATATAGTATTCGAGAAGGAGAGAGGGGAAAAATAGCAGAGGTTGAGGAGTCCAGCATAGACGTTCTTCCAGGCTTTACAAAAAATATATCCTGTTGTGCATTCTAATTAACTTCAGCACACCATTCTTCAGATTTAGATTTAATTCTTTTGTCTGTTTATAAAACTTCTGGCACAAGGATAAATTGGACTGAGGTTTTAAATTTTCACCCTGAATCAACATGGTCTTCTGCCTTCAGTTATACCCTTGCAACTCGCTGAAATTAATGGGTCAAGTCCATCCATGGCGTAAGTGCTTTGACTTCAATGGAATTATGTCCTGTTACAGTAGAACAAAATTTGGTCCAAAAGATTAGCAGAGATGCAACAGAGAACAGAACTTGGTCTGAAGTGGCTATATTTCAGAATCTTAAATTAATAGTAATATGATACAATGACAAAAATAGCCTAGAGGCAGACTTTCTGTTTTAGAACCATCTCCTGAGCTGCTTCAGTTTCAGAGTCATCCCTGGAGGGATTTCAAGCTAAAGTAATTGCTTTGGTAGCCACTTCTAATCCAGAAAAGGCATACCTTAAACGTCAAGCCTAACCTTTCAATATCAAATTACGTAACCTTCCCCTGATTTCTGATTCAATTCAATTCCGTTTCAATTCAACAAACAATTTTTTATTGCACAAAATGCTATTAAATGGGATAGACCCTATCCAATAGACCCTACCTTCTGATGCTATAGGTTAACGTTCCAGGGTTGAACTAGTACTAATAATGAGAATATAACAAAACAAATTTTTCAAAAGCCTACGTTTTAAAAAGGAGATAATAACCACATAGCAAGGACATCTTGGATATGATTGTCTGTTGTCTGGCACCTCGTAAAGGTATTTACACTTGTATGAAGTGAAAGCAAAGAGGGTATAAAATGCACCAAATCAAAAAGAGTGTTTTACACCAACTCTTCATCTGCTTTACATGGGTATAAATGACTACACAACGTGCAGGGCAATGGAGAGTCAGACAGCTTGATTTGAATGAGCCATTCCAAATGATCTAAAAAAACATACTCTCTCCTTCCACACTGTTGTAACCCCAAATCTCAAAACTGTTAAATTAGTATGCTCAGAAGAAAGCTGGATGTAGGTGTGACAGATAAGGCAATTTCCTGGATATTTTATTGAATTAAATTTATTAAAATTAAATAGATATGGAGATCTTATTGAATTAAATGTAAGTAGGTATGCAATCTCTCTAGAGAGGATATATGTTGTGAGACCTGGGAATTCAAAGGATCATATTGAACAATGTTCCACAGGATGACTTTTGGGATAATAAGTGTGAAGTGGTTTCCCTGGTAAATACCTGGGGAAAGGATAATGCAAATTCCACACCTCTAGTTATGCAAAAGCTCAATATTTTGAAACTACACCCTAGGGAGTCTGTTATTACCCATCCCCAGAGACTGAAGATAAAAGGCCTGAGCTGAACAAAGAAGCAGCTGAACTGCCCTGCCTGGGTTCTGGTTCTGAACCTGAGACAGTTATGAACATGTATCCACAGGGAAAACCTAGTTATGGGTTTTGAAGGACTTATATCTACCAGAGCTCAATGTTAGAGTTGGGCTGACATGTGGTAAGTTTTTTTGCATGTTTGATGGTTGTTTTATTGTTTAAGTATGCTTTCACTATAATGCTTTTACCTAAAGAATAAAAGTGGTTGCTTAGAAAGAGCAATGTGGTAACTTGTAACTGCTGGTAATTACACTGGTCATAACCTCTAGAGATAAAAGGCCAGAGACTGCACTTTGCTTTAGGTAATCTGGTTTGCTGGAGATAACACATTGTAGGCAGGGAACTGCAAAGCCTGGTCAGGCAGGAGTGAAACTTAGATTTTGAAATTTTGCCCAAGAGAGATGATAGCTAGAAGCTGGGATACATAGGCGCCGGTGCCTGGGAAAGAGAGGCAGAACTGGGGGCGGGAAGAGGTGAGGCATGGTCAGGGCTGGCCCCAATCATTGGCCAGGGCCACCCCTCAGCTGATGGGCTGTGAACTCCTGCTCCTGAAGGATGATGCTAAAGCGCAGACTGATCTGCTGCACTGGATCGCTGGCCAGGCCAGCCTCAGTAGGTGGGGTGAAGTCGATGTCTCTAGCTGGGAACCTAAAGTGGGTGCCTTTGGTGGGCCACAGAGATGGAAATGCAGGTGCAGTTGTTCAGAACCGTGACAATGGGTGCAGGTCTCTCTTGGGCAGTGTCGTAGAGGATATTAACACATACTTGATGTAACTTTTGCTTAAAATAAAATAGAATGCAGCTCTGCCAGCTATGACTGAAGCAGAAAATAGCCACCATTAAACACAGCATTTAAATTAGATATGACAATTAATTAGAAATAAGCATTTGTACATTCCAGATATATATCAACTGAAATATCTATGATATTGCAATTATATGCAGGTTTGAAACTTTGATTTGTAGATTTCACAGATTTGAAGACGTAGGAGGGATTATCATTATTATTTAGTCTGGCTTCCTGAATAATAAAGGCCATAGCATTTCCTTCAGTGAAATCAAGCTCATAAATCCTGGGTGAGCTAGAGTCGTGGCTGTCAACCTTTCCAGACTACTGGACCCCTTTCAGAAGTCTGATTTGTCTTGTGTACCCTCAAGTTTCACCTGACTTAAAAGCTACTTGCTTACAAAATCAGACAAAAAATACTGGTGTCACAGCACACTATTACTGAAAAATTGCTTATTTTCTCATTTTTACCGTATAGTTATAAAATAAATCATATGGAATATAAATATTGTACATACATTTCAGTGTACAGTATAAAGAGACATATAAACTAGTTATTGTCTGTATGAAACTGTAGTTTTTACTGACTTCATTGGTGCTTTTTTATATAGCCTTTTGTAAAACTAAGCAAATCTGAGGAGCAGATGGAAGATCTATGCGTATCCCTAAGGTTGAGAACCACTGAGCTAGAGCACGTGTTTTAGAAATCTATCCAAACTTGATTTAAAGTAACGAATGCTTTATCCCAGATTATGTCATCTTCAAGTGGAGGAATATGACCCAAAAATAGTTGCTGAAAACTGTCCTGGTGTGGATAATGTCCAGCTGGTGTCCATTGGCATAGCCTGCTCCTTCACCAACCCATCCTCTCCCACACACCGGCATAATAGGTGCGAGGGGGTATGTTTGTGGTGGGAGGGTACATGTCTGCACAGCACTCATTTACAACTGTTGTATGATCTCAGAGACCATAAACAATCGATGTACGTTAAAGCAGCGCCTAAACTCAACTGCAGCACGATAATTGGGGAAGTCTAATTTGTTCTCTCATTCTCACCTTAACACAGAAAAGAATCCAAGCACCTGTAGAATGTACATGCTTTATTTTAGCTTGTCCTGTTTTAACTGATATGGTTGTCTAGTACTGTACTGCAGTTTCATTTATGATTTGTACATACATTAATTATAAAATAAACTAGGAGATTTCCAAGCATAAGGATCCTTATTTATAAAATGTATATCTAGTTCAGGGTGTCACCTGTTATTAGATTTAGATCTATCCCCTAAGAGATTATTGCTTCAGAAAGCCATATATATATATTAGTATCTATCTTTAATTCTAGGTATCAGTAAGTGAAGTTTAAACAACAGACGTGTTCTTCATCTGCTCCCATAAATGCACACATCTTGGTTTCCAGTTTAGACAGATGACACTAAAAGACATTTTGCGGATAAATGGGCACATGATTGTCTAGAAACACCACCTATAATTATAGCTTTGTCTGTTGCTGCTTAGTAAAAGTGTGTTCATCACAAATGTCATGGTTGAATGATTTCATTTAACTGAGTTGAAACTTGGCATTAAGGTTCTCCAGTGAAATTCTTTCACAACCCCGGCGCTAATTCAGATCAGTCATTTTTAGGCTGAGCATGGAAAGAAGTTGGCAAACTCCAAGTTCCAGGCTCTGTTCATTTGTTAAAATATTAAAAAACAGCTAACTTGTTTTCTTTGCAGAAACAAGATGTAAAGATGTGTAGATGGTGTAGAACATCTATTGAGCATGTGCAATAGATACATTCATGTTTACCACATGTCACATTCCACACTGTCAACAGGGCATTCTTGATGCTTCCCCTTCCACCAGGATGTGCCAGACACATTGGAGCCACTGAAATTCCTTTGTGCAGTGAAAAGGGTCAGGAGCTGCAGAGCCCATCGAGATTCTGTACCCCTGTATATGGAGCATAGCTTTTTCATTGCACAAAATATTATCAGTGTATATTTTAGTGTAACTACATACTGATGCTTTGCATTAATAGTCCAGTCCTGAAGTAGTATTACCTAAACAACTAAACAAAATACATCTTTAAAAGCCTATTAAAAAGTTTCAAGGAAATGTTACTGAGTAGCTTCTTGGCAACAGCATCTTTGGCTTGTTTTTCTACTGCCTTGCACCTTGTGTAATCATGGAGGTCTTTGTAAAATGAGAGATGGAGTCTGTTCTTAGAGTATTTATTTCTCCTGGGCCAAGAATGAATATGAGGTTTCCTGACTGAGGTTTTTGTTCCGCACTAAACTCAAAACTGTGGCAGCTCATCCAGAATTCAACTGCCCCTGCCTTCACCTTCCATATCTAATTTGGGGTAGATTTGAAAGTTATCTAAATTCTGTTAAAGTAAAATCCAAATACCAATCATTGCAGCAGATAGCCTGTAATTCCATACATGGGGAACCTCAGCTTTTAGTGAACTTGTTCTGCAAAAAACAAATCTTCATTATAATATGATTTTGTATCTGTCCACAAATAGAATTTTTGTTCTAGTTTAGGTGATATTTCCTTCTCAACAGCATTCTCTTCAGGACAGTCATTCACTCAAATGGTGATCAAGGCGTCATCTTGAAACCTCTTGTAACTTTTATTCAGGAAGTCAGCATTTCACCACTATAATCTTTTTGCACACTATTTGCATTTCCTGCTGTAGCACTCTCCAGTGAGAAGAGTGGCAGCAAAACCTCTCATCTCAAACCAGGTGGCATCTGTTGGCATGAGTGCTTCTCAGAGTATTCTGTAACCCAGGACTTTAGCACTTGACCTCTGTAAAAATATGCCTCTGGCTTTAGATACAAGACTCCTGAGGTTGCAGCCTCTTTACCCCTGCTAAGTCACCCTGTTCACCCTCAACATAAATCATTTTCCTTTTCAATTGTGATTAATTTGTTGTCCAATTAGTTTTATTTGCTTGCAGTCATAATAAAAAATGGCTGTACTGGCCAAACACAAAATTTGAAAAGGAAAAGGAAAAACAAAGACTTCAGGATCACCTTCTCACTTTTAAAGACAGTATACTGAAAAGCTCCCATTCAACTAGAAATTACAGATTTTCATTTCTCTTCTGTATAAACTTGCTATTTACAGTTCAATGCCTCATATGATAATGTTGTAAGTGATTCACCTTCCTAGGCAGAAAATAATGAGATCTAATTTAATATGGCTGTACGATGTTCTAATTATTCTTGGCAAGGTACCCCAAATGGAAGCACAATATTTTTAAAGCTGCATTAATTTTCTGTATCTTTTCAGGAAAAAATAACCCTCGATATAATCCCCAATAATCATATGACATTTAAAAGTGAGCAGACGAAGAGCTACTCTTCTCCAGACAATTATGCTTGCTAGTGCTGGGTAGTTACACTAATCTCTATTTACACATATCTGAAAACAATTCATGTTGCCAACGTATTCATTCAACATATGAGAGGCTTGAGCTCTATTAATTTTAATAGAAACAAGACCTGGTCAATAATGGGGCATTAACTCCCAGGGGGCCTCACATGGAAATCCTAATTCTGGTAATATTATAATGCCATAAGATATTACCATGTTGCTGATTTGCATTTCAGTTCCTGTGGAATTCAATATTACAATTATATTAATATAGTCATTACTTATGTACTTATTGAAATACCAAATGCATCAATAATAACCAGTCAATAATTAATTAATGTTAGAAACAAATTGAAGAACACTTAGAAATAAGAAATAGTAATTAACAAAGGTATTTTAGTACCCATGCCCATGTTTCATTTGCAGGCCTGCAGTTTGTATTTCTTTGTCACTTAAAATTTGCTTGTAAGCACAAAGATTGCATTATGTTTGTCAGAAGATGTTATTTAATTCCACTAAATAGAGAAAGTTATGGAAAAGAATAGACCAGATACCTGTGTGTGTATGTGCGCTTGCGTACAAAACTCCTTTGTACTTGTTTCCCTTAGGCAACTTAAAACTATCTTGAACAGAATTATGATTTGCATGTTAGAGCCTGAAATTCAGCCAAGATGTAAACAAGAGCACATATTTCATTTCAAGCTTCAGACTACTACTTGGTAGTGCAGTTGATATTGAGGGCTGATTATAAACTAAATAGTGCAAGAAATAAAAAATGAAATGAACTCCAGAAATGTATCTTTGCTACAAATATTTTTAAAAGCTTTTCAGTTCCCTGCACTCTAGCCTCTCCAAAAGTACTGGATCATAGCAATTGGTCCCTGGCAGATGAAATTTTGGAATAACTCTTTCTAGAGCCTTTGAGGACCATCCTTAATATTACCTCAAAAGGGTTACATGGTGCCTATGAGAACTGAGCATACAGACCTAGGGGGGCTCCCAGCTGTGAAGAAGCAATCTAGTTTAGCTGCCCATAGAGTACAGTTTGAATACTTTTTATATCAGATTGAAAGATTTTGTCTAGTTCTGCTAGGACCAGAAGACATTTTCTACAAATTCTGAGATTATTAATATGCTTCATTATTGTTAATTTGTCTACCTTAGCTAGTGGACTTTTTACAGGGTTGTGAATGATAAAGGTTTTTCACCACCAGAATTTTACAACCAATAGCTTTTTTCATTTGAGGGTTTTCACACTGAAACCAGGATTGAAAGCAAAATCTCCCAATAGAGGGGAGAAACTGAAAGGAGAAAAGATACATAATCTAGCATACAATAATTAAGAACAAGCCATCTATAATAGTCTGCAGCAAACAGACTATTGGGAGCTCTGAAGACCTTTCACACTTATGATCAATATGCTAGAGCTAACAAACTACTACTTACAGCCAGATTATTCATCAGACAGACAGATTGCTTTGCTGACACAGCTAATCACAGCCATTTGTGTCATCACCTTGGCAACTTGCACATACACTTTCATCTATACAGGGTGGCAGTGTCTAATAGATTAAGTGATTGGAGCGGGGGGATTGGATCCTGTGTCTCCTAACTCATCGATTAGTGTTTTCTCTCTCGCGCTCTCTTTGGCCCAATGATGCTTCCATTATTTATCCATAGTGCCTCAGCTTCAATGCTAGACAACTAGCATGAGATTGACTCTGGAGCATGGTGGTTAAACCACTCACCTGAGAGACCAGGATCTAGTTCCTCCGTTCCAATAAATTTTTAATTATTTATCCGGAGTGGATAGCTTCAAACAGGAGAAACTGAGGGCATTCCATATCAGAATACCCTATAACCTGGTGGCTAGGACACTCATTTGAGAAGGAGCAGAGCCCTGTTCAAATCTCTTCTTCCTCTCAGGTGGAAGGGAACTTGAACCAGAGGTGAGTCTCCTAACCAGTGAGCTAAAAGTTATAAGGAAGGGCCACTTCCCTGCGGGCCATTTTGTATAAGCTTGCCTACAGTGGCCTGATCTGGTAGGTGAGGTCTAAGCATGCTTACTGGAGTGGGCCCCAGAAGTAATTAAGGCAGAGTGGCACTTACCGTCTTTCATTTTGTGCACCACATTGGGGCTTAGGCATCCAGACACTTGCTGTGTGGCTGCACTGATCACGCTCACAGGCAGAAACCTAGGCACAGAGGAAGTTCTCACTACAAAAAAAATTAGACACAGTGATTTTGAGGCACCTGTAGGATTCAGGGGGCCCTGATTCTTTGGTTAAGATGCCTAAAGGCTACTAAGTCCTTTTGTGACCGTAGCCCTTGGGTGCTTTTGAAAATCCCACCTTATGTGTCTGTTTCTCCATCTGTAATAGGAAACACCCCACCGAAGTGTTAGGAAATTCATTAATATTTGCATAGTGTTCAATAGTCATGAAACTATAAAATGCTATTAGTGTGATGTCCTGTCTCTTTAAGTGTTCAGCTTACTCTCCCTACTTTGCCATGAAAAGCCTCACTTTTATGTTAGGTTCAGTTTTTCAGCCAGAATAAAGGGAGCACACCAGACAGCTGTTTGTCTGTCAGCTCCCTCTATGTCTCTTTGCTCAGCTGTGGCCGGAAATGTAACAATAAGTGCTAATGTAGTTATTCAAATTCAAATAGGATTTTAAAGGAATTAATTGAGAGCGAGTGGTCTGAGCTATAGGAAAAGACCACAGGAACTCTTATTCTGTTCAGAAATCTTAACAGTTCTTCCTCACCTACCCCATTTATAAACAGGTAATAAATATATTTTGGCCCCAAATCTACACTTAATGCATGCAAATAGAACCCTACACCTGCACATTGAACTGTTGAAATTTAGTTTATCACAGCCTTTTGAGAATCAATGTTTATAAGGAAAAACAGAAAAAATACTATAGAAACATTCATTACTATATGGCAGGTGCACCAGGTGGCACTGCACATAATCTTTTGCAATCTTTTTCTTAGAGTGAGAGCAAGCTTTTAGCCTTGGAAGAAATTGTGTTGCTGTTAGTTTCTGGTTATGCAAAATTCTGTGTGTTATCTATGTACTTAAGGAAATTACACTTAGAACATACCCAGATTCTGCCTCACTGATTTCTTCTCCAGTGGGAAGATAGCCTGCCAAGTCCTGACTTTTGCTACCACTCAGCATAGGGTGATGCTGGTGTCAGAAGAAAAGACAACAATACACTTATGAACTTTAAAAGGGTGTTTTGGATTTTAGAATCACTGTAGCACCAACACAAGTTATGCTCTTAATTCAGACTTTGGTTCCTACAGTGTTTGGGGCTCAACAACTATTTTATGCTTCAAGCCAGAATTTTATTAATTTTATTTGATTTTTTTTAAGCAGACTACTTATTTAAAAACTGTTGGATTCATAGCTTGCTCAATAAATAATTTAAAAATTAGATATTCAAATAAGAAGCAGTTATTGTGTTTTAAAAGATATGGCCTTGGACGACTCTCTTAAGGAGAAATATCCATTCTGCTTCATACTGGCACAGGTTTTTTTGGTTGTGTAATAGCAACTTCAACTGTTTTGCTCAGGTTCTGTTAGCAATCACCATATTCCTGCTTGGGAAAGCCACTTTTTTCCTCCTAGTTAATCTGTTTGTTAATGGAGTCCTCAACCCCATGCTGGTGGAAGCTGAGACGGTTGAGGGTGACATTTCTGTCTGCTTGAAAAATATGTTTTATGCTCTGTTGGTCACATGACTAGTCATTAAATAATGCTGGAATGATGGGAGGAAGGCAAAGTGTCTCTGTTTCAGAATATTTATGTTTTGCAGCTTCGACATTGTGTTTTTAAATGTTATTCAAGGGCACCCAGAGCTTTAAATAAGCACATGTTGGTGTGGAGGATTTTTTAAAGTGAAATCAGAGCAAACACCAGACTAAATGAAGGTCACAACTACCATACAGCTCAATGTAACTGTTGCTTATTGCTTAGTTGAAATGAAGAATGATGGATTTAAGAAAAAAACAAAAACAAAACAAAAATACGCAGACAGATTGAATGAAAATTCATGTGTGAAAACATTCACTTAAGGCCAGATTCTGATCCCATTACTCACAGTGAATAGCATCTTAATTTCAGCAGGACTACTTGTAAAGGAATATATTATTCAGTGTGAAAAAGGGGATCAAAATCTGGCCTTAAGGCCTCAAAGTATGCTTTAAATTCACTCATTTGCTCTCCTCTTGTAGCTTTCAGTATATGTCTTAGTTGAACACTTAATTTTGAAATATCTGAACTAGGAATACTCAACATTTGATGCATTTTAGTTTCATACTAACATTTATTCTTATTGGCCTAGCAGCTTTGCTTTGTTGTATGGTGATTATCACCATTCCCTCTCCAAATTTGACCTATGCTCACTTGTTACACTACCTCTCAAACTACAATCTTCTTCCCCCTCCCCCGAACCCTAAAATTGCTAATAATCATACAGGAACACTGTCAGATGAGTATCAGACACACAACCGATACGATATACCAAAACTATTTTCTCCTCCTTTTAGAATTGTCTGAATATTAATTTTTTTAAGTATATTTTTTAAACGTACAGATAATCTAAAAAAAATCTTATTTAGCATTTCTATTTCATGTGCACATGAATGTCTGTGCACAGCACATTAATATTAGCCCCAAAGACTACTCGAGGAAAGTGAGAGTTTGAAAGCAATTGAACAATGTGAGTTCTCCCAATACATCATAATTGCAGAAAGACCCGCGTTAAATAGCTTTGTTCTCATCCACTGTGAAAATTTGTAGCATTCAATAGCCCTGAAAATTTCTCATTTCTTACCTGTGGTGAGGTGGTTTAGTGGTTGCACATAGGCATTCAGAATAAAAATTTCTGTAAAGACTATCACACTGCCTGCAAACTATATTTTTCCCCACTTTTGTTTTAAATGTGGCAATTTAGGCTGCACAGTATTTAACACTCATGTTTGGAAACTGGGTGGGTCTTAGAAAATTTGAATTAAAATTGAAATGTGCTAAAAGAAATCCCCCATAGGGCCGAATATGAACAGAAAGTAAGATATTTGGGGGCAGTTTATATATATTTACTTAGATTTTAATTAAAAAAACTACAGACTCCTATAGAATGCTCTAGGCATCCACTCTAAGGCACAATTAGAAAATAAAATCCAAGCAGCATATAATATTTTAAATAGGAACTCAGCAAGCTAGACATACAAAAGACTCCTTCCAACTCACCCATCATCATCATTCAGAATGATCTTAGACTGGAGAAATGGTCTGAATTAAATAGGATCAAAATTAAACAGGGACAAACGCAAAGAATTACATTTAGGAAAGAATAATCAGTTGCACAAATACAAAATGGGAAATGACTGCCTAGGAAAGAGTACTGCAGAAAAGAATCTAGGTGTTATAGCGGATCACAGACTAAATAAGTCAACAATGTATACTGTGGCAAAAAAAGCAAACGGCATTCTGGGATGCATTAACAAGAGAGTGTTGTAAGCGAGACACAGGAAGTAATTCTTCCACTCTGCTCAGCACTGATAAGGCCTCAATTGAGTATTGTGTCCAGTTCTGGGCACCACACGTTGAGAAAGATGTGGATAAATTGGAGAAAGTCCAGAGGAGAGCAACAAAAGCGACTAAAAGTCTAGTAAATATGGCCTGTGAGGAAATATTGAAAAAATGAGTTTGTTTACTCTGGAAAAGAAAAGACTGAAGTGGGATATGATAAGTCTGACTTCCACTCAGGCAAGTTCATTCATCAGGTCTCAGTCTCTCACTAGATCCCGCTCCTCAGCTTCTCTCTCACTCTTTATATCTGCCAACTGTCACTCCACCCTTTTAATGGGCCTCATGGCTGCACCTCTTCTGGCCTCCTTCATTTACTAAAGCCAGCCACCCTGTGACAGCACATAGAACTTACCATCCTATAAACATAAAAAATATGCAACTGTTGACCAAATGATATTTTCAGTATAGGTGGCCAGATCCACAGATGGTTTACTGTGCAATATAAACAGTAGTTCGATATGATTTTTTTTCCTATGGACTGCTATCACCCTAGGTTCAGCCCTTCAATTTGGTAGGGTAGAGATGGGGAAACGACAGTATGTTGCAATTGTCTTAATTACCTCCTCCCTTCCATCTTTTTCAGCCAAAAACAGTGAGAAGTGGAGTTATAATAACTTTGAGAGGAATGCCTTGAAATTCATATTACATAATAAAAGCATGTGCAATCCCTAGACTGGATATTCAAGTACAACAAGGAAAGAGGAGATTTAATATAGAATTATAACTGAGGCATGTAAAAAAATATAACGACAGGAAAGGAGCCAATATTTGGTGAAATTAGTGTACTATATCATTCTACAATGCTATAGCAGAAACTAAAATAGGTACGATTGTGTCAAATACAATAAACAAATTAAATTCTTAAATTGAGGTTTCCCCATAACTGAAAAAGAGCTAAAATTCATACATCTGAATATCTAAACTCGAGAAAAATAGCAGTGTGTGATTGAATACAATTCATTTGTAAATAGTAGATGTAAGAAAAGCCGCTTTAAGCATCTCACTTACAGCCCTAATACAAAACCTTTGGAAATCAATTACAAGACTCCCAAATTATGTCAGTGGGCTTTGTATCAGTCCCTTATACAGAATGAGAAAAACAAATGTATCAAAAGGATTAATACCAACAGTAGAGATGGTCCAAGCCAAATGGTGAGATCTAAACGCTCCTGATCTTTGGAAAATTTCATATTAAAGTTTGAACTTTACAGTTTATGTTTCTAATATTAGCCAAAGCACAGCTAAAGATCTGGATACAACCTAAACAATGAGGAAATCTGTATCCAAATTTTGCAGCTCAGATAAGTCTCCAGTGGCGCAGAGCCAAATTGCATCACCCTAATTCAGGTTTGAATAGTATGTTACTTTGCGAGTAGTTCCATTGATTTCAATGGGACAGTTTGTGGAGTTAGATATTACTCAACATTAGTAATGAGGGCACAGTCAGGATCACAGAAACAAGAAAAGCTTATTAAAGCTTATTAAAAATAGCATGAGCCTGATCCAAAGTCCACTGTAGTCAGTGGAAACAGTTATTGATTTTGATAGGCTATAAGTTACAGCATAATACAGTTTTAAAAAAAAAGAAATAACTGAAACAGTATATATACTAACTGAGTGGTTAAATATTCATAATTCATAGATTGGAAGGCCAGAAGAGACCACTGTGATCATCTAGTCTGAGCTACCTAGTTTAGTAATGTTTTTTACAAAAATGGTTTTGCTATTGTTTGTGAGGTCATATTATGTATCTGCAAGTTGTCAGAAAAAATGCTTGTGAATTTAAAAACATTTCCCCATTTTTCACAACGGTCATTTGTCTGAAAATTCTTACTAATAATTTATTATTCTCCAACATGTATAAGTGAAGATGATTTCAGAATTGGTCACAAATCAGACCACTTATCTCAACAGTTCTCTGCACAAAATTGTGAAACGATGGAGTTCCCACTCCCATACACAAATTATTTCCAGATTAAAGGAATTCTGGACTGTCATGATATATGAAATCACAGCCCTTCTTGATGAATATATTAAAGTAAACAGAAAAAACTACAAACACAAACAAAAAGATTTCCACAGAACTTGAATTCCAGCTTTGTCTCCCTTGTTCACACCCTGTTGAACTCTACAGCACAGAAACATCTAATGACTGAATGATATATGGCAAGTAAACACAGCATTACAATGTTCTCCATTTTTACATGTGACAAAACTAGCAAATCAAGTTTGTGCATCACTATATTCTACCTTCTCCATTTTTAAAGCGATTGATTCTCTTGCCAACCCACTCATGTAACTCCCATTGAGTTTCTATACAGGTCATTAGGAGTTTCATATATAGAGTAGCTGTGGAATCAGTCCAAAAGCTAATAATCCTAAAACAAATGTAATCAGTTATGAGATTAAAATATGCCGTGGTGTCCTCTGGTAATTTCAACAGCAGCACTCATTCTGTACCTCTCATGATAGGAGGTCAAATTTCTGTAAATAAAAGTGGTTCCACTGGGTTTGGCCGCTAAATTCCAATTTCAGGGTTAGGTTTATATTCTGCAGTTTATGAGAAAAGATAGAATTCTATCATGATGGTCTAAATACAAATAATCATTTAACTATCATTTTCTCTCTATCCACTTGGAACATCAGGAAACATTGGACATCAATTTAAAGCTCCTGAGATGAACTTTAAAGTGGTAAGGAGCTTGACTTGATACACCAAATGGATACAGAAAAAGCAAGCATGATCAAATCAAACAATTTGTCTTACTTTTTGCCTCGGAGATAAACGAAAATGTCAGTGAAATCCTCTGCTCAGATTTGTAATTCACTAACCCATCATTTCATGTACAGTCTGACAATGTAAAAGCTTCAATAATAGACCACACAATCCTCTCTCCTTTCACAAGGACAACATAGGATGGATTCTAAACAAAATCACTGATGCACATTATCTCTAAAATTACGCTACTGCTGATGTGCACCACTACACGTGAAATGCAGCAGTTTCCTCTCAATACTTATTTAGTTTCTCTGTGCATGAGTATACACCCCACAAGTTTCACTTTAACTTTCATGTTCAAACAAAGCAAAAATGGTACAAGCTGCAGCCAAAACTGATACAACTTTCCCTGGTATTTGTGCCAAAACCAGAGTTTCTGATGCTACTCAAAAACAAAAACAGTCCAAGCTCAAATCTCAGGCTAAGTTTACAGAATGGTTATTCATGGCAGCCCCCAATGATCATCAATTCTCTAGTAATGCTGAATTCCAGAATTTGTTATAGAAATGTGGTGTAGCTCTATTTCTATTATAGTAACTGATTGTTTCACACTTGGCCATGATGTTCAGAGTATTTTATCTATCGGCTATAAATAATGTCCTAATCATTGTGTAACCTAGTAACATTGATTATTTTTATTATTTATTTGTATTGTGGTACCATCGAAGAATCCCCATCATGCAACAGAACCCTATTTTGCTATGTGCTGCACAAATAGAGCAAAAAGATGGGTCCACATTTCAGTCAAATACTGGATTTCAGCCATTGGCATTAATAATTCCTTATTTATTTTAAATTCAATGACAATATCAGAATGAATTATATGTACTTCTGATAAATAATAATAAATAATCAAATCAAATAAATAATCAAAATAATAATAAATAATAAAAATCAAATAAAACTTTATTTTTAAAACATTAATGTTGTAATTCACTCTAGTATTGCATATAATAGAGAGATTTAGCAGTTAAAATCACGAATTTTTGTGGTAGGTGGACAGTTTACCACTCAGTGAACTGCATTCTTAAAATCAGGGGATCCAGATGGTTTTTATTTGTGCAGTAGTTCACCTGAGCAGTGATTATACTCTAACACTGGCTCAGCTGTGTATATAATGTATTTAATACTCATCCCATTGTTTTTTTAAAACCCAAGAATTACTGCCATCGTATTTTAAGTTCTCACTCTCAGTAGATGATTCCGACTTTTCACGCCTATTGTGCAGCTCAGCTTCATGGAAGCCACTTTAATATTCCCACATTCCTGTAGAGATGATTGCTTCTGTCTGATATAATAATGAGTATGATACCCTTAGTGATGAAACTCAGTTAGTAATCAAGCCACAAGTCAGACAGTCAAAGAATAGTAAAGGACACGAGGCATGAAAAGATCCTTGGCAGAAGAGGCACATGTAATGAATGGGTAAATGTAAAGAAAGATAGAGAAAAGAAAGCATCCGAAGGACAAAAGGCACTACAAGTAACTGAAATCTGTTGAGCTTTTGCACACTGAGTGCTAGGCTGCCCGAAAAGTTGGGAAAAAATAAAAGCTGAAAAGACCAGACAGCTGGAAGAAACTGGAGGAGGTTGGCTGAGTGTTCTCTGTAAACAGAAAAGTAATGGTCATTGAAAGAACAGAAAAAAACAAAATAAAACCAAAACAGGGCACTGATTTCTTTGCCAGGAAAAAAATTTTGATTTTTTTGGGGAAAAAAAGGGTTTGTAAGTCCAGGAAATTCAGAGGGAAGGGGAAATAAAGCTGTGAAAATGAGTCATATCTAACTGGTCTGTTGAGGACGAGGTTCAAAGACTGAAAACTGAAAAAGCAGTACCTTATATTTTTTCCTAGCATGAGTTAAACTCTAGTGTGACGAAATAAAGAACATTGTTTCTATTATGATTACAGTGTCCACCATTGTGTAAATATTTCGGGTATGTTTTCCCTCCATTGTTTCTTGTGTTTGGACTTTGAAATATGTTCATACTAAAATCTTTGATCCTATACTCAAGAACAAAATGAGCAATTCAACTAAGATATGCTGCAAGTGAGTGGTATATTTATAATTGGCTGAACCTGACCCAAAAGCTAAACACTTCTGAACAATGAAGTTTTCAACATGAACCTGCTAGAACATTTTTAGATGTAAAAATAATTACTTACCTTTTTTGCATGTATGGTGTGACTGTCATGTCATGTCATGTACACAATGATAAATGACTAATGGTTTAAACACTGCATTTGTTAATCAGAAAAAAAATAGAAATGAAAGAAGATTTACACACTAAGCTGTATCAAGCTAGAGGTCTCCTATACCAATGGACACCCTTAGGAATTGGTATTAAGTAGGTGGGGAATATGGCCATGAACCAATGAGGCTGAATGTTTTTTACATCCTTCCCCCTCAAAAACAATATACTATTATGTACTTATGGATTTTATTTAAATATCTATATGGCCCTTTGGTAGTTGATGCGAGAGGGGGAAAAATACTAAAATAAACTATGCATTCATCATTTTCTCCAAATCTGACACATATTAAGATTGGAAGGAAAAGCTTCCTCATTGCAAACAATGTTTCTTTTCACTAGAAGAGAAGATTTATTACTGTACATGTAAAAATCCTTTGCTGGATTTCTCACTGAGGTCTAATGACACTTAATGCATTAAATTATAGTCTGATTTGCATCACCAGTTTACTGTAAAAGCAGCGTTAGCTTTTCCACAATACTGCCACAATGACAAAGATTAATATAAATAAAGGGTCAAACACTTCCCCCTGCTTCCATAGTGGCAGTAGGTCCAAACATAAGAAGGGTGCCAAAATGTGAATGTACAGGGGCATGTGCAGGAATAAAAACTTGTTTCCTTGTGGAGGAGCATGTTTAGGGTGATCCGATTGTAACAGTAAAATATTGGGACACAAAGGTGTAGGGAGGACCAGGAGCTCCCTGCCACTGCCAGCAGCGGGGGGATGTTGAAGTTCCCAACCACCATGGGGAGGACCCAGAGCACCAAGTCCCTGAGGACGGTGGGGGTTAACCCAGAGCTCCAAGCCACTGCAGGCAGCGAGGGATGGGAGAAGGACCTGGAGGTTCCCACCATGGTGGTTAGGAACTGAATTTTTACCTGACTATCTGGACAAATGGCTTCCCGATGAACAAAGGGATTCAGAACAGAGGGTTAAACATTGAGACAGTCCCCATTTTATTGGGACATCTGGTCACCCTTGGCAAATTCTGTGCCCCCACCACAGCCCCAGAGCCAGAGGAACTGTCAGCACCCCTCTCACAGCCCAGAGCCAGAGGGTCCCCCGCTGATTGTTTGGGAGTTGCTTGCCCTTCCCCTTCTTGCCCTCCCTTGTCCACACCCTTGTGAGTGTATGAAGGGAAGTGTTAGCTTGGCAGCACGCTTCGGACATATATCTGTATTCTGGGAAAACCGCTCTGTGGATTATGAAAGGGGAAGCTAGAAGTATGGCTGCTTTCCTCTGAATCATTCCCTACTCTATCCATAGGATATAGTCCTGTGGGCATTAATTTATGTCAGTTCCACCAATACAACACTGGGCCGGCGAGCAGTGATAGCTGGGGACACCATGAGAGAATCACTCGTGCAGGAGTCATTTTGCCATGATGCTAGAGAAGCCAACTCCTGTGAAGATCAATGGGCCTAGAAGTCAAAGTCCCATCCCCACAAACAAACAATCAGCTGCAAACCAACCTTGTGGAATTAGCTGTCCCATCATGAGAACAACTTGTGTAGGGTATGCTAAAGCCCTGAATTGTTAAAGTTGATTTCTATCTGAGCTGGCCTGAGAATGGACGTTTGTTTCTGAAGGATTGAAAAAAAATCTGATTAGTTATTACAGAATTACAAAGATGCAAAAAAGTTTGCACTTTCAAGGAATTCGTTCGATGGAGGTAACTGGATGGATCAGATAAATAGCTCTCATTTCCAATTATTGTGATTCAGTCATGTAATTAATTTAACCCTTTTTTAATTATTTGTGAACTGATCCACTTCGTAGGAATGTATTCACTATTTGCAAGAATGTGAACTAATTTCACCATATGATCATTTAGAAACTTAATTTCTATTTGTGACTATTTGTGACATTTGGAAACCTAAAGTATCAACGCAAACGCTTGTCTCTGCCTATTCCCAGCTGATCACTGAAACTAATGCAAAAATCCCAGGGTATTGTTTCTGCTGACTTGTTAGATACCTAACACTTTTTAAACAGTAGAATTAGGAATAGTAAATGACAAACAGAAAAAACTCTCCCTTCCCATGCCCTTACAAATACCCTTAGGGCTTGTCTACAAGGTGTGGCAATGCACAGTGGAGGGGGCTAAGTTATAAAGTTTAGCAGTGTGCTTGTGGATCCTGGCCCCTATAGACCCCGCTGGAGCACATACACACTTGAGGACCATGTATTAAATTACTACACAGTTAACGTTCACCAGTCAACTTTTAGTGTTCATCAACAGGGTCTACATGAGCCAGTTAAGATGCAACACATTGGTGTGCTTTAGAATTCACACCCCTCTAGTGCATGTCACTATACCAAGTAAAGAGCCCCTTAGTCACACGTGACTATAGAATACACGAAAAATAGCCATTCCCCCAAGCATCCATGGTAGAATGCAAATGAGAAAGCCATAGCCATCTGGCCAAGTACAAATCTAGAAGCTCTTAGGCAATGCTAAGGTATTTAGAATTAACTCAGGACCCAGTCAGACCCAAACTGAAAATCTGAGTAAATTTTGGGCAAAGCCCTTAGCATAAATAGCAGATATCATCTCTGTAGTTTCCTCAAACTGTTTCTGTTGAGTATTTTGTGTCCTGCCTAGCTTGTCATAGCTAACAGAGCTAGAATATTATGGGATAGCTCAGCCAGTTCTTTTTGGTCTTAGAGTAGGAGACTGAACTCAGCCTGTGAATGTTTACATCTCCTTGTGTTCCTGTCTGCTGGTTTCTCTCTCAGTGAAAGCAACTTCCAAGTATCCAAATATAACACAGTGGTGACAAGGACGACAGACCTATGCCTGTACAAAAAAAAGTTTAAAATGTAAGGAAAATCTTTTGTTGTTCTGGTTGGCTGTGCTGCTGTTCATGCTGATGGCAGAAAATGAAAGTAAAGCAGACTGTTTGGGAAGGGGGGAAAAAGGAAGCAGTGTTAGTGGAAGGAAACTACAAGTAATTGTGTGTGAATGACCCCCAAACATGAATAAACAAACAAAACAATAAACAAACATGAATAAAAGACACTAAAAGAAAATTAAAAAAAAAAAGTCAGCAATGTTACATTCACTGGGCCCCAAGGACATTTTGATGAAACTATGGAGCAATGGAGCTCATATACTGAGCATTTTGAGTTTTTTGTTGTTGCAAATGGAATTGCAGATAAAAGTGGCAGCTTTATGTGTTGTAGGAGCTAAAACATTTTGTTTGCTGTGCAGCTTAGTGCAACCTGTTAATGCAGGAACAAAATCTTACGGTGACGTGCAAATCCTGGAGGCACATTTTTCCCCAAACCACTGGTAATTGCAGAGAGATTTAGGCTCCACAAAAGTAATGAAGAAGGTGAAACAGTCACCCAATTTGTAGCAACTCTTAAGAAGCTTGCTGAGCACTGTGAATTGAATTATGTGTTAAATGACACCCTGCGTGATAGGTTAGCATGCGGTCTGTGCAGTGAAGTAATACAGAAGCACCTATTCACAGAGGCTAAGCTCACCATGCAGAAGGCCATTGAAGTTGCAGTTTCCATGGAACTGGCAGGAAAGGAAGCACAACAACTAAGTGCATCAACAGAGTGCATAAGGTGTCACAAGAACATACTAACAAGACAGTGGGGAGCCCGGAATGTCACCACTCTGGAAAGCCTGGTCACCATGCATCGGAATGCTGGTGTAAAGACATAGTGTATCGACAGTGTGGCAAAAAGACACATTGAGTGTTCCTGCAAACAAAAGAAAGAAGAGCCAAACAGAACAGGGAAGCAGGAGAAAAAGAAGCCTGGACAGTGCCATTGAAGAGAAGGCAAGAGCTTGCACTTCATGTCAGAGTGTGAGGAACACACCTCAGTTGGCACCTCTATACCCATGGGACTGACCCAAAAATCCATGGCAGCATATTCACATTGGTTGTGCCAGCCCATTTGAAGGAAGCATGTTCCTGGTTGTTGTAGACACCCACTCTAAATAATCAGAAATCTCTGTAATGCCATCCACTACTGCTGAAAATACTATCCAGAGACAGCATGAAATTTTTAGTCATTTTGGTCTCCCAAAACAACGTTTGACCTACAACCATCCATAGTTTGTCTCTCAGGAATTTTAACATTTTATGAAAGCACATGGGATACATCATATCACTTCAGTACCATACCAGCCATCCACCAATGGATTAGCAGAAAGGTTTGTGCAGACAACGAAACAAGTTTTAAGATCTTCACGGGGACATTCGTCCATTCAAGAGAGTCTGGACACCTTCTTACTATCCTACAGAAACACCTCATGCTACAACCTTTCTAATGATGGGACGACAGTGCACACTTGCTTTGATCTTCTGAAATCCATCAAAGCACAACAAATTATGCAATGTCAATAGTACAACCAAGTCATCAGATTTGCACATAGAGCAAAATACTGAACCTTTAGTCCTGGACATCCTGTTCTAGCTCAGATCTGTGCTTCTGAAGCTAAATGGGTCCCTGCTACAGTCATCACTCAGATAAGACCTGTTTCACTACACTGTCCAGACTGCAAATGATCTCACCTGGCGGCGTCATGTAGATCAGTTTTTACCAGGTCACACAAATCCCAAAGACACATCTCCCATTGAACTGCCTGACCCCTCACCATTGCAGGTAAGATATCTTCGAGTCAAGACTCTCCTGTTCCTGACTCCCATCCTCCATCCACCTCTGCAGCAGATACAGTGTCCTCACCTGTCTGAGCTATGAGTCCCGAGACCATTGTTAGACATGCACCAATAACCCCTTCCAGTGCAAGAACAGTAGAAGTCCACTGTAATCCACCTAGAGAAAGAAGGCCTCCTCAATGGTTGAATCTTTAGCTAGGGCAAACCCACATTTATGGGGCAGAATAATCCCCAGGGTTTAGCTGGGAAATGAGACAGTCTACCCTCATTCTTTCGTGTCCTGCCTAGCTTGCCATAGCTAACAGAGTTAGAATACTATCAGATAGCTCAGCCAGTTCTTTCTGGACTTAGAGTAGGAGAATAAACTCAGGCTGTGTGTGTTTACATCTCCCTGTATTCCTGTCTGCTGGTTTCTCTTTGAGGGCAGGTAACTTGAAAGTATCCAAATAAACAGTTTCCTTCAGTCTATCAGCATCACTTCAGTCTTTTCTGGGCCGAGCAGCCAAAACCTACATTCTAAACCCACTGGGTAGACCAATCTCCTCACTGTCCCAATTTGATGTACTAGACACTGAGAGGAGTATAATCTACATACTGAAGACATCGCCGTAGGTATTGCCTCATGATCTCTCCGAATGATTTCATATACATAATGAGGGAAGAGAAGATAAATCCTGAAATATCCCATGCCACATGAGACGCGTCTGCAGGAGAATGAGTAACCAAAGTAACTCTTTGTGTGCTCTCAGCGAGAAAGGAAAGGAGCTCGTAACAAGGCAGCAGGCTGAATGGCCCTGCATAGCAACGTTGCCCTCTTATGTTGAAATGTACTATTATAATTTGGAGCTCTGTATAAAGCTTCTGAATACATTCCACAGACTCCTTGGAGAGTTGCCAGTTTATGCCTATCACTAGGATATGAGAAATCAGTATCAACCTCTGATTACAGAGGAGAGAGAGGGAAGGCCTGTAGGAAACCTTAGGAGCAACTAAACTTGTGGAAAAATGTGCACATTGGGGTATAAGTTCTATTCTTACTATTTGAATTTCCAGTTTTGCCAAGCCCTAGAAAAGGATAAGTTTGACTTTACAGAGTATATGAACACTTTATTTGGAGCAGGGTGAGAATATTACTTGTTCACAGAGCCACTCATAAAGGACTATGTGTATCTTTGACTAGCTGTGTAGCGCACACATCATAGTAAATGGTCCCAAAGATATCTGGGAAACCCAACATCAGCACAAACACTTGATCTGCTGGGAATAGGCAGGAAACATTGATCACTGAAACCAGTGAAAATGTAAATAAATAAAAATAGTCATCTTGTAATTAATAGACTTCAATTTTATTCTTGCAAAATCCTGTAATGTTATACAGACTAAGTTAAATTATAAGCAAAGTAACATACAAGTAACAAATGCTTGATATATTTGGTTTATAAATTCAGGCCTTAATGCACTTTTTTATGATTTCCTGAAGTAGTTTGAGTCTCATCTATAATGTCATTGGCCATGCAATATTTAATCAATGAAACACAAGAAAAAGTTAAATGCAAATTTCATGATACAGATCCCACATTCATGCAAAAATTTATAGACTATGTAGAAAATATTTTTAGAGAAAAGAAATTCTCAGAAATTAAGGTTTCAGTAGAAAACAATTTAAAACCTTGCTGATCTTTTGTCCATTTTCAATGAGATTATTTTAATAAAATATAATTCAGAAGTCCATTATTTATTCATTTTTGTGTACTTAAAGCAGTAAAAATACAATCAAACCATAATGCAGAGGTGGCTGTCATTGTTATGGGTGTGATTAGCATTGCAGCTGCAGCTGCCACTCAGATCTGATTTATTAAATGACAGTGTAGTTGTTAACATCCCTTTTGGATGGCATATTGTTAGTGAGGAGTTGTGATAGAGAGTGAATATATAAAAACACATAAAATGTCATACGCAAAACAGTTCATTATGATGCTGTTGCAGATGTTTTCATCTGTCTTCTACAAAATCTAAAAAAAACTTGTGATTTGGAGGCACTATTATCTAGTAATTGGAGCACTGGATTAGACTCAGTAGACCTGAGGTCTAATCCCAGTTCTGCTAACTGTGGGCTAGTCACTTCCCTTTACTTCTGTCTTCTCTTTCTCACACTTTGTCTTATTTATTTAAATTGTAAACTTTTCTGTGCCGGGATTGTTTCAGTGTTTGATTAATACAGAGGTTCTCCAACTGGGGGTCATGACCCCTCAGGGGGTTGCAAGGCTATTACAGGGGGCAGGGCCGTGAGCTGTCAACCCCTGTGCATGTCAGTAAGGATGGCATAGCATGGGGGTGGGGTTGTAGGGCGCAGAAGAGATTGTGACGCGAGTACAGCAGAGTGGCAAGACTGGCCCGATGACCTTGGTATGAACCAGATATAAAGCAGAAGTGCTTTGGCCACAAAACTGGTGAAAATCAGTTTGAAGTAACTAAAGAAGTAAACAACTATCCACAGCTCAAAGCTGACTGAGCCTTAAAGAACACCAATAAGAAAGAGGAAAAAAGAGTACCAGCGGCCAATCACTAAATGAATAAAAAATTAGCCACTAAACACTCAGTAGGGTGAGGGGAACAGGTATATTAGGGTAAAGTATGATAAGCTGCTTTGAAGCTCTTTATGGACTGATGACTTGTGCTAGTGCCACGGGACAGGCCTGCTCCTGGTGCAACCCGCTTATGCGGAGAATGGAGCTTCCCTCCCTCATGGTAAGTGCCTAACTTGTATCTCTAGCCGTTTAATAAACACCAGTTGTGAGCTTTGTGTCGTTCAAGCACCCCTTTTCTCGTCACTGAAATCTCGAAACAAGAACCCTCCGTCTTGGCGGAGCACAGGTGGGTCATCATAGTCTGAAATATTTTCAAAGGTAGTCCCAGCAAAACACTTTGAGAACCCCGGTATAAAACCTAGAATAATAGGATCTTGATCTCAGTCAGGACCTCCAGGAGCTACTGCAATGATAAAGAATAAAGAGGTGTTGGTGAGTGCCCCCAACTTCTGTTCAGCACCTCTTGGGATTAGCCGCTTACCTGGAAAGAGAAAGTAATTATTCTGGTCAATAGGTGTAAAGGGTTTTTTAATCAATGACTGCATATTATAATGTTAATCATTACTACCAAAGCAACAGGCAATTTATGGGCACAAGCATTAAAGTGTTGAAAATGCAAAGCTAATGTAAATGGAAAAAATAATAATCCTGAAAAATTCATCATTTTTGCCAAAGGAAGTTTTTTATTTTCCTGTTTTGAAACAGCAGTCCATAGATTCAGCTTGGCCACTTACTCCTCTGCTACTTTTTAATATCCTAGAGCAGCTCCAACAAAGCTGAACATGTTTCTGAGTCAGAGTCCAAGGCAGAGCATTATTGTTGGTGTATCTAATATATTGTCACCAGCTCTTGGACTCACTCAAAACAAGGCAAGGACTTTTTTGAACACCAAGCCCCAGTTTTGTTCATAAGGGCAGAAATTCACCCTTTGCAAAAGTCCTGTAGAACACTAAAGTCCCGTGTAAACTCTCAGAATAGGGCTCAAGTGGCACTTAAGTAGTTCACAGGGCTAGTGCATGCTCTCTGCATGGTGGAGAATTTTTTACCCCAGGACAAATTTAAAAAAAATACTTCAGAACTGGGTTGAGCTAGAGCGCTCAACCTTTTCAGACTACTGTACCTATTTCAGGAGTCTGATTTGTTTTGAATGCCCCCTTGCCCCCTAAGTTTCATCTCATTTAAAAACTTCTTGCTTACAAATCAGACATAAAAATACAAAAATGTCACAGCACACTACTACTGGAAAATTGCTTACTTTCTAATTTTACCATATAATCAAAATAAATCAATTGGAATATAAATATTTTACTTTCATATCAGTGTATAGTATATAGGGCTGTATAAACTAGTCATTGTCTCCATGAAATTGTAGTTTCTTCTGACTTTGTTAGTGGGTTGTTGTTTTTTTTTAGCCTGTTGTAAAACTAGGCAGATATCTAGGTGAGTTGATGTCTCCCCTGGAAAACCTCTGCATACTTCCAAGAGGTATGCATATCCCTGATGAGAACCACTGAGCTAGAGAACTTCAAGTACACTCACAAAACTACACTTCGTTTGAACTGAAATGTGCTAGGAGCAAATAATTGTTCTAAAAATAAACTAACTTATGAGTACTTGATACTCTTGGAGCCAAAATGTGAATTTGAATGTTTTATCACAACCCTAGGCTTGCTTTTATTAGTTTTGTTTCTGTAGTGGTGTTTCAGAATTATAGATAGCCTTGTAGAAAGAAGCTTGCTTTTTCACCTCAGATGAAATACTATCCTGCTAATGTGTCTACAACCTTGAGATCAGGGGACTACTTTTAGAGATGAAAAATTTGCTCATTCTCCATTCCCATTCATTCCTTGCCTTCTCTATTGAAATTGCCAGCTCTGGTAGCTTTTGGATTTAATGGGAACAGAGAGGACTTAGGACAACAAATAGCCATTAGATGGTAACACTCTCTACTATGAAGGTGTGGACTGGAACTGGAGAGCAGGAGGCTAGTCTACAGCTATTAATGTCAGTGACAAGTCTGGCTCAATTTGGATAAACACCTGAAGGACTGGACTCTTATCTGAATCACATATAAGCTATCCAAATCTCTTATGTTTTGTTTAACTGGGTTGGAAATCCTTTCAGAACAGAGTTGCTTGACAGATTCTCAGCAGTCCATTTCCTGCATAAAGTTGGTTCAGAAATAGTTCAGTTCAGATTAAGTTCAAATTTTGGGTGAAATATTGCATGGTCCCTCATCTCTCATTGATACATCTCTGAGCAGTTGAGGGTATGCATACTGCTTTTATTTGGCCTTTGGCTCTGCAGCATGTTTATGCATCTCTATATTTTGTGCACATACCTAACTCTCAGAATCAAAGATATATCTTTTCATCATATACAAACAGGTGTTTTTGGAACAGTTATTCTTGAAACTTTTTTTCTCTAGAGGGTTTTTATTTCAGATGTGGCTTTAATTTTGTATTCATATACTTTATTTAATAAGTAACATTCAGGTAACAAGATATTAAACAGGCAGCAACAAATTATCATGGCCAAGCAAATGCATTGTAAGATCAATACTAGATGAAATGCATGATTTACAAGAAAGCAACAACATTAAATGGTAAAGGAAAACTGATTGATTTGCATTACAAAGCAGTATCCTTATATCATAGTAGTTTATAGATCAATAAATGGAGCATCCATACATTGTGTACTGATTTTCCTTTCCTAAGCAGCCATCTCAATATGCTATGACTTATCTATACTGTACTAAAGTACTCCATATCTCCTTCACTTTAAGATTCCCCCAAATCTCCCACTTATTTTACTCTGTTTTTGTACCTCACTATTTAAGTGATATTTAGTCATGCTGTAAATGAAACCTAAGATATTCACAGCACTCCCAATTATTCAGAAGCAGTTTGATACCCAGAATCTTTTGACGCAGTCATTTCATTAGCAGAGTGTCTTCCATAAGAATTCCATAGAGGAATATAAGGAATCTCTTTTTGATGAATTTCCCCATCTGTAACAGAAATGATCTAAATATAAGGCAACCAAACAGAATGGGTATAAGTGCTGATTTATATGACTCACCAGACCAGCATACATCTACATCTTTGAAGCCCTCTGTTCAGTGTAACCGGAGACCAAAGTGCTATGTGGCATATGTAATAAGGCAAGTGGGTAATAGTGGCAGATTTTAGTTTAATGTGTGCTTTTCCACACTCCTCCCTAATCATCTGGGTCTAATTCAATTGATATGTCCTTTTCTCAGCTCTTTGTTAGATCTTTCAACCTAATACTTCCCATCATTTTAATGCCTTGTAAATTAGAGAGGCTTTTTGCTTCCCATTTGTATGTGTCTCAGAAGTTTTCTTGCATCTAAGAAAAGGTTCATGAAATTAGGCCTCTTCCAAAGAGGATTTTTAATTCAACCTTTTAAGTATAGCTATTAATGATAAGAACAGGCAAGAGGCAGAGGTTTTAAACGTAGACAACTGCTCTTATCGTAGATATCCTAGAGTATGTCTGCCATACTCTTGTGGTGCACATGTACTTTTGAACATAAAAGAGGGAAATTTTAATTACAAGAAGGGAGAATGAAAAGATACAGCATTTTCATTTATAGTCAACACATGAAATATTTGAAATTTGGGGAAGTTATTACCCCAGAGGGTTTCTAATTGTTAACAAAGAGTGGGGGGGGGAAGGAAGGGAAATGTCAGTAGTTAGATTCAAAGCCATTTTGCCTCTTTTTCCTCAACTGTACTGAGTCCATTGATCAGCTGAGATATTGGGTGTCAGCTCAATTCAAGATCATATAACAGCCCTATGGCAAGATTTAACTTCAATGGTGTGAAAAGTACTACAGAAACAGATGCTCTTAGGGTGGATTTCAAGGCATCATCATCTTATGGTTTTGGCTGAGGAGAGACAACTATAAATTCTCCATTGGAGTCCTGCCAGAGGAGGTTCCCAGTGACAGGCACTGCAAAGTTCTTGGTTACCTTCATCTCATTTCTGTCTATTCAGTCTTATATCTAGTATATTTTAATTCTCATTCCAAGTAGTGGAATCTACTTGTCTTTAATGATTAAATTACATATGGAATAGTTAGTCTTCTGTGTATAAACCACAGTATATCAAACCCCAACTCACACAAACGGGTTTCTAGAAAAATTTGGATAGCAGCATTTCCACTAATAAAATGGTTCTATGAGTATCAATGCTTGTTTTCTTTCATATAAGTTTACTCTGCCATGTGTGTGAGAGAGAAAGAGAGAGAGAAGCTACTGAAGCTTTTCTGACCTTATAGGACACAGGGACTCAAGCTGGTCAGCACGATCTAATATTGAGTGAGTCTGGGCAAAACGTGCACTTAAATTCACATACCTTTGGCTGAGGAGAAGAGGTGTTTTCTTCCATTATGATAATGTGCCCAATGTAGTTTCTATTGATGCCTTTTTCTACTCTTCTACTGCCACATATAGTTCATGCCCTTAAAGTCAACATTTACAACACAACAGTTTTTGACATTCCTGCAGAATTTCCTATAGCTTAAAAAAAAAAAAAAGTAGTCCAGTAACAAGTGTACTACCTTAGGACTCAAGACACCAGTGTTTAATTCTCTGCTCTGATCTTTCTGTATGACAGTAGGCAAGTTACATAGGCCCAGTTCTTCCAAGTTGCTTTGTGGAACAATGTTGGGGAGCCCTGCCGCATAGTGGAATCCTCAGTCCCGAATTTGACATCTAAGCTCCCTAGTCAATATCGGGGGGGGGGGGAGATTTAGGTGCCTAAGGAGGGGATTCTCAGAAAGCTGAGCAGGGAACTGCCTAACCTAACCAGGAGAAAAATACAGAGGGAAGAGATATGACTTATGGCCCAGATTCACAAAGTATTTAGATGCCTAGCTGCCAGGCCAGAGGGAGGTGTCTATCTCTGCTCAGGCTTCTCAGCTGTGAACCCTCTCCTGGAATTAGGTGCCTAAACCAGATCAGCTGCAACACTTCTATACGTATAATAGTTAATTAATACATTAAGTCACATTCTAACTTAATAAGGAGATAGAGAATGTACATCTGAACATTCATACTCATATTATCCCCTGCAGAACAACCTAAAGTATTAGTCATTCTCTTCCTCCTCATCATCACCTTCCCCTTCATCACCAGTGGCCATCATTCTTACACCCGCAAAGAGCTACATTTTTTTCTCTCTCCTCTGCACTCAGGCTGGGATATAACTTTTATAATATGTTACACTGGTGCCACTATGTCATATTCAATAAGAGGTTTCTCCCCCCTTCCTTATTTGTATTTCCTCACCCTACTAATGCCAGGGTGCCTTTCTCCTATAGGTTAGTATATGAATGATCTCAACTTATTATCATATACATCAATTCATTGCCATGGCAACCTTGTGGTCAGATTTCTACAGATGTTAACTCATGCTCCTGTAGTTGGCTAGAGCCATTATGGTAAATTCCAACAAAATTTCCCCTTACACACATTATTCTCAGTTCTGCAAAACTTGAGGGTTACTGTTGGGTCATTTATCTCTGCCAGGTTTCATAGGCCAGAAGCCTTATGCTAAGTGCTAAAACTAATGTTTTACAGGGTACAGAGTTGTAGGTTTCTTGCATTCCTGCTGAACATAATGAAGGCAAGGCATTAATAAATATAATAGAGGTGAGCTAGTTTGACAGCAGGGATTTGAACTTGGGGTCAATTGAGTGCCCTAACCAGTAGGCACTCTCCCCCAAATAAAGTTGTCAAAAAGTTTCCAACCTGCTTGCCCCGGCTGTCTTTTGTGGGGGTGCTGTGCTACTCCCCTATTTACCAGCGGCCTGCATCTGGCCCTCCTGCTGTCTCTGACAAGTATCAGGTTTTAGGTGTACTCAGCCCATGCCTATAGGTTGGGTCAAACTAGCAAGACAGATGTTCCCCTACTTTGTTTGAGAATCCTGCTCCAGGAAACAGCTATGCAAGCAGCTCAGTAACTATGGGATGTTATCTCTACTTAAGTCAGCATTCACAAAGCTACATAGGAGGCTTAATGAGGGATGGAAGCATATTTTATTTTAGATTTTTAATTTAAATATTTGTGACTAGAAAGAAATTGTTAAAAAAATCCTCATACTCTACTTAGTGACTCTTTGTTGGAAACAAAATTAAGACCAATAGGATGAATAAACACATTTAAATTAAATAAAAAGTGTTCTAAACAGCCTGTATGCTCACAACTTAATCAAACCTTCATTTTCTAAGTTCCCATCAGGTTTTAAATGACCATATGTAAACTAGAATTCAGAGGTGCCAGCTAAGAATAGAAAAATAAAGGTGCAGCTACACGTCTCTTCACATCCCTTTCTTCTAAAACCACAACCTCAAAACTGGAATGAATCATCTCACACTGCCTGGTAACAACTACCCAATGCCTCTCCAACTTCAGCTAGCTAGTGAAGAAGAGGAAATATGTTTACTTTATGGTAGCTTCCATTGCACCAGTTTAACTTTTCTTCTTAATAACCTTGCACACATCAACCATATGATGGAAAGGAACACAATAACCCCTTAAATGCCAGAGTGCTCAGCATCTCTCATTTTATCTGGAACCAGAAAAAGCAAAATCAGAGAATGACTGTTGTGCTTAAGGCATTTATGATCTGGCTTATACCCAGAAATACAATACTAAATGTCTCCTTTGAAAAACCAATCTTCATGAGCTTTCTACCCCAAAGGCATTCAGTTAAGTTTAGATAAGCCTTGGAGCAGAATCTGAACGCTTATCTGCACGGCATCTCTCAATCATGCAAGTTTAGTCCATCACTCCATACTAACTTTTATCTTCCTAATCATTTTCTGTGTCTTCCAAATTATTTGTACCTATTTGTTCTTAAAATAAAGACTTGGCTTCCTATAGATCTTCTAATATCACAACCATTTTATCAAGGGAAGAGATCCTAAGTTTTGCATGGCACAGAATTGTTGTTTCCAAACCAGTCTATGAAAATGAAAAATGACATAGTTCTTGCCACTAAACACACTGTTTTACGATTTTTTCTTGGTTATCACATATCATGAAACAAAAGTGTACATTCTTTTGTTTTAAAATCATTTCTCTTTTCTCCTTAAAAAGTATACACTTTGTGCTTTTCAAATATATTGTAAGCCCACCAACAAAATCACTTTTATTTCTGGCATGAGGAGGATAATTTATTTTGGTTATTTGTTGAGATACAGTATGCTTTATCAACTGCAAAGACATTCTTCCTTCAACTTTTGAGTACAATCTGTAGGAAAGTCTGAAACAAATGAAAAAATGTTATCTTCCTCAAACTCCAGTAGGGAAGCCTAGACAATTGTCTTTTCCTTTTGAATGTTGAACTAGTAATTATGTTTTAAATGGTGAACCTGCTTTTACTCTCATTGAAGTCAATGATTAAAATCCAATGAGAGTGACAGCAAATTATATCTCTGGTCTTTTATCTTCTAACTCCTTTACAGAATACAATAAATTAGGAACAATATTGTGAAGCATTATCTGCAATCTTCAAATTCATGAAACTGAATTTCCATGTATCAAAGCATCATGTGCTTTCTCTAGGTTCACAAGACTATCTATCTCCCCTCGGCCCACTTGAGCATTTTCTACCACTTGGAATCTGGCATTAGTAAACCCAATTATATTTAGCACTAATGTACTTTTTTACCTCTTTTATATTCCATACAAATTTTAAATAATGAATCATCACATCATCATCAATATGGATGTAAGATGGCACTCTGGAAATTTCACAGTAGGTTAGCATTAAAGTCAAAAGATAGTAAAAGCATCTATTTTGTTCCCCCCCAATAGAAATCAAACAACTACATGGAAGGATGAGGAGGCATATTCTTCTATCACCATTATCATGAGATGGAGAATGGAATAGAGATGTCTGAAAAAACAAAGGTCTTTTTTATTCTTCAATTTTAGTGAATAATTGCTGATCTGTAGATTATTCACAAATAGAATAGTTAATTCTCACAATGAACTAAGTCCAAAACTTATGCTGTTTTGACTGGGGATATATAGGTAATATGGCATTTTTCAGTTCTGTGATTCAAAGTCTGTCATTCATATTCAGGTTTCTGAGAATAAATATTTTCACTTATGAATTTTGAATTCACTTTGCGAGTAATTTACAATATTTGCTTTAAGTGTGTTCAATAATTCCTTACAATTATGTCTTTCCTACTGCTAATAGGAATTGGTGGGACTAAACTGCAACTTTGGCTCAATGAGTTTCATGAAAATCTTGCTGTTATCATGGGCCCCATAACCCCTATCTGCTTTTTGTGGATTAACAGACTTGTTTTGAGTTTTTAAATTCAAAGGAACCCAGGTTAAAGCACAGAAACCACAAACATTTAAAGTTTTGCTTGGCTGTAGATTAAATTTTATGTCTTCAAAAACAGCAAGAGAGATAACCCAGGTAATTATTTTCTCTGGGAATTATGTCCAATAATGGAAAAATTGATAGATTAATGAACAAATAAAGAATGAAAGGTTGAAAACTAACTACTGCAAGTCAGAATGGTTTTATTGAAAATAGGTCTTGTCAAACAAACCTAATTTCTTTCTTTGATGAGATTACAAGTTTGGTTGACAAAGGTAAGTGTGTACATACAATATAATTTAACTTTTGTAAAGCATTTGGCTTTGTACTGCATGATATTCTGACAAACTTTAGCACTATACAATATCAATAAAGAAAATGTTGAACTGATTAAATTGAATATTTTAAGTGGGGTTGCCCATGGATCAGTATTAGACATGATGGTATTCAACATTTTTATCAGTGATCTGGAAGTAAACATGAAATCACACCTGATAATATTTGTGAGTGTCACAAAGATGGTGGTGTGATAAATAAATAATGATGAGGACAGAACAGTCATACAGAGTCATCTGGACCACATAATGAGCCAGGCCTATTCAAACAAAATGGGGTTCACTACAGCCAACTGCAAGGTCATATGTCTAGGAACAAATAATGCAGGCCATCTACAAAATAGGGGGATTAAAAAGTCCCTGAAAAGTTCATCATTTCCCATATTGAGGCAGCACCATGGATATTTAGATCAACCCTCACAGGTGTTTGTCCAATCTGTTCTTAAAGACCTCCAGTGATGGGGATTCCACAACCTCTCTTGGAAGCCTATTCCACAATTTAACTTCTTTTATTGTTATAAAGCTTTTCCTCATATATAACCTAAATCTTTTTTGCTACGGAATAAGCTTGTTAATTCTTGTCCTACCTTCAGTAGACATGAAGAAAAATTGATCACCCTCTTCTTTATAACAGCCCTTAATAGTCCTCAAATATGTTCCCAGGTCACCGTTCGGTCTTTTCTTAAGATTAAAAATGCCCCTTTTAACCTTTCCTCGTGGGTCAGGTTTTTTAAAACTTATCTTTTTTGTTGCTCTCCTCTGCATTCTCTCTAATTTATTCAAATCTTTCCTAAAGCATGTCACACAGAATTGGGCACAGGACTCCAGCTAAGGTCTCATTAGTGCCAAATACAGTGGAATAATTTACCTCTCATGTTCTACACACAACACTCCTGTTAATACACCCCAGAACGATATTAGCTTTTGTTTACAACTGCATCACATAGAATATGAGGCAACTGTGACGTACTATAACCTCCTGATTCTTTTAAGCTGTACTACAACCTAGTCACTTGTTAACCATTTTGTAGCTATGCATTTGATTTTTCCTTCCAGAGTGTAGTACTTTGCACTTGTTATTGAATTTCACCTGGATTTTAGGCCTGTTTTCTAATTTGTCAAGATTGTTTCTAATTCTAATCCTGTCCTCCTAAAAGTTTCCAACACCCCCTCCCCTACTCCCTGCTTGGTATCACCCACAAGTTGTATAAGCATACTGTGCACTGCACTCACGATAATATAGCCATTAATGAAAACATTGAATAGCCCCGGTCCCAGAACTCACCACTTCAGGACCCCACTAGATACATCATTCTAGTTTGACAGCAAACCTTTGATAACTATTGTTTGAGTATGGTCTTTCAACCAATTATGAATCCAGTTTATAGTAATTTTATCTAGACCTTATTTTCCTAGTTTGCTTATGAGAATGTGGGATAGTATCAAAAGCCTTACAAAACAAATCAAGAAATATGATCTCTGCTGCTTCTTCCCATACCCCTACGGCAGTTACCCTGTCAAAGAAGGAAGTTAGGATGGTTTGGCAAAACATGTATTTGACAAATCAATGCTAGCTATTCCTTATAACCCTATTATCCTCTAGGATTTTACAACTTGATTGTTTAAGTATTTGTTCCTGTATCTTTCCAGATATCCAAGAGAGGCAGACTTGTCTACAATTCCCTGGGTCCCCTTTGTTCCCCTTTTTTCAAAGATGGACAAACAACTCTAGATGAGCTTTCAGTGCAATGTTGTGACAAATAGGACTAATGCGGCCCTTAGATTTATAAGAGGGGCTAGAAAGTAGGATTAGGGGCTAGAAACAGCAGAGGTTAGTTCAATACTAGATTACCCCATATAGTTCCGGGCTCTAGTGTCTTTCCCCTCTGGTGGGGTCCTTACCTGGAGCAACGAAGGACCCCAGCAGCAGAGACCGTGGCCTCCTCACTGCAGGAGTCCTTACCTGAAGCAGCAGGGAAAGGATCCAGTAATGAGAAGCTGCCACCGCCCTTCCCCACTGCATAAGCTTCTTCCCTGCAATGAAGGAAAGCTCCAGCAGTGTTGAGGGAAGGCTTCATTGGGGAGAGCTAGCAGAGCCTTTCTCCTCTGACTTCCTCAGTAAGAGTCTTTCCCCACTAGAAGAGCCTTTTCAAGCAACAGGGAAAGTCTCCCAGCAGTAGGGAGGCAACAGAACACTAAACCACTAAAAATAGCAGTGCAGACGAGGCATAGATTGACAAGTAGAGAGCCATGCAGGGTATATACTTGTGCATTATAGAGTCACCTTGAGTTTCAGGCCACTTCTTGAAGGCTTATCAAACTGTTTCTTTTAGGAGCCCAGCTCAGCCCTAGCAACTCTGTCTTATTACTGACTCCTGAGTCTCTTTGAGTTCCTTCCTAATTCCCTCCACACAGTTAGGATTAGTTATTATAATTAAACTTCCCTTTCTAGGAAATGCTCAGCCTCTTATAAAGCCCAGGTGCCCTCTTTTAATCAGTCAGGCAATTAGTCCAGGTTTACTGCCTGAGCTCCCACTTATGGGTCAGTCACTCTATTACAGTAATGGAGCCTTTATCTGGTTTTCAGTTTTATTACAAAATTTCCCATATCTAGTGGATTACTCAAACCTATAGTAATCTAAGATTTTTGAAACCCACTTTATCATTAGACACAAGAGGCTAAATCCAACCCTAGTGTGAGCAAGTGTAATTCCCCTGATGTAAATAGATTTGCAACTGCTTCCTTCAGGACTGAATATATTCCAGCATTAATACTGAATTAACACATTAAGATAGTCAATCTGCTCTTGGGAGGCACGTGCCATAAAGTCACATGGTACAGGTTGTCAAAAGATGGGCTTTTTTTTTTTTTGGACACTTCCCTGTTTCTTGCTGGAAAAAAAAATTCAAATGTATTTACCCAGCTCTAGTCATGGGTTTAAGAAACCCCACCTACTGACTTTTCGGACTTCAGAGTACCCCATGGGTTTGTACCAAAGGCACATACAAAAAGTCACCTTACCAGTCTTGTCTGGCCCTTATCTGCAAACAAATTGTCTGAAGAACTTTTGTATGCCATGGAATAACTAGGAGTGTTAAATCTAGTTTATCTTTATGATGATGCTGTCAACATAGATTTACCTCTGTGTGAGCACCCTCTGTTTGTGTACAGTATATTTATCACAGAGAGATAAATAGGGCTTGCTGTGTGTGAGACGTTAATTACTAGGTTTCACTAAATTATACTTTACTAGTGCAAATCCAACCGCACAGGAAGTTTGCCATCAGCTATATCTGAAAAAAACCTGGCTCCACTAAAAGTTAAGAAACAACTATTTTCACATGAAAATGACATAGCAATTTTTGATCATCTTAAATGATCAAACAGCAAACATCTTATACAGTGTTCGCTGTTGTAATTTAACATCTCCAGATTCTGGTCTTGACTAGAAAATGGATTGTGGCATGTTGAGCCTCAGACAGTGATGAAACATCAGCACCATAGGAATACAGCATCTGCAGTTGTGGACTATAAACTGTCCCTTGCCCATAACAGTTGTTCGTTTTCTCATGAATGGCTGTTTACTGCCACTTGTTAAATTTGATAGCATTTATGTTTAAGTTGAAAATCATCTAATATCTTGTAATCAGTGGGACTCCTGGAGGTAGATCCAGCAATTTATTTTAATGGTTTTTGGGGCTGCAGTGGTGTTTCTCGCTCCTTTCCATAGCCTTCTGTATTAATATTTCAAGGTATTTGGCACTAAGTTTCTTTAACAAGGAGACTGTAATTTGCTTTTGCATTGCAAACCTTCCAAATTTTTAATTGTGAGCCCCCTGCTGGTAAATTGGTTAAACTGATTACAGTTAGTTCTTGAATAATTACAAGAAGCCCATTCTTAGATGGTTACGTTATTGATCTTGTTATGAACTATATTTATTAGAAGTGCCTCAAAATCATTATTTTCCTGAAGTCAGCTGCAAAACTGAGACATGTTTAATTCTAACACAAGGACAAAATGAGCTAGTTGTTTACAACACAAATCAGAAACAGAGGAAGAAATGAGTTGAGATCCTTTTTTCTTTTTTCTTTTTTTAAGCCAAACAAGAACAGACTATTAAAATAAATGTGAAATATCAAGCCTATTTCATAAAGAAGATCTTTCACATTTCATAATTCAAATAAACTAATCTACTGAGATAAGTGAGTTCTCCTCATATCAGAAAGTCAATGAGTTCTAGTCAGCTGTTATTCTGTCTGATAGTTATAGGCTACCAACCAAAAATGCCTGAAAGTAAATCTACTTTATATCATATTTTTTAAGTAACAAAAAGATCCTAACTGTAATTCACAAAGTTACAAGGAGGTTTATTTTGAGCTTTCCACATTCAGATTTAATAGGGCTACTTCCATTAGTTTCCAATCCCTCCATTTGCAGGGGCCAAGGTCTGAGAGGTCTTTTCAATCTCTAGTTTTTAAGTCTATTTAATTAAAACTAAATGTAATGGTGTGTAAATCCTGATACAGAAAACTGACATTTTATCTCTCAAGTGTCGAAAACAAATGGCATAAGAAAAACTTGGGTTGAGATTTACACCATTGCCCTTATTTGACTTAATTTTAAAGAAGCTTAGGCATCTTTGAAAAATCTCACCCTTAATTTTTTAATTTAAGTTAATTTAATTTTAAGTTAAGTTAATTTAATTTTTCAGTTTAAAATCCGGCTATTTATTTAAAACTCATGCTTTGTCTGTTGGTCCCTTGGGAATGACTGACAGACAAAGCAAGTGCTTTTGGATAAATCTAGTTTTAAACTGGCTAAGGGTCTTCTTCCTGATCCAGAAAATGGACAGGACCCTAGTTTATGGAGGGTCCCAATCCTTAAAGTAGAGTTGGAAGGATTAGGCCCACCAGAATCCATGTTACGGTTCAGATTAATTCTGCATGCTTGTAGGTTCATTTGTTGTTTTTAATGTTTTCTCTGTATTGCTATTAACCTTAAGAATAAGAGGCTTGCATAGACAGAACTGTGTGGTACTTATAACTGTTGACAGTCACTCCATCAGTCTCTGACGAGAAAACAAGCATGTGTCCCTGGCAACCTGTCTGTTTTGACAGATCCACAGTGAGAACAAGGATCTGTGCTACCTGGGAATATCAAGGTCATAAGAGACAGAGCGACATAGACCTCCACCCAGAAAGGCAATGGCTGGGGAGCTGGATGCCCAGCGTGGGTGCCTTTGCTGGACCACTGAGGGGAAATATAGGTGAAGTTGCATTGAACTGTGACAAAGATTTTTACTAATAAGCGCTGGACATGATCTCATATTTACCCTGCAGTATCACTGATGTTCAAGTAAATATTTATATTTTTAAAATCAGATTTCTGTTATTTGAAAAATGGAGACAATGTCTGAACAGGTTTGTTTGAACTCATTTCAACCCAGAGCCCCTGTGTTTTTGAGTATCTTCAAACGGAATCAATTCAATGCAAATTCAGGGTGCTCAACATCTTGCATAATGAGAAGCTTTGTTGGTGTTGTTTAATAATGCTGTGTCCACTGGGATGCTATGGGCAAGAGGCAAATGCCTTTTGGTCATCAACTGAGCTCTCACTTATTATTGGTTGTGCTTAAGGGATAGAACAATTTGACACAATGTTTAGTTATCAATTTGTATACAGGTTTAATCAGTGTGATTATAATTAGCCTGCTGAGTTTCCTTAATGAAGCCTGTACACCTTCAAGCATTATTTGTCTTTAGTATGGATACTACCTGTAAGGCCTGCTCTTTTTAACTACTCAGATATAAATTCAGCTAGCACTCCAGGGGGTTTTGCATGTTGCAATGACAACAACGTTTTGAAAAAAACTCACACTTTTTCAATTGTGGCAAACTAAATGCAGTTGGCTGGATAATACCTTCAGGCACAATCCTGTGTATGAGGTGGTACATAAAATGTGTTGCCCTTGAAGGAACCACAGGGCAGAATTTGACTCAGTCCCATTTTCTTACCTGTCCTCATCTTGCTCTGGGGTCTGAGGAAATAACTTACTGCAGCTGTGCTCCCCCACTCCCTCCCTCCCATAAATTAACCAGCTATGTTTGCTGGGCACACCAGTGGAAGTAAGCTGCAGCCTTTTCTGAATCATATGTGAACCCATTCCCAGCCCCTTGTCACCCACTTTCAGGTTGCCTTAACCATCGAGGATGGTCAAATTGTCACTTGCTTTCCCGCACAGCTATGTCAGAGCTAGTTACAAACTGGCCCAATGTTAGTAAGTGCTACAACTGAGCGTTATCATTTAAAAGAAGTAATCACTTCAATGATGCAGTAATGATTTTAAAAAATGACAGCTGAAAATGGGATGAAATTTGCTAGTATTATATCTTCAAAGTATGTTAATTTGTGCCCTAAACCCTTGAGAACATTCCTTCAAAATGAACCAATTGTTTCTCCAGCTCAGAGTGCAGCCCTGGGTACATAATCTGGTGACTTAATCATTCAACAATTCACTTCAGATATTTTAAGAGATGAGATACTTCAAAAGAAGGAGTAGAACTGTGAGAATGTTCAAAGAACAAGCAGCAAAAACCAGCACTGCAGTAATTCTCTTGCTCTCTCTCTCACTCTCTGGGTTTTATGTGACTGTCCATTCACTACAGTAGCTGAGCATCTTCCATGTAAAATGAATAGTAATAGCAAAGTCCCTTGTGGGCTTCATGTAGCCTCTGGGATTTCTCCCTTGTCAGGGAAAAACTCTGTGCGTGGTAGATTTTCCTTCTTTCTCGCACACACACACTTTGCTTAAAAATTGCAATTTAAGAGAACTTGAAAGGGACATTTTAGTCAGCTCTTCAAGATGACAGTTAAACATAACTGATGGGTTAACCCAAAAGCCCAGTTCAAGTGAGCATGCAATAGTTCAGATCTTTGTGTAAGCTTTGAGCCCATCACGTCCTGCCACCTTCTGACGTTCCTCTAGTGACCCCTCCAGACACTAACTCTTCCTCTCTGATACATTATCCCCATGTTGCTATTTTGGTGATCTTTGGACAGATAATACAGGTCTAGGCCCTTGGATTCTTCAGTCAAATTACCAGCTAATATTCAAGGAGAGGCATAACTCCTCACTCCTTATCTTTCAGGGTCATAACTTAGAGGGAATGCATGTAGCTAATCATTCCTCCCATATTTAAAAGTATTCTTGCTCACATCTTCTCTGCTAGGCCCTGCTGATGCTGAATTTAAATTGTATGTTCTGTGGCTGTAAGTATTCATTTATTTTTTTGTATATTCTTCCTGTGCCCCATATTCATGTGAGCATCCACTTCAGTGGTGGTTGTGGCCCAGTAGAGAAGCTCCTTGTCAATTGGGCTTCAAAAAGGATTGGTAAAATGTAAACTTGGAGTTGAAGAAATTAACCTAGTCAAGGACTGAAGTTAGGTCTGGTCAGTTGAGTTATGTTGGAGCATTAGAGTAGGCTGGGAGGAAGTAGAAGCCATTTCAGACCTTCTTAGCTTCCTTCCCAACATCATGTTGGGTTTGTATTTAGAGTCTGAAAAAAGGTTTGATTTCAGTTGGATGTATCGGTCTAAGTGTGGTCAGTTCACCCATCCTTACTAAAAATGGTTTGCAAAACTTCAATATTTGCACTTCCTCCTTCCCTTGAATATTTTGAACTCTGGCTACAAACAAGGATGATCACTGTTTCCCCTAAAGATTACAAACCACTCTGAGTATAAAAAGGTAAGATAGCTTTTGCTGTCAACTTATCTCACAAGGGAAATTATGAACTACTTGTCACCACTACATTATTGTTCCTGATATCCAGAGACAATACAATCACGATATAGTATGTATCTTTAAAGTTTATTACATTATTTTTCTGTACTTTTTTTTTTGTTCTGGCACCAGAGCACTAAACATGGCATCAATCAAAAAAAGCAGCATCCTGAGACCAGGAAAAATACAGCAAAGTGACCAGGGATTTGACACATTCATTAACATTAGCAACTGTTCTCAACATTTCATTTTTAGAGGAGATACAATTTATCAATAGGAAGTTTTACAAAATTGGTAGCATTTTTTATTGTTCCTTTTATTTTATTTTTGTTAAATTGTACCCAAATTTTGGATTGATTTAAGAAACAAATTCTATTAATGCTACTTAGAAGATAGATCTGTCTGGTAGACAATTGAAGACATTACATTTTATATCAAATTATTTAGTGAACCAAATTGTATTTGAATTTCCTAAGTGAACTGTTTGTGTAAATTGAAAAGACATGTCTTCATTCCATTATGTCCAGTAAATGAATGAATGAATAAATAAACAAACAGAGCAAATGAAGCAACATGCAAAACTAGTTTCTTGCTTTCATTTGTAATTAGAGAGTTTTTTCCTCACTTTATAAAAAAGAGGTTGCAAATTCCCCATTGAATTATTGCTTTTGTCTTTTTGAACTGGAGTGTTGACTGCATGTGTCAGTATGTAGCTAATGAGATATCAAATCTATCTCAAGCTAAACTAAAAATTTTGGCTACCTATGAGTAGATGGTTGTTGACCTTGTTTTTAGAGAAAGACAGTCAAGGGAAATTATTGGAACTAGTAAGAGGAAGAGCACAATATTCTTTTTTGTACATTTCTTAAATTTCTAAAATTTCTTAAAATTCTAAATAAAATAATATTGTGAAGAAAAAATATACAGAAATATACTTATAGCATGTGTTTCATATAAAGCTCTCAGTAAGTATTTATAGCTTAATCCTGAACTTTAAGTACTGGGTGCAGTAACACCACAGAAATATAGAAACAGTTAAAAATTACTCAAAAAGTGGGGAGACTTTCCTAAAAAATTAGCACCCAATCTTATGCCAGTAAAGTGAATGGCAAAATTCCCACTGACTTCTGTTGTGTAGCAGTAGTTTCCCTAGCTCCTTATTAAGCTTTAAAAAGGGAAAAAGGAGATATTTTGTTGAGGGGGAAAAAAACTCACTGAAAAGAGAGCTTGTTGGACTGCATATCCACTTCTTCTCCCTATTTCTCCATTATTCCTCCAGTTATCTGCAGTTTGGACTAGATTGTCCCTGTGTTTGATCTTCAAGTCCCACTAACTTTAATGGGCACTCAACAGCTTGCAGGCTCAAGTTCATTGTAACCCAACAAATCATTGTTCTCTATTTCTAGTGTTTTATCTTTGCTTTTGTCTTCACTTCCAAAACATTTAATCTTTTTCTGCTTTCTATTTAACCTCTTAATTGTGCATCTTTCTTTTTTTTATTCCCCTCATTTCATTTTTCTACCATCAAGTCAGAAATCAAACAAATTCAGAATTGGTCATATCACTGAGGTGTCTAACACTATTATTCTTATTTCCCATTGTAATATAAACTATAAACAGGGGGACAGTCAGTACCAAACCACAGGCCTTTACCATTTGATCTAAAGTAGTAATTCAACTGAGTTATGTTTTATGCAGATTACCCACTAGAGAGCCACATGACACACTTAGCCTGTGTAAAACACACTCCCCCTCAGATAAAGCATATCCTGGGAATTTGAGTTCTAAAGTGACTGAAATTCTGGTATGGACCACAATTTTATCACAACCCCTTCCAGAGATCATCAGAGGGGTTGAAATCAGGACCACTAGCACTAAAAACACAAGCTTCCTGCACAAGGTCTAAAGAAGTCACTTCATTAGCTGTGACTAGTAGCATACTATTACCTTATATGTGAACCAATACGAGAAGCTGACAAATCACACTAACCCAGTACAATACTGGATAAGAGACCATCATTTGTAGCATCCTATGCCTGTCAAGTTCTTCTAAAAAGACAACCAATTTGAACGCTTCCATGAAGGTTTGTATCTCAGAGGAATTTCTCCAAAGAATGAATGTTTTCCCCACAGATCTGGTGGCAAAGTCCAAACAGCTGAAAAAGTCTTGTATGAAAGTTCAAATAAAGAAAACAATTCCTCCCCAGGAGGACATGAATCATTTGTAAAAAAGGGCTAGGAATGAAATCAGGACAGCACTTCTGTTATGAAAGTGCATAACACAAGTTAAAGAAGAAACTCTCCAGCTGACCCTAAAAGAAAATCGTAGCCAAAGATTCTCCAGATGGGATTAGTGGTTTGGTAGCCTTGGATTTTGGGTGCCCAATTTGAGACCCTTAACAGCCTGATGTTCTGAATGAAGAGGTTCATCACCTTTTGACATTCAGTACCCTTTAAGATATTGCTATACCAAAAATTGTGGAACCAAAACCATTACACATGTTTAAAACATTTTGGCCTCAATGTTTATTACTGTTGTTCTAGAAGTATATTAGAAAAAGAGAAAGGCAGGATTGGAAAGACATATTTGTTAATATAAATTCAGAACAAAATGGAGTCTGTCGTTTTGTTAAGAATACTATCATATTAGTCCTAGAATTCTGATTCAACACTGAAACCTTTACAGCTTTTTGGTAATATAGCTGTGCAGTAATTAAAATATATATACTTTGGAAACTGGAGGCTGTGGATAATCTGTAAAATAATTTTTATTTAAAGCTCATCAAATATTTTTTAAAATTAAAAATGTCCTTTTATCAGAATCTAAAAATTTCACCAAAAATTGTTTTGGATATTTTTCCCCAAAATAGTTAATCACCTTCACCGTTAAAATGTGTGCATTTTTTGCGGGGGGGGGGTAACTGGCATCTTTAAACACAGTCTATAGCTACAATAACGCATGTGCACTAAATAGAATAATTTATGTCCAAATAAGATGAAGATATTTAATTTGCACCAAGAAACTCTGCATCTCTTGGGTATTCAGAAACTTTGTAAAGATTAGCATTCGGTGAGTAGCTTATATAAGAAATATTTCTAATTATTAAACCCTTGATTTGTGTATCTTCCCAATAGAGTTTGTGCTATGACCCACACAAGCTAATTCTCTAATCAAGGTGGGGTGACTATTTGACTATGCCATAAATTCTTGATTGGTAGCGAGGCATTACCTATGAAACAAAAATATCCCATTTTATCTAAAACTTACTTATTTTAAAAGTTAGTACTTGCATTGCTAATTTGTTGGTTTTGGGAACATTCCCTACAGCTAAACACCATAACGGATATCAAAACCAGTGTGTTTCTTTCTATAGAAGAGAGCAGCAAATACAGGTCCTTCATACCAGATGCACATGTGACAAGAACCACAACTGCATTCAAATTGAATGGGCACATGGAAACTGAACTATTCATTATGGTATCAGGTAGTTCCCCCAGGTCAGGGGGAGGCATGCTGGTTGGGAAGATGTGAAAAAATATGCTATTCCTGTTCTATGCATTGAAACCTTTGTGGGCTGCCAGCTACAGCATTTTGCACTAGTGCAGTGGGGGCCTGCTAAGGGTAAAAAAGGAAGGGATCTAAAGCAAAACAAACATTCAGATCTTGTTTGCATTTTGGACTGGTCCGTGTTCTCCAAACAAATTTATCTATCCTTATTTTGTACATATAAGAAATCTGGCTACAAGCATATAACTTTACAAAGGCAAGAAAGAGGCAAGATACCCAGTAAGATCAAAACAAAACAGGCAATTAGTGTCTGAAGCCTTAAAATGTCTGAACTCTCTGTGGATCCATTTCCCCATAATTTTCTCATTCAAATTCAGTAGTTACTTTCTCATGTGCAAAAACTACATTAATGCAGCAAGATTATAGTACAGCATAAGTCTTCAATTTTTTTAACAAAGTAATTTTAGTATGAACAGTTTCTGATTTGTGTTTTTTTCTGGTGTCAGTGGTTAGCAGATTACACAACAGCAGGTTTTTGCAGAAGATGAAGATTTCTACATTTGTGGAGAAGCAGGATCACATATAAAAAAAAAGATGTGGAGAATTCCAGTGATAAAAGGGGAATTTAAAGGATAGACTTTTAAGGTTGGGTCAGCCATAAATTCCCTACCACAAAAACAAAATTAGTCTGAAACTAATATGTCTTCCCTGTTCCTTTTTTTTAATTAAAGAGATCTCACATCCATTTAAAGATCATCAAAATGTGTAAATGCAATCTCACTGGTATATTAGTTTTTTTCCCCAAGCACCCTTCTGTGATTTAGATCTACATCCTATCTAAATCCTAAAGAGATTTGCATATCTTTAAGATAAGTGCAAATGTGGATCATCTTTGTGAGAGCAACCCCCTCCCCTCATAGTATCACTAAAGCTGCCCCATTAGGCAGAGGAGAAGACACCTACTTATTCTCCGAGCCACTAGCTCACAAAATTGCCATCCCCATTTTTTAAACTATTTTAACAACAACAGAAATCCACTCCAATACTTTATATAAATGCTCATTTTAAAAATGTATCTTCTTTAAATGAAGAAGCTTCTCTCCATCACCATCAATTACTCCACCAAATAATATGAGTAACTCCTGTAATAAAGTCAAGAGACCATAATAGAAACATAGCTGCCTTACTTAATGCCATACATACACCGTCAAAGGGCTAAGCCCTCCAAAAGCACAGAACTCCATCACTCTCTATAGAGCAGAGACAGCACTGAGCAGCTGCTAACAAGTCCCTTGGTCTGGTTCTACAGATGCCCAGATGAGAACATTTAAATTCCTACTTGAGCATTTTCTTTCTTGAACCCTTCATGTCCAACTGTCTTGCAATGGGTTTCCTCCGCCTCTTAGATGGTTTGGAGGCAGAGCAGACTTTTGACATTAGGCTGGGTCATAAAACCCCCTTCTCTCACCTTCTTTCCACAACAGTTAGAAACTCACTGGTACAATTATAAAAGGATAAATAAGGCTATAAACATCACCCAAAATTTAATGTAAACCAAAATTAGTTTGGGTAATTGGATGCTGCTGGTATTCTTCCTTTGTGAGCATCCCTGCATTTCCTTGTTGTGACCATATTTGGATTCAGAAGTGAGGAAATATAGCATGGAAATCTGCTTTTATATTAATTCCATCCAGTTCCCTAGTTTTGCAGACCCAAGAAATGTGGATAAATACCTGATTTTGGGAAGCCTAATTAAACCAAACAAAACCTTCTGTTGTTTTCCACCACTCATTTATACTCCATTTTACTGAATGAAAACCTTAATCGACCATACTGCCTTGGGCTGTAGTTCTGATTCCACCTTAACTGCATGAAGACAGAAGGCCCAGACCTCTCCGAGGAGGGAGGAGACGTCACTGCCAAGGAAGCAACTCCTATGTGGAAGGATGGGGATAAGGCTTATACCTGAATACAGAAGAAGGGAGTACCATGAGGCCCTCAATTATTTTAAGGGGAAAAAAAATCAATTCAACACTATATTCACTATAAACAGTAGAATTACATTAAAGAAGAAACAACTAGAATCTACTTGCAATGCAAAGCTCATATTTACAAAGGCAGCTTGCTTTTGAATAGGTTTTTCTTCTCCTTTTCTAAATGTTTTTCCTTTGCTAGCAGACATAAAGCTCCTCTCCTGCTGTGAGGAACTTTCTATATGTAGAGGCAGAAAAAAATCAAGCTGTGGATTATTAACTTATTACACAGTAGCTTGTTACCTTTCTGTAACACAGCATCTGACTACACTATTTACTTTAATGAAATGCTAATTAAAGAGGTTTATATATAGTCAACTCTTTTCTATCCTAATATAGATGGAGAGAGTGGCTGGTTATCATTCCATTTTTCACTAAATCAACATAAGCCTCTTGTGTGTCCCAAATAAATATGGCACTATTAATTTTCAGATTTGATTGATATGTTTCTTTACAATAATGAGATTTTTAGTGTTGAGGAAGCAATTTGTTTGGTCCAATTCCAGAGTTTTATCACAGCTACGAAGTAACACTATTCACTATACTATAGCCAAGTTTGTGTTCTGGATGTTCCTATTATAAATTCTGTATTTCAGGGATTTCCAAACCATCAGAGTTCACGCTGTGTTGAACTCTGGTGCACAAACGGTCAGCCACAGTTTTCCTTTAACTGTGGTTAAAAAACCACCTAGTGCAGTACCCCTGTTGGAGGCTGCTGACTACTCAGAATACTTCCTTGAGGAAACTGAGGCATATGGTTACCAAAAAAAAGCTATCAAGGTCATAGGAAACAGAATCCCAGTTTTGTGACCCCCGAAACCTGGCTTTAAAACATGGCATGTGTTTCTTCCTTAAATCTTCCTCCATGGTGCTTGAATATCAAAATGTCCTAAAACCCAGGTACTAATTCTGGGCCTGATTGTCCATTGTCTTGCATGTTGTGTCATCTCTATATCACTCTCACTTGATAGCATTTCCCTCCCCACAGACTTTGCTCCAGAGTAAATGACCACCCAAGATGCCTGAAGACAGAAAATCTGAGAGAGAAAGTATCATTCAAACAGTGTCAATTACATTGGAAATTAATGCACCTTTTAAAATGCTTTAAGCTTGGAGAAAAATAGAAAAAAAATACTTGTATGATCTCTAAATAATCTATTTCTTTAATATAGGTTATTATTGCTGTTAAACCCAATCTACTCAGTAACTGTAATTTGAAATGGTTTCTAATATCAGAATGAATCAACCCTCGGTTTTGGATCAAATCTGCCTAAATTTTTATAGTATTCAGGATAATAATGGACTATTCACTCTGCCAAAAAATAGCTCTTTAACATAATGTGCTGTAGGCAAGCTAAATTGGAGGGTTCAAGCCTTTTTCATGGTGCGTTTTCATGGTGATTTAACAGTTTATTGGGTGAAGTGAACTAGTCTGAGTTTTCTTGCTTCCTCACTTCATACAGCAAAAGTCTTTTCTGTCACTCATATGTCCTCCCAAATGCAATTGTCTTCTGGAGAGGCAGATGACGTACAGTCACTTCTCTTGTTTATTCTCCTAGAAGGGGCTCAAGAAAACCTTGTTGTGTTTTCCTAGTAACAGAATGCACAACACAAGTAAACTGCAATGGGTGTCGGTGGCTGCCGACCTGACAAAAGTATAACCTTCCATAACTATGGCCCATGCATTGTGCCTAGGGTCAAATAATTACCATCTTTAATTGACCAGAGCTTAGATGCCCTGGCAATTAAAGCCTTAGAAATACCTAAGGATGGATAGGTTCATAAATAGCAGCTCTTTCACTTCAGGCCTTCCATTCACTCAGCAGTTCCTGGCAATACTTATGCATACCTGTACCAGCTAAGACAGCCTGGCACAAATATTCAGCTACATACTTGGATACAACATAGGAGTGCAGAGCTTAGGTTGCAAGATCCAAATGTGATGACTTCAGCCCATGTCTAATAAAATCCAATAATTATTAAAAAGAGTTTCTAAAGAAAGGCGGTCGAGCTCCTTTCCCTGCCCATCTGGATGTGAGTGATGTTAAGATTGCGTAATGGGTTGGGGGAGAGAACGCCTTCCCCTTCTTGATCAGGTAACTCCTTTTGCTAGGCATGATCTATGACTTTCTCTCTCCTCTCTCAGGCATGGGAGTTATTCCTGCTCTGGGTGTAATAACGCCAGCTGCCTGCAGAGTGAAGATTTGAGGAAAGGAAAAAATCCAGGACAGAGATAAATGATGTCCTCAAAGAAGGAAGAAAACTCACTTTTTGAGTTCTTCTCCCTACAAACAGCTCTGTAACTCCTAGATGTATGGGGCTCTTTTTATTACTTACCACAGACCTGTCTTACAGTAGATCAGAAACCAATATTTGCAGCCAGAAACCCAAGTATATTTTTCCACCCCATGAGTAGTCAATATTAAAAGTTTTGTGGCTGCAGATGCTGCTCTCTCTCGACCCTATAGAATTCTCCCCCATCCTTTTGTCCCCTCCTTTCCTAAATCACTCTTTATGTAACCATGGTTTTGTGTCTTCTGCAGACGTCTCCAGAGAACGTCAGTGCTGATCTGAGCACTGTCCAGAAGGAGTCATCTGAGCATGGCACACGGGAGTCCCTCTCTCTAGGGGCTGAGCCATGCTGCTTCTGCAACACTCACAGCTTGTGCTGCATAATCCAGTTATAGAAAAATAGTGATCTTTTCTAAAATCACTTCCACTGCTGTGATGTTTTATGAAAACAAGGAATACTGGCATACATGACAGGCATTTTTAATCCTTCTTTACGTCCATCACAGCAGACAGAGTCTGCTTCTAGCTGCAGCATCCAGCCTTCTGTTGCTATTATTTATCTGACTGTAGTAGGACCTCATTGTGCTAGGCGCTATACAAATACAGAACAAAAATACAGTCTTGACCCAAAATAGCTTTCTTAGCCCTCACAAAACCAGGTATTCCAATGTAAAGGGTGACACGTTCAACTCTCTAGACACCTTCCAGAGCAATGGCAGTGACTCCACCAGGTCATAATCCGTGGCACAGACAGCAAACTACTCAGATAGTCACAAATGTTTTGTGCCTCTGTAGCTGCTCTATGAGGTGTGTTTTCAAAATTAAAAACGTATAGGCCATTCTTCTTTAAGGTAGAAGAGAATCTGAGCATATGGAGAAAGAAAACACTGAAATATGCTAAAAATATTTTTGCATACTGTAAACATGCACTCATTTTAAAATAAATCATAAGGAAAGCTAGCATTTTAAAAAAATTCTAGAGCAGCAAAGACAGTCAATTGCATAACATCCATGGGTAATTTTGCCAACCTATAGACATCAACTGGGCAGAAATGGCATGTTTGTTCAGCTCATTGGGCAATTCATGTCTTTGGTTTTGAGCCATGTTGAGTTTTTTTGAATGACTCTCAAAAATCAAGGTGGAGATCAAAACCTCCAAGTTTAACAGAGTTTTGCTGCGAAACCCAGTTTTCAGAAACGACCATCATCTGATTCCATATGTTAAGTTGTGCCTTCCTTAAGGCTTAATCTAAAAAACCCCCAATTTTAGTATCTTAGAGGAGATAACCTGGCCTGGTGGAAGGTAAGGCACCCTAGGGCACTATTCACACCACAAATAGGACACTTTTTGTCCCCCCTCATAGTGTAGGAGGCACTTTGGGGTGACCATGGTAGGGGCTACTAGTGCAAGCTATCTCATGGCTTGTAGCAGACCTATCACCATTGCTCCTTAGGTGGCCTGCCAGAGTCCCTGGACCACCATGCTGTGTCTTCAGGTAGGCTGAGGTCTATTCTGGGGATTATAAATATCCTAAACTCTGCTAGGACAGTGTTGACAATGTCCCCCAACCAGCTGAGTTAACAATCTGAGACAGATAAAGGTTTTCAAGGAAATTGCCATATGAAATTAAAAGTTTAAGTAGCTTTAGGTTCCTTAGCAAATAATCCAGTGTTAAAATACTGGAGCAGGGCTATCTCATAGCTTTGGACAGGGGATCTCCTTCATTCTGCTTCTCACCCAGATGCATTCCCCCTTCTGCCCATCCCCCTTAAGACAGACACAATGGGTACATCTACAGAACAGGCAGCAACCCACTCCAGTGAGTCTCAAAGCCCATGTGTACAGACTTTGACTCATGGGGCTTGCCTTCTGGTGCTAAAATACAGCCCTGTTCAGGCTCAGTCTGGGGCTCAAATTCTGAATCCTAAGGAAGAAGGTGGGCTTCAGACATACCCAATAAGACCTAATGGCACAGAGTTGACAGGGAGAGGGGTCAATGGTCTTCACTTTCTACTTCACTGCCTCTAATGTACTTTTGTCCATTTGAGCTGGTTTTCCACTCCTTCCATCCTCTCAGCGCTTAAAAGCAGAGGGGGAAAAGCTACAGCCCACTTCTACATCAGGTGGCACAGGAGCAGGAGTAACAAAAACACTAGCGACAATCAACACTTTAATTGTCCTCGCTGCATGATTCATGTAATTCTGTCCAGTAGGGAAATGGCAGAGATAAAATACTGTTTTTACTTCTGAGAGCATTTCACATGTATACATTTGCCTTTGCATTACAATCTAAGGACAAAAATCTTCATGTTTCATGCCAATGAAGGGTTGATAGATGAACAGATGGAGAGAATGCCCCACTGGGTGTCCTATCAGCTGTCTACCATTAGCAGAATGGTGTGGTATAATGAAATAAACAATTCAAATAAACATATTAGTATGTTTTCTTATAAACAGTAAGTGATTTGACCAATTGTGAAATGGCTTTGGAGATGCCTTTCCTTTTCCTGCATTGTTTTTAATTTAAAAATTCCCTATAGAAAAATGCATAAAACTAACATTTTGGATGCTATAACTATTCATTCAGTGTAATAGACAGAGCATGATACATGGAAGTAACAAATCACATCAAAGGCAAAGCAACTCAGTCACCCAGAGCTGTCTCATGAATGCCTGACAGGCAATTATTCAGCCATGTAAAAGCTTTTGGATAAGAGGCTGGCACTGAATGATTTAATTATCCTAATTGTTGATATGAATCTTAAAATATCACTGCAATCAAGAAGGAGGTGCAGTCTGTACATTTGGTATTTATGTAGTCTCTTGTTGTTAGGTGTTGATTAGACAGTGTGAAGTTATACCTGTTGATTATGGAGAAGGGAGGTTAAAATGCACGTCATCCTGAAGTGGTATCAGTTAGCTTGAAACATTAAGAGGATTCACAGCAATAAAATGAAATTTTAACTTGACCAGTGCTTAGGAGACTGGGTTGAATTCTTTCTCTGCCACAGGCTTCCTGTGTGATCCTAAGCAAGTCACTTAGACTCTCTGTGCCTCATTTCCCCCATATGTAATGGGATGAGAGGTCTTCTGTACCTCCGAGGGGTGTTGTGAGAATAAACACGTTCAAGCTTGGGAGGCACTCAAGATGCTGCAATGAAGGGAGCCATATAAGTACCTTAGACAGATTTCAGAATCATGAGACAGGGGAAGGGACTGGTTAGCTCTAGCCATCCTAAATTATTTTCATTTATTAATTTAACTGTTTGACATTAAGGTACTAATCACCTCTTTCCTCCCAGCTAATCCACTTAAAGGTAGTTCCTACAAAATTATTGTAAGAAACAAGACATCTGTGTGATATGTAACCCTTTGCTAATACTAATGTGATTCTAATTATCTTTGGCCTACATCTTCAAAGCTTCTTAAATAAATGGATTCCCAGCTACCTAAACCCTTTTCATTCAAATGATAATATTAATCAAGATTTATTTTAATGAAGGTGAGATAGACCACATAACGCAAGAACAAGGGTGATTTGCTCTTACATGAACAATATTATAATTTGTTGTAAATGTGCAGTATCCTAAAGAACAATTCTGAAGAGTGTCACGTGAAAGATACCATGTATTTTTTTCAGAAATACAACTTTTAAACTCTGGTATGTGGTATTTTATGGATCCTTAGGTCTCAATTTGAGACTTTATTTTTCTGTTTCATCAGCACTGAGTTCTTTAAGAAATCTAAATAAATGGGATTGTAAGAACTCATTTCTTAGGATGTAGTATAGTTAAAGTTTCTCTTCTGATCACAGTTAACAAACAACCTTGAATGCCTATTTTGCTGTTTCTCCCTCAACTCTCTCTGTGTTTAATGCTATGCTATCCCTTCTATCTAAGGTACTTATATAGCACTCATTACCATAGTATCTGAGCACCTCACAATTGTTGAGGTGTTTATCGTCAAGTTGTTATCCCTCTCTTACAGATGCAAAATTGAGGTATAGAGAGACTGTATGACTTGCCAAAGGTCACACCAGAAGTCTATTTCAAATCAGAGAATTGAACGCAGGTCTCCCAACCCCAGGCTAATGGACCATCCTTCCCTACTGTCCTCTATCCATACCTTCCCAGAATTCATAAAATCATGGAAGATTAGAGTTGGAAGGGACCTCAGGAGGTCACCTTGTCCAACCCCCTGCTCAAAGCCAGGTCAACCCCAACTAAATCATCCCAGCCAGGGCTCTCTCAAGCAATTAAACTGTAATTAAACAATTAAACTCCACTGTCACTACCCTTTTCTGCTTCAAAACAAGACTCATTTCTACGGTGCTGCCCACAATGATTTAGTCGTTCTCAACTGGGGGTCCATGGCCCCCCAGGGGTTCACAAGCCAGCTTCAGGAGTCCATGAAGCAAGGCCGGTGTTACACTAGCTGAGGCCCAGGGCAGAAAGCCTGGAGCTCTGAGCCCCAGCACTCTGCAACTGAGCCCCAACCCACAGGGCTAAAGCCCCGAGCCCCACTGCCTCACAGGGCAGAAGCTCCTACCCACAGACGGTGGCTGAAGCCCATAGCCCCTCACCCCTGGCAGATAAAGCCCTGAGCACCCCCTGGTGGGAACTGTATTTTTCTATAGCATGTTGGTGTGGGCAATAAATAAAATATTGACAACCCCTGATTTAGCCGACCAAGGAGGGCTAGGCTGTTTGTCAGTCAGAGACAGATGCTTTTGTTTATCTATTTTAGAGAACAAAGTACATTATCAGACTCATAGACTCATAGGTCAGAAGGGACCAATATGATCATCTAGTCTGACCTCCCGCACAAGGCAGGCCACAAAACCCTACCCATACACATTTATAACAACCCCAAACCCATGACTGAGTTATTGAAATCCTCAAAAATGAGATTTGAAGACCTCAAGCTGCAGGGAATCCACCAGCAAGTGACCCATGCCCCATGCTGCAGAGGAAGGCGAAAAACCTCCATGGCCCCTGCCAATCCGCCCCGGAGGAAAATTCCTTCCCGACCCCAAATATGGCGATCAGCTAAACCCTGAGCATGTGGGCAAGACTCACCAGCCAGCACCCAAAAAAGATTTCTCTGCAGTAACTCAGTTCCCATCCCATCCAGCATTCCCACAGACCATTGAGCAGACTTATCTGCCGATAATCCAAAATCAATTGCTCAAATTAAACTATCCCATCATAACATCCCCTCCATATACTTATCAAGCTTAGTCTTAAAGCCAGATAAGTCATTTGTCCCCACTACTTCCCTCGGAAGGCTATTCCAGAACTTCACTCCCCTAATAGTTAGAAACCTTCGTCTAATTTCTAGTCTAAATTTCCTAATATCCAATTTGTACCCATTCGTCCTCGTGCCTATATTAGTACTAAACTTAAACAATTCCTCTCCCTCCCTAACGTTAATCCCCCTGATATATTTATATAGAGCAAGCATATCCCCCCGGAGCCTTCTTTTGGCCAGGCTAAACAAGCCAAGCTCTTTGAGTCTCCTTTCATAAGGCAGATTTTCCATTCCTCGGATCATCCTAGTAGCCCGTCTCTGAACCTGTTCCAGTTTGAATTCATCCTTCTTAAACATGGGACACCAAAACTGCACACAATATTCCAGGTGGGGTCTCACCAGCGCCGTATATAACGGCACTAACACCTCCTTCTCCTTGCTGGAAATACCTCGCCTGATGCATCCTAAAACCGCATTTGCTTTTTTAACAGCCATATCACATTGGCGGCTCAGCCATATCACATTGGCGGCTCAGCCATATCACATGACCATCAAATGAGAGTATAGCTAACCTATCTAATTGTATCCTTATTTTTGCTACCCTACTTTTCCCTCCCCATTTCCCTCTTTTTTGGGTGTCACACTCACTTGCCACGCCTTATTACAAATTTGCTTGGAATTTTCTTGGAATGGAGAAGAACCATGTCTGCCTGTGTGTTTGTACAGCACCTAGTATGATGGAGCCTGATATAATAATAATTACTAGCTCATCTCTCCATACTTCCCCCAATAAAAAGGAACCTGAATCTTGCAATGCATGATTGAACCTATGCAGCACTAACATCAATGAAAAAACAAAAAACAAACAAAAATCAGTTTCTAATTCAGTAAATAGGGTAACAACATTTTCTGAGAACAGGAGAGGTCCTCCTTTCCATTGCCTGTCCCTGTCTCCTTGTCAGTTTTACAGTAAATGGTGTTTTATCACATTTTTCTGTGAACACACAGCACAATGGCTACTTGAAGCCTTTGCCTCTTGAGCTGGTGAAACTAGAAGAACATTAGGAAACACTCTTGGGTTAAAACAACAAGAGGCCTGTAGCACTTTAAAGACTAACAAAGTTAATTTCTGCAAGCATAAGCTTTTGTGGGCTGCAACCTACTTCGTCAATGGTTGCAGCCCACAAAAGCTTATGCCTGCAGAAATTAAATTTGTTAGTCTTGAAAGAGCTACAGGCCTCTCATTGTTTTTTGCTATATAAAGACTAACACGGCTACCCCTCTGGAACTTTTCACTCTCGGTTTAGTGGAAGGATTCATTAATACTTGTCATGGTCGCATGACCACATTAAACTGAAGTTGTTTATTAAAAAATACTTGCATCTTATCAGGTTTTCAATCCATTCTAGTAGACACACTTACTTCCTTGATCTTCCTTCCACACACAGAACCTGGCATGAACTGGTTCATAAAAGGTATATAAGGAGTTGCCAGGAAGGCGAGTTCTTGTACAAGCAAGAAATATTCAGACAGCCAGTAACATAGGTCATAGATTTGAAAGGAGAATCAGACCATACATTCAGAGTTTGCACAGAACTCAAGTGAATGACAGTAATTTTCCACTTAAAGCCAACATGCTATCCAGCACCAAAGATGCAGAGCCATTCTACTTTTCAATTCATGACACTATGAAGTTAATGTACATTTTCAGAACTGAGAACACTGAGTTTGAGAGCATGCATTAAACATATTATTTTTGCTAAATTTTATTAATGGACCTAATGTACAGCATTTTTAACATACCTTACAGTGTGACTTTTGACCTCACAGGGAATTAGGAAATAGAGAAGTTATTGAATGAGGCAATCCAACAAAATTACTATTACAGAAAGCTTGGATTGCACCATGTAATTGAATCTATCCAAAAAAGTCAAAAACCAGTGCAGTCAGCCAGAAATACACCAAATGTGACCATTTTCTTCTGCTTAACCAAGTCTAATTGATGACTGAGAAGCTTAATAAAAGAAACAGGCAGCCTTATGGTGGCAGCCTCTAAAGATATTCAAATGGCTCTTAGTAATGGCTGTAGATGTCATATTTTGGAGTGGCCACTGATGATGTGATGGAAAAATTCTCCTGCTTTCCTCTGCCACTTGTCCCAGCATTAATCTTATTAATATTATTTTTATTCTTTCTACTGGGAGAAATAACAGGCAAAAATCCATCTAGTCGGAGCATCTTGACTTAAAGTAGTTCTTGATGTGTCAGTTTGTTTTTGGACTGAAAGTCAATATGCCATAACTAATGGGCTAACATAAGTGATGCTTCTTGGCATACCCTAACAGGATTTATCATCATTCATTTGCATACATAAAATACAAGAATGTATTCCAACAGCAAACAAACAAACGGGAATATCTGCAAAAAATTAATAAAAGAAAATGCTTCAAAATAATATCCCATCACCTGCCACCTATGCCTTATCTAAAATGATGCAATAAAGTCTAAGTCCCTATGATATCAGCAACAGTAAGATGTCTTTCAGTCTCTGATTTTCAAAGGACCTGATATTTGCCAAAAAATGTGAGATACAAAGAGATAGTAAAGGTTGCTCTGCTGAAAGTTTAAGTATGGTGGAAATTATTAACCAACTGGTTTGGCGGTTGAACACTAACGAAAGAGCTTTGAAAAATACAAACACTCTTGAGTAGTATTGATTGCTCACATGGAAGATGTTGCCAAAAATGTCCTCGTTCAAATGGATAGCATATTTATTGATGTAATACCCCTTTTGGCGGGAGAGGGTACCTCGCAGTCTTTAGATAGTTCTAAAATTTCTGTCAGCTGGGCTCATTTTGCGATGCCATTGATAGATGCCTGACTCCTCCTCCTGATGTGCTAAAGAATGGAGCTAGCTGGCATTGACTCCAGTGAGAGAAAGGGTAGCCGTATGAAGGCAGTGGCTACCACACTTTAACTCACAAATAATTGAAATTCACACAAGTGTAACTCTTCTGCCAGTTGGAGTCGGCAGCAACAAGGGCTTAGTTCGATGTCTAGGGGTTCCATTTTAACAGTACAGCACAGAACCAGCTTGAGCCACCACTAGTAACCTGAGAAAATTACACACCACCCCTTGGGTGCCTCTCAGAGGCAATACTTCTCCTCTTGCCAGCACAGAGTCTTTGTGTAGAAAAGAAACTTTTAATAAAAAGGGGGAAAGTAACCAGTATTAATTTGGGAAAATGTTGCAAGCAGGATTCATAATTATAAGACCATGAGCAAAACACCCACCCAGAGTACAATGGACAGTGTCTTTTGCCTAAGATTCTTAATTACAACAACCAAAAATTTGTTTAATGTATCCCTTCCTTGTCCCTCCACTGCACCCCACTCACAATTGTTGTCCTTGGTCAGTGGAGTTCAGAGGTGCTTCTGCACCTCGGGTGGGGGTGGGGAAGAAGAAAAGACATGTTGCTAATTCATCCTGCCACTCCACTGGCCTCTCACTCCAGCCGCTCCTCAGGATGTCTTGAGGTCCCACACTTAGCACAGCTTTCAGTGCTTTCAGCTTTCTGTGATTTCAGCTGTTAGTGGGTGAGTTTCATTGTTCATGGAAAATAAGTAGCCTCTCTCATCAGAGGCACTGTCACATAATGCTTAGACCTGGCTTTTAGTGATTTCAACTCTATTATCTGCAACACAAGACTCTCAACTGAGCCTTAATCAGCTATGTCACTACACAGCAGAGGGAGAGGGTCAAATGGTGTCTCAGACCTTTAGGCACCGCCCACTCACCAGGTACGAACACCTCTGCCCATCCCCTCTGCTCAGCTCTGGCTCTCCTACCGCCTTCTTAGCAAGCCCAGTTCAGCTGAGGGTGACCCACTCAATGCTAAACACAGTTCTGCTGCTCATGATCCACACAACAAGGATAAGAATGCTTTATTAACTCTGCTCCAGATAACAAAATGACTTACAATCCAACATCTAACAAAAGTGATCATTTGGGCAAAGCAGCTCCATCTTGCCACTCATCTGGTTACCCAGGGTTCCTTGATCCAGTAACTTTTAATCTCTGCAAGTCGATATCTGCACATAAACCAAGGAACTGCAGTATCTCCCCTAATATATGGTTGGCAGAAGGTGAGTTAAAATCCAGTGCTTTAACTTAAAGCTTTACTTCACGGTCTTAGCAATTCCTATTGGAAGCTTTATCACATTCTCCACTTATTAATCTTAAGCACATGCATATACAATACATTAGAGTACTCCAGAAGTCAAAGTACTTGTTACCCCCACAAGTCTGAAGCCGTCTTCAGGTGACTTAGTCATAGATTTCCAGGTGGCCACACCTTCCCTCTGTGCCTGGAGATCCTTCAGTGTATCCACAAAGTGATCCACTGACTCAGACTCACTACCTCCCTCTTATACCCCAGAGGTATGTCAATTAAGAAAATGTTACATAGCTGGCCAAAGAAATTAATCTCTGGGAAGAAGCAGGAGTTACAGAGATATGTCACTAAAAAAAAAAAATTGTTAAGCAAGCAGTTTTTTGAGCTTAGTTTGATAGCTGAACTTTCCCATACCTGCAGTTCTAAATATATCCAGACTTCCTGTCTTTCATAGATATCTGCCCCAGCATATTCAGAGAGAGAAAATGCATAGAGCCAGGCTCACTTCATGAGTTTACTGTCTCCTCCCTCCCTTTCCCAGTTTTCCTAGTTATGCTAAGTTTCAACAAAGGCCCGAAACTGGCTAAAAGCAGCAAGCAGGATAATTGGTAGTCCATCCCAATAATTGGCATTAGCTTAGGCACTTGGCTAATTGCTAAAATGCCCCAGTACAATCTACATACAATGGGTGTGTCCTTGCAAACAAGATCGGCTCCTGAAGTCCTCTTCTCCAGCTCATCTCTAGATGTCTGGGGAGAGCACATTTGGACCCTGCTTAGAGAAGCAAACAAATTAAAAATAATAAAAGCACTTTAGGTCATGTGATCACACATGCTCAAATGTTCCTAACCCAAAGGGTCTCCTCCCTCAATTCCATCTGTCCTCCATATCTCAGGTACCCAGGTGGTGCACGTGGAAACATGGTGCAGGCCTGTAGAGATATGCTGTTAGAAATGTGCTTTATTATACCAGGTAGTGCAGGTCTTGATGACCCAAGGAGGTAAAAGTCCTTTTGCACTTTCAGTGTGTTTTAATGGTGCAAGATTATACCCTAACTATATAACTATAATACAGAGAATTCACTCTTCTGGATGAGCGAAGTGGTGACTGGTTCAGGCAAACAGGTCCTCTCTCAGGATCACTATAGAGGGACTAACTGCCCATCCCTTCTGGACCTGTGTTGATAGTTTTTAAGCTTGGGACCCACAGGTTCAGATGTAAGCAGGTCAGGTCTCTGGATCTAAAATCCTGGATTAAATGCAAACTGGCTGCTGAAAGAGCAGGCTGCAGCAGGAGAGAAGGCCTGTTTCTTCCTGTTGCTAGCATGCAGGTTGCAAGAGGAGCGTATTGTCCCTATATGAGGTTTTCTAGGAGCTGAGGGGAAATACAGACCAGTTGCTGGACCTAAAAGCACTGATGAGAGAAAGAGGGTCACCAGGGTGACTGCGGAGGGGGAAGGGGTCACAGCTGTCCCAGGGGAAGTCACCAGTACTGGTCTCTGTCATGGACGTCAAGGGTCCCATAAAGAGTGTCTCTTTTCGTTGGCACAACACTTTGCTATGGGGCGAAGGCTACATTAATATTGTCTGGACCATATCTTGTGGCATTGGCATTTTCAAGTGAAATATAATAATATTTTAAGTATGAGGATTAGCTTCTTTTCATGATTGGTTGATTATAATTTAGCAGCAATATTGTTTAAGGAGACAGCGATGTGAGCCAATCCCACTTTAAGGGGCTATTACCATTTTAAGGATTTTGGCTGGGAGTTAAGCCCCCAAATTCCATTGATCAGAGTTTCATTCCTTGGAAATTCAATCTCACGTCCTGATAGCAGTTTAACCCTGATTAACCCGTTGCTGAGCAGCAGTACATTTTACAATCTTGAAGGTCAGTTACCTTTTGGAGAAAAATCAGTGGGAGTTTGGCATCCATCTAGGTATTTCTATTATCCTCATTACCATTGTATCAGAGAGCTGCACACTTATTAATAAATTTTATCCTCCCACTAAACCTGGGAAAATCTTAATTTTATAGATGGGAAAACTGAGGCACAAGAATGATTAAGTGACTTGCCCAAAGTTATAGAGGAAAATGTTTGTGTCTGAGAAAGGAATTGAACCCCAATCTCCTACAGCCTAGTCTACTACCCTATTTTGTAAGGTATCCACTCAATGCAACAAAAACAGCTCTACTCACAGGTCTGCAGGCTGGAAAATTGCAGCTTTGTTTGAATGCACTATGCACATGGGAGAGAAGGGGAATCCCACTGGCAAACAACAAGTAGGTAGAGTTCCAATTCATAATACTCTGAGTAACCCTGTTACCTCATGATGACCACTTCACTACACTCTATCCACTAGATCAATTGTCCTGAACCTTTACAAATCCCAGCTTTTCTGATCCACCCATAATTCTAATAGACAAATAGCAAGTATTAAAAAAGCAATCCTATGAATACGGTTAGAACTATATAAAACAGATATCACTAAAAAGGTTCAGGACAATTGATCTAGTGGATAGAGTTGAGGTTTCCTGGTACACCTGGCCCTAGCACACTTAGAGTTGAACAGGATCAACTCCAACTTGCCCAACTGACAAAAGGCTCCTCCAGGCCCTAATACTGGTGAAGGATTCAATGCAGCAAAGATTAACCTGACCATGACTTGTCCTTTCTCCTGCCTTGTCCTTAGCACCTCCCCAACATGCCCCTTTTTGTCCAGGGGAAAGGTGTGTCAGGGAAAGAAGCAGCTATGTCACCATCAGCAGAGAGCTATATGATGCAAAGTAGCCTTAGCAAACCTATTAAGTATTTACATTTTATCACTAAATGTTTAGAACCTGCAAGCACTCTACTGTACATGTAACAAACTCATAGACTATAAGGTCAGAAGGGACCATTATGATCATCTAGTATGATCCCCTGCACAACACAGGCCATAGGACTTCACCCACCCACTTGTATAATACAGCCATAACCTAAGACTGAGTTATTGAAGTCCTCAAATAATGATTTAAAGCCTTCAAGTTACAGAGAATACACCAGCAAGTGTCCCATGCCCCATGCTACAGAAGAAGGTGAAAACCCCCCAGGGCCTTTGCCAATCTGCCCTGGGGGACAATTCCTTTGCCACCCCAAATATGGTGATCAGTTAACCCCTGAGCGTATAGGCAAGACTCACCAGCCAGACACCCAGAAAGAATTTTCTGTAATAACTCAGAACCCACCTCATCTAACATTCCATTACAGGCCATTGGGCTAGTAATCTAAGATCAGTCACTTTCCAAAATAGGCTGTCCCATCATACCATCCCTTACATAAATTTATCAAGCTCAGTCTTGAAAGCAGCTAGGCTTCTTGCCTGCACTGCTCTCCTTGAAAGGCTATTTCAGAATTTCACTCTCCTGATAGTTAGAAGCCTTCATCTAATTTCAAGTCTAAACTTCCTGATGGCCAGTTTATATCTATTTGTTCTTGTGTCCACATGAACTTAAATAACTCCACTCCTTCCCTGGTATTTATCCCTCTGATGTATTTATAGAGAGCAATCATATTTCCCCATAACCTCCTTTTGGTTAGGCTAAACAAGCCAAGCTCTTTGAGTCTCCTCACAGAAGGCAGATTTTACATTCCTCAGATTATTTTAGTAGCCCTTCTCTGCACCTGTCCCCATCTGAATTCATCTTTTTTAAACATGGGGGACCAAAACTGCACACAATATTCCAGATGAGGTCTCACCAGCTACTTGTATAATGCTACTAACATCTATCTCCCTATCTATAACTTGAAGAGAAACAAATCCAGTGATTGGTGCTTCCTCATAAGAAAGTAGAGTGGAGTTATCTAATACTAGGGGAAAGTTTCAGTGAAATTCTTAAGAAGGGATTAATTATGAGTAGGAAGTAATGATAAATACATGGATCTTCCCCTGCTTACTTGTAACAATATTCCAATTTGAATTCATCTTTCTGAAACATGGGAGACCAGAACTGCACACAGTATTCCAAATGAGGTTTGACCAATGCCTTGTATAATGGTACGAATACCACCCTAGCTCTGCTAGAAATTCTTCACCTGAAGCATCTTAGGACTGCATTCGAATTTTTCACAGACACATCAAATTGGTGGCTCATAGTTATCCTGTGATCAACCAATATGGCCAGGTTCTTCTCTTCCTCTGTCACTTCCAACTGATGCATCATCATTTTATAGCAAAAGTTCTTCTTATTACTTCCTAAGTGCTTGACCTCGCACTTTCCACTATTAAATTTCACCTTATTTCTATCACTCCAGTTTAGAAGGTCATCCAGATCTTGTTATACGATATCTTGGTCTTTCTCTGTATTAGCGATACCTCCATATTTTGTATCATCTGCAAATTTTATTAGCACATTCCCACTTTTTGTGCTCAGGGCAGTAATAAAAAGGTTAAATAAGATTGGTCCCAAGACTGAACCCTGAGGAACTCCACTAGTAACCTCTCTCCACCCTGACAGTTCACTTTTCAGTTTGATTTATTGTAGTGTCCCCTTTAACCAGTTCCTTATACACTTTCCAATTTTCATATTAATCCCCATCTTTTTCAATTTAACTAATAATTCCCTATGTGGAATTGTATCATATGCTTTGCTGGTTGGTCTGGCACAATCTACCCTTTGTAAATCCATGTGGTATTTTGTCCCAATTACCGTTAAGCTTTCTCTTTCAAAATTTTTTCCAACACCTTGCATACTATCTATGTCAAATAACAGGCCTGTGATTACCCAGATCACTTTTTGTCCCTTTCTTAAAAATAGGAACTATGTTAGTAATTCTCTAGTCATACAGTACAACCCCTGAGTTTACAGATTCATTAAAAATCCTTGCTAATAGGCTTGCAATTTCACCTGCCAGTTCCTTTAATATCCTTGGATGGAGATTATATGGGCCCACCTGATTTAGTCTCATTAAGCAGTTCGAGTTTGGCTTCTACCTCGGATGTGGTAATTTCTACCCCCATATCCTCAATCCCATTAGCCACCTTACCACTATCCCTAAGATCCTCATTAACCTCATTAAAAACTGAGGCAAAGTGTTTGTTTAGATATCGTGTCATGCCTAGATTATCCTTAATCTCCACTCCATCCTCAGGGTTTAGTGGTACCACTTCTTTCTTTGATTTCTTCCTGTTTATATAGCTATAGAACCTTTCACTATTGTTTTTAATTCACTTTGCAAGGTCCAACTCTACTTGGCTTTTGGCCTTTCTCACTTTGTCTCTACATGTTCTGACCTCCAAGAGATAGCTTTTTCTTGCTGATCCCTCCTTCCTCACCTTGTGCTTTCTTTTAATCACCTGGTCTAAAACCCTTGCCTATGAATTTTTTCCCCTTCCCTCCCATACTTCTTAGTGGGAAGTGGGAGGAAGCATACACAAAAAGGAATCTCTCTCATGTAAATCAGATACAAGTCTGAGCTATTTGAAAATTTAAAATTCATTTTCTATTAATTGTTTTTAACTCCCTCCAAGTAGCAACTAATCTCCTCTTCTTAGCTGCAGGCTCCAAACTGGTAAATATTGTGATTGAGTAAGAACTAGTTGTGAACTTTCTTTTCTTCTAGTGACAAGATATAATTACTTTGGAGCTTTCATAGGCCTTCCCATGATTAGTGAGGCTTTTGGAATTCATATTCATAACACGTATATTTGTAATAAACTGAGAACTTTTAATTTGAAATAAAAGGCTGCAACCCACAAAAGGAAGGAAAACTGGAGGCAAAAAGCTGCTTGTATGCTATTGAAGAGAAGGGAGGGAAGGAATGTGTGGCCATCAGCCCCTTTATATTGATAATTGACACTGGTACTGCGACTTTCAACTGGAAAGTAGAGTAAAAAAGGGGACCTGGCAGTGTCCGGTCAGCACTGCTGGAGCCTGGAGGAACTGCTGTGCTCAGCTGCTGATGGAGAGAACTGGCTGTCTGGCTCTTGGACCCACTTCAGCCTCTCCAGCAGACAGGTATGTGCCAGCATCACTACCCAGAGGGGGGGATCCTGTTTGCCCCTCTGCCCCACTGAGCTCTGTTTTCCTCACCCTGGCCCCACGGTCTGGGGACCTCCCTCCACCCCACTGTGCCCTGATTGCCCTGATCCCTTGCTCTAGGGATTGACCATCCTCCTTCACCCTGTCATGCCCTGATTCCCCAAGTCTGTCACTCCGATCCCTGGCCTGCCCTCTGTCCTGCCATGCCCAATTGCCTCCTCCTTGGCCTCTCACTCCAGAGACCAATCCCTTCCTTCCACCTAGCTGTGCCCCGATTGCCCCCAGCTCGACTTCTCTGACACAACACTCAGCAAAGGTTTGAACAACAAATTCTATGTGTTAAGAATCAACGTAGTACAAAAAAATTAAAATGGTCCTGAGAAACACTTGACATTTACAGCTTTTCTATCACTTGAAGATACAGAACTGTGTATTCTAAGGAATGACTTATATGTAAATATAACCATTTTCTGTAATGGTGATGTGGTGTTGGATTATGAACTAAATTCTCTGCATGCTCTCTTCTTGGTGATTTTTTTATTGTCTTAAAGGTTAAGACAAAAATTCAGAATCTATTATCTTAATACAGTGAACTTATACCAACATGTTAATCTAAAGAGCAGCTGGTATTAAATGTAAATTATATTGTTATCTTATAGTTTTCACAGCATTTTGTCATGGCATAAACTACTCTACCAAACATGAACAATAGTATAACTGTAAGCATGCAGTTTGATGTCTGATGTGCTAGCTGCAGCAGTTAGTGCTGTTCTCAGGGTGGTGACAACTGAACTGATGCAAAACTGGATATTACACACACTAGTCAAAACACCTATGTTAACTTTAGTTCCACTGAAAACAGAAAAATAGCTTATGCCAAATTACAGAGGATAAGATAATATATTATAAACGTCCAGTTGTAAGGGGATCTGTGAATTCTCCAATCAGAAGTGTTGATCAGATACCAAAAGCCTGGTTACCTCAATTTTCTATCTTCATCTAGCATCCTGTAACAAATAAAACATTAAATTAGCATAATATATTTGTTAAAACAATCTATTGGATTGAATCTTTGAATAACTTTTTTAGTGTGCAACCACAAGCAGTGGGGAGAAATTGGTCTTTAAAGAATTAAGTGTCTAGCCAGTAGGCATCAACAGTCAGCTACTTAATTAGCATTGCAGCATCCTCTGTCAACATTGTGGTGGATAAATTGTGCTGCGGTCAGACTTATGCAAAATGAAATGATGGAACCCGAAAAGAAGAAGATTTGAAGGCTGTGCTCTTTCAAAGAGAAGTGATTGCAACTCCCAGAGTATTGGCACTGGTTTACAAAGGCAAGTGAAGTCTCAGAATATTGTTCTATTTGTCATGTTCAATTCATGGTTAAGTTTGATTCTGTAAAAGCTATCAATATCATGGAGCAACGTACTGTCACCAAATCAAAGTACGAGCACAAGTACAGTCCAGTACTATCGTTAAATGCTTTGTAAAGACTGATACCTCCAAAGAACAACACGTGCACAGCTGAATTGCTTTTAACATATCATGAAGTTAACCACCACCACAGCTACTGTTCTCAAGATTGTGAAAGTAAGCTGTACTGCTCAATTTCACTGATTCCAAGATAGCTTCCAAAATTCTTTGTGGAAGGACAAAAGCAGAGGATTTGACTGAGAATGGATTAGCACTCTGTTCATTGAAATTGGCTGTGCAAGACACTGGATCAACATCGTTCTCAGTAGCGACAGATGCTTCTAATAAAGATAATACAAAATTATTCCCAGTTGTTGCCCAGTACTTTAATAAAGATAAGGGAAGCTATACATGTATCTTTTTCAAGGATGTAGACAAAACATCATTGGCAATGACAAACAACTTAAGAAGTTAACTTCAAAATGCCGGTTTGATATATAATATAATTGCGATGTACAAGTCAGTTTTTGTGCACCTAAAACAAATGGATTTGCAGTGCTCACATAGCACACAGTACAGCAAAACATGGCTTGAAAATGCTCTCTTATGATGCAGAGGACTTGGTCATCAAGGTTTTCAGGGAAATCTCATCCAGTGAAAAAAATATTAGTGAATATAAAGAACTCTTTGACTTCCTGGATACAGAATATTCAGAAATCTTGTGCCAGGTACCTACATGCTTTCTGATCCTTTTTGCTGCTGTAGATAGGTTACTGAAGAATTGGTCTTCACCCAAATCTTACTTTGCGAGCAAAGGAGATGAAAATGTGTTCTGAGCAATATGGGCCTACATTTCTGAGCAAGAGGATGCAGAGTCTATGATGGAACTATGATGCTTCCCAAACTGTACATCTACTTTGTGAATAACATTATGGGCCAATTTAACACCACCATAAAGGTTCTTGAAAGTGATTACATTCAGGTAACTGAACTTGTATGCTACTTTCAACAAGCTGAGGAGATTCAGAATTGACAAGAGAAAGGCTTCTGTAGGTACAAGGTGATACAGTTCTCAGAGAAACCAGTGCCTAATGACCGGAATAAATTTGTTGGAGATGCCTAATGGGCTTACACACGGTACAGTACTGGAAAAGTGGTTTGATTTCAGCAAATGGTCTTTCTATATGTTGTGTGCACCACTCAGTCTGGACAGACCTCTTAAGTTCTACAAACTGTGTACATTGACTACAAACTTGGACATTCAAGTGGTCAATGGATGAACTATTTACAGAAATGTGTACATTGAATAAGATACTACTAACGCTAAAGAGCTTGACAAATTATAGGCCTGTTAGCTTGACGTCTGTCGTGTGTAAGGTCTTGGAAAAAATTTTAAGGGAGAAAGTAGTTAAGGACATGGAGGTCAATGGTAATTGGGACAAATTGCAACATGGATTTACTAAAGGTAGATCGTGCCAAACCAACCTGATCTCCTTCTTTGAGAAGGTGACGGATTACTTAGACAAGGGCAATGCGGTAGATCTAATTTACCTTGATTTCAGTAAGGCGTTTGACACGGTTCCGCATGGGGAACTGTTAGTTAAATTGGAAAAGATGGGGATGAATGTGAAAGTTGTAAGGTGGATAAGGAACTGGTTAAAGGGGAGACTACAGCGGGTCGTGCTGAAGGGTGAACTGTCAGGCTGGAAGGAGGTTACTAGCGGAGTCCCTCAAGGATCGGTTCTTGGACCGACCTTATTTAACCTTTTTATAACTGATCTTGACACAAAGAGCGAGAATGTGTTAATAAAATTTGCGGATGACACAAAGCTGGGGGGTATTGCTAACACGGAGAAGGACCGGGATGCTATTCAGGAAGATCTGGACCACCTTGTACACTGGAGCAATAGTAATCGGATGAAATATAATAGTGAAAAGTGCAAGGTCATGCACTTAGGGATTAATAATAAGAATTTTACATATACGTTGGGGATGCATCAGTTGGAAACGACGGAGGAGGAGAAGGACCTTGGGGTATTGGTTGATAGCAGGATGACTATGAGCCGCCAATGTGATATGGCTGTTAAAAAAGCAAATGCGGTTTTAGGATGCATCAGACGAGGTATTTCCAGCAAGGAGAAGGAGGTGTTAGTGCCGTTATATACGGTGCTGGTGAGACCCCACCTGGAATATTGTGTGCAGTTTTGGTGTCCCATGTTTAAGAAGGATGAATTCAAACTGGAACAGGTTCAGAGACAGGCTACTAGGATGATCCGAGGAATGGAAAATCTGCCTTATGAAAGGAGACTCAAAGAGCTTGGCTTGTTTAGCCTGGCCAAAAGAAGGCTCCGGGGGGATATGCTTGCTCTATATAAATATATCAGGGGGATTAACGTTAGGGAGGGAGAGGAATTGTTTAAGTTTAGTACTAATATAGGCACGAGGACGAATGGGTACAAATTGGATATTAGGAAATTTAGACTAGAAATTAGACGAAGGTTTCTAACTATTAGGGGAGTGAAGTTCTGGAATAGCCTTCCGAGGGAAGTAGTGGGGACAAATGACTTATCTGGCTTTAAGACTAAGCTTGATAAGTATATGGAGGGGATGTTATGATGGGATAGTTTAATTTGAGCAATTGATTTTGGATTATCGGCAGATAAGTCTGCTCAAAGGTCTGTGGGAATGCTGGATGGGATGGGAACTGAGTTACTGCAGAGAAATCTTTTTTGGGTACTGGCTGGTGAGTCTTGCCCACATGCTCAGGGTTTAGCTGATCGCCATATTTGGGGTCGGGAAGGAATTTTCCTCCGGGGCGGATTGGCAGGGGCCACGGAGGTTTTTCGCCTTCCTCTGCAGCATGGGGCATGGGTCGCTTGCTGGTGGATTCCCTGCAGCTTGAGGTCTTCAAATCTCATTTTTGAGGATTTCAATAACTCGGTCATGGGTTCGGGGTTGTTATAAATGTGTATGGGTAGGGTTTTGTGGCCTGCCTTGTGCGGGAGGTCAGACTAGATGATCATATTGGTCCCTTCTGACCTATGAGTCTATGAGTCTATGAGTCAAATCATGCTGAATCGACATTGTGTCAGCAGCAACAAGAGTTCCACAATAAAATCAATGTCTTTGAGGTATGGGTAGAATTCTTTATGGACTGTGAGGCCCCAAACTTACTTAAAATTGTTCAACATGGTCTTGCTATACCACTCAGCAACACATCTGTGGAATACAATTTCAGCATTATGAAGAACTTGTGGATTGATTAAAGGAATTGGCTTCCAGTGGTCATTGTGAAAGTTAAGCTATTCATGCACTTCAACTAGAAAATGACATGTACTGAGTTTCCTGGATTTTTGAAGACAGAAGTAGCTAAAGAGCTTATGGTGGCAACAAGAAAAAATCAGAAGTATAAATTTAAATAGTTTTAATTGCCACTCATGAAAATTCTTTGTGGCAGTGCTAGGGTTTTTGTTTTATTTTGTTTTTTAACTTCTCTTGAAGTATAAAGAAAATCCAAATTTTGTAAGAAATGATTATTCAACATCTCATGACAAGTCCAAAAATGTAAAATTTGGCACCTAACTATATTGAAGCACACACAAAAAATCATCCTAGTTTTCAGAGGTTTTGTGGATGCTCAGCATCATTCTGTTATACTGAAGCATTAGCAGGGCAGTTGGATTGTGCAATAGATAAGTAGTTTTAATTCTGTAATAAAATTACTGTTAGTAGCAATAGTTTTAATTTTGTTTGATATTTAAGTGAGTGGGGAATGGACTTGCAATAGAGATTCAGGCCATCAATAAGCAATTAGATTTCAATTAATCTAGTTAGAGTTTGGTTTTGAACCCTAAACCATCACATTGTATGACCACAGTCCAAGTCCTGAATGAGCAATCCTCTAACCTTCAAATCACTGGTCCTGAGATTGGAAAAGGGAAAACAGAGTCAGACTTTGAATTTTCATTGTGCACTATAACATATATAAGAGAGCTCCCAAATGCTGAAGTGAGGTGTGTTTGGGAAAGCAATATATAACAACTTTATAAACTGTTGTGCATGATCAATGCTGTGTAGAGTGGTGAAACTTTTTTTTTCCAATTTTGTACTGTAGAAAATGTTTAATCTATGGCACGATATGTCTGTATTTTCAGCCAGAATAATACAAGACACACACCAGCAGAATTATAATAGAAGCTATGAAAGAAATTGATTTATGGGTGAAACTTAGCATTTGGGATCATTTGTAAACACACAATAAATGCACAGGTGTTTGCAAACAAGAAACAGTAAAAGGGTATAAACAGGCTGAATTTAGGATGTTTTCTAAGGAGTCAAACTCTTCATGAACATCTCTTTATGATATTTAGTTAGCTCTAGGCCCAATATCTGGGTATTGATCCAAACCCCTAAAAAATTTGAGGGATATTTGATTCTGGTGTTTTAGTAAGGGTCCATCAACACTATCCACTCCTTAATTACAGCTCTGCCATTTAAAGATGTGATAGAATTATAGTTCTCTGAATTAAGGATGGGGAAGGAGCGTTCAGTACATAGGGCAACTGTGTTACAGGTTTTTTTTCTTTTAAGTAATGATGGATAAATATTGAAATACCTGGACAAACTTGTTTGCCTCACAAATACATTCATCTTGAGTAATGTTACAGGAACAACTGCAGAATTAAATTCTCTGTTGATGCATATGGGCACTGCTCAGTTGAAGTAAATGCAGATGAAGCAACTTACATGAAGAGAGAATTCAGTCCAAAATCTTTATGTGCAGTACAATTTGTAGCTGTATGTTACAGATTAGAATATAAAGATACATGAACTCTAAGTATGGCATAACAATTGACCTTTTAAACATACATAATTTTTAAATAGATACATAGCATCAGAACTCGTAGCCACAGCATAATCACATATGCAATTTTAGGTACACGTATCATATAAAGGTTGAAAAATCTAATCCTTAATTGTTAAATGTCAATAAACATCAATTTCACTGTACACACACAAAGTGATGAAAAATATATATCCATTCATAATCAAAATGTACTGATAGCATTTATCTGACTTTGCCTACTTGAGAACTTATTAGGGTTTGATTTAAGTTTATTTACTTTGTATATTCTACATAATGCTGACAATTTGTGTTGTAATGGTTATAAAACTTTAACTTTTTTAATCTTTATGCCTGTTATCATGAAATTGTCTGATCTCTCCATTTGTCTGTCCCCCATAATGTCCAGCAACTGTGAAAATGTGGAATCAATAAAAATAAAATAACTGCATAAAAATAATCAATAGTATCTGTTGAATCTATGAAAAAGTTAAATTATTCCAAGCCTAATTACACACACACATACACACCTCCCTTCCTTTCTTAGCTAAATTAAAACTTATTCCAAATTCATGTCCTATTGTAATTCTCTTCAAGCTAATCAGGTTATGTCAGAGATAAAATTAGCCCTTATTTTCACCACAGCTAGTATCAGTACTTAATACTTGAACAAATTGGTTACTTGAAAAATAGTTCCACTGTTGCAAATTCTACTCCAGTGGAAATCAATGGGTGTTCCACTATTGACTCATGTAGGACCAAGATCAGGCCACAAGTAATTGACAAGATCATTTCCCACTATTGAGTGTTAGTATATGTCTTTTGCTATATACTGTAATTATTCCATGTTTAGGTCTATATATATGCCCTGTGAAACTAAATGACACTGCAAAATTGTTAAATAAAAATGGTAAATGGTAGCTTTTTTGGTGTGTTTTGCACAATCCAGAAAATGATGAGATAATGTGCCTTAAGGGAATAAAATACTTCTACAGTTACTGTCTCTGAAGTGCAGGAAAGAGAAAAGTCAGAAAAAAACATGTAGAATATATGAGCAAGCGTGTCTAAAAAGAGCATGCTAATGCTCTAAATTTGCATAAGACATTTACTGTGAAATCAATGTAGATGAGTAAAACAAGGATTTATTATCATGTCTTTTATACTTTGCTCCATCTTGGCACTACAGGGAACTGATAGTTATAAAATACTTTACCTTTTTTCTCTCACTCTTCCCCCCTTTTAGGATAACTCTTCTTGGCAAATGTTTCTCTGAGCTTTACACATGGAAGAGACTAAGTGTGTTAGAAGTTGATAAAGATTGTTCAGTGATATATTTGCAAGACAGGATTTCCGTGAATATATTTTTAATGCAAATCTTATCAACGAAATGTCAGTAGCAGCCTGGTGATATTTTATACAGTTGCGTTCACTGCAGGGCCACAGCAAGCTGCTCAACAGAGATTCAAACTTTAAGCAGAGGCAGAAAAAATGTGTACTATATATCTCAGATAAACAAAGTTGCTTCCTCGGACATTCTAGGTTTAAATAAAATTTGGGATTGAACATTTCGTTTAGATACTGTCAGACAAGGAGCAAATAGATAAATGCATTCAAGATGCTGTTGCTTACATAGTTGAAGTTGAAAAAGAAATATATTTCCTTTAGGCACTTACTAAATATAATGCATTCCTGATTATGTCTTATTTTGGATGTGTTCTCTTTCGTGCAAGTCATTTATGTGTGAGAGATCCACATGCACTATGGTCAACTGGAAAAAAGTCATTAACTAATAAAAGTACTGGACAGAGATTGCTTTTTAAATTGCTCTGAAATGTTTCTGTGAATTGGGGCTTGACCAGCATATAAGATTCAGTAGCTAGGAGGGGAGAGAAAAAAGGAAGAAAAATCATTATTTTAAATTAATTTATATAAATCAAACTAACTATTCTGCTGCTGTGAGGGATGTATTTTTAGAGCTGTCATTCATATGCCTTCTCCCACTTTGACCTTTTTTTTCAAAACAGTGATGGAATAGAAATCAAATGAAAGCAACACTATTGTAGAAGTGAACATATTTATGTGCAGTTTTTATTAAATTCTCCCCAGGGTTTTAAGTTTGTAAAGGTTTTTGTTGGCTTTTTTAATAGGAGAATTTGGGCAATGGGATATGAAGGCTTTCCCCTCTAGGTCACCATTTTGAACATGGTACATTTCAATAGTGACTGCTAGTTAATTTGTGACCTACATGAAATGAATTGGTGGATCAGTTCATAGCACAGAGATGTCCACATCACAAAGAGCACCATCACATAGTTGTTGCTCCTGTTGTCAACTCCTGTTGACAGCTCAGCTGAGAAGAAAACACCAGTAGGGAGGACCTTGAATAAGGTTGCAGTATATGTTAATGCTGTTCTGAACCCTTTCTGGGGCTAACCAGAAGATTTAAATCCCCATATTCTCAATCTAGTTCTATTCACAGAGCTTCAAGAGAATTTGTTTCACATTGCATTGTTTTTTAAAGCCCTTTACATCCACTCAAATTCTCTCATAAACAGACTATCAACCAATTGGTTGATAAAAATTGGTAGGTAAATACATGTAAATGTAAGCTCCACAGCTTTATTTACAGTTATTTTAAACATTGATACACCAAGCACAGAACATTAAAAAAAATGGTGCCATAATGATTTGGGGCAATCCATGCAAAATTTATTGATATACACAAGTTCCCAGGGTGAGTCTGTCCATATTTGTCATAAACAAAATGGCAAGCCAAATGGAAAATGCAGTTTTCACAAAATCAATTTTTTGCCAGGAAAATTACAATTTTGCCAAATAATTGAATAAAATTGAAATATTTGGGTTTATTGAACCAACCCAGAAATTTCCTTCTGACTGAGTTCAATATATTAAATTCAATATTCCCCAACTGTAGCACAGTGCCTCATGGGAGTTGTAGATCAGAGCCTCGTTCTCTCTTATGGGCTGAGCTCCCTGGAGGACTGAATATCTCATGATGCCTCATAAAATCCCCCTCTGAAAAAGCTACGTAGTGCTACGTGGAAGAATTAGTCAAGCCAGGGAGACTACCCTTTTAGGAAGAAAGGGAACATCATGAGCCTGAAATATAACTCACAAGAGACAGTGCATCAAAACAGGGAAATACAGTTTAATGTTAATGTTGATGTTTAATGTTAAAAGGCTTAATACAATTGTTTTTGGTCATTTCAACAAACCAAAAAAAATTTCAATTTCAGAAATGCAACATGTTTCTACATTTCCAGTGTAAGGCTTGAGATTGTTTTCAGCTAACAAGTTGTATGTAGATACTACTGTAAATGGCTACATGTGAGCATCCGATGGCTCAGGAGGCCAGATGTCCTCTTAGTGATTCTAATTCCAATGAGAACAGCATATTTGCTTTTAGAATTTCTGTCTGCCACCTATCTGTAAGGACCCCTCCCCCCGCTTTTCTTCCTCCACCCTACCCCCCACCGAGTGTGACCTTGATGTGTTCTTTATGTAAGTAAAGTGATTAGAAGGGTTCTGCATATGTGTAACGACCATTATCACTGTTGTTCTCTCCGGACAGGACAATGTTTGTATTTGTAAGTGAATAGGTAAAATTTTTAAATGTACTATGTCATTGATAGGAAAGGGTATATAACTGACCATTGTAACACCATGAAGTTGAAGCTGATTTATCAGACTTCCCAGTATTGTGAATAAACCTCTTCAGTATTGTCTGTGCTACCTGATTCTTGGAGAAAGAATCCTTAATGCTTTACACCAGATAAACACTTTTCAGAGTATTTTGTTTTGTGGAAAATTTTGATATTTCAACTTTTTGTCCCAAGTTGGGTTAAAAATAAATGTTGCAATCCTGGTATTTCCTGCAGGATGGAAATTCTGAGTTTTGCTCAGATCTAGCTTTATGGTGTCTGGGAACAAGACCCTAGCATAGAAGATGCAAAAGTGTCTCGTTACTTTTTATGTGAAATCTACTGTACTTTTTAGATATGATAACCAGAGTCTATATGCTCCTACTCAACTTGTCAGTAATGTTGGTACACAATTAAGGAAGTAATTACAATGAAGCCATATTATCTTGTTCTTCCGAAGAACAGAATCATAATAAAGTGTTGCTAATATATAGGTTAAAGAAGGAAGAATATTTATTTTTGAATGACTTGAAGGAAATTTACTAATGATGGTGATTAAATAAAAAAGATACAAATCATAAACAAGTTGTGAACCTGTAAGTCATTTTCATTAAACTATCCTGCTGTTCTCCTTTCTTCCTTTTTTCAGAATCCTGAACTCTACCATCTATCATTCACATTGATTTGTAATATATTGATTAGGCATTTACAATATTTATTGTACTCTTGGTTTCCATAGACTACTCATTTCCAACAGAAAAATATAGAATTCATGTTATATTTTTTTTCCTTATCTGAGAGTTCATGGATACAGTGTAAACATTTTTAAACAATATAAGTGGGCTTCCCTTGAGGTCAGAAAATGAAAGTAATGGTCTTCTGTTCCTATAGACTTCTTGACCTGCCTTCAGTGGACTTGGAGAACAATTGATCTCCATCCTTTCTATAACAGCCTTTAAAATATTTGAAGACTTATTTGGTCCCCTTGGTATGTTTTTTCTCAAAGGCCAAACATTACCAGTTTTTTTAAACCTTTACTCATGGGTTAGGTTTTCTGAACCTTTTATAATTTTTCTTGCTTTCCTCTGGATTTTCTCCAGTAGAGTCCAAGAGAAGATCTAATATGAGGGATATCTATAACCCCCATCTGCCTGTTATGGTGATTTTACCTGACAGGAAACTAGATTAGATGGACTTCAGATATAATCCAGTATGGCAGTTCCTATGTTTTTTCAGCCCTTGGCAATTGTTACCACAATGTGCTATTGGAGATAGAACAGTTTTCCCTTCTATGTAGAATAGGAAGGAGCAGAGCAATGATTGTGTAAGATGGGGAAATGTCACATGCCAGCTACATTTATTAACAGTGTTCCAAATTTCATTCACGTCCAGTCATTGGGAGACTGCTTAAAAGCAAAAATATCCAAGGCGAAGAGTGTTCATGGAATAGTTTACTGTAGGTTAGGGACTATATAGGCAAGAGAAGATAAATGTGTGCAAACAGGATTGGCAAGGTAGACAAACTATGCTTAGGAAAGACATTTGCCTTTGCAAGATGATATTGGATAACCTTTGCCTGACCTTCAGACAAGGGACAGAATCCTTTGCCCAAGTCAGATAAAAATAAAACGAGGGATTCTGCTTGTGTCCGATTGCTTGTCTTTACTAGGTGCATATTCAATAATTCAATAGGGTTAAATGAACTGGCTCAGATAAACCTACCGATCTCACCACTCACCTCAAATTTGTACTGAAGCTGAAACAGATCCTTTTTGAAGTTCATATAAATTACTTTCTTAGAATCATTTTCCATATTCATCTGCCTCAAGGATTTCCTTATTTATGCTGAGACTGGCCATCTATTGAAGGAAAGGCTGATGTTGTGGAATTTACAGCAACAATATCCATGATAATGATGTTAAGACACTAAATATGCTGCTCATGTAATGTGGGACCTAATTTCCTTAAAAATATTTATATTATACATTAAATTTTTATATGCATATAAATACATACCTCCAGAATAAAATCACATGAATTATTATCGGAATGCATATGATCATGTCAGTGATCTGCACAGTGGTCTCCGAGATTTGGCCCACAAGGATGATGATAAAATATATAGCAACAGAAAGGAAAAGTACTGAATAATATGTCTCTCAGACTGGCCTTAAAATAGTTCTTATGTATTTTATTTGCTTTTCATTAATAATAAATTATTTTGTAAATGTTAATACATTCATTGTCCATTCTCAAAACATGAAGGGGATTAAATATGATCCCACATCCCCTACTGTAAATGTACTCTATTACTCAGGCCCACACCTGTTCTGTTCTGTGTAAAGAAGGAATAACCCCATTGTAGTCATACTCTGACTGAAAGCTAGCAACACATCCAAATTAGGCCCCTTGCTTAACTTTTCTCCCAAATCTAAGACAAAATAATCTTGTTTTTAAATATGATTTCTAGTCATATGAAAGGTAAGTAAGTCTTCCATATTGGGTGCAATTGGTTCTTCAAATAAAAATATAGACTTCAAATTAACTTTCTGAATTTGATGCTATATTATGGAACTTCTCAGTTAACTAAAGAAAGAAAAAAAACAATAGCATTAGGTCCACAATCCATATTTTAAACCATGAATTAATAAAACACTGTCTTTGTATGTTTCCAAAAATTCTAGAAGATCTTTAAGTCCCAAGTTGTCATTCAATAATACTTTAAAGAATTCAGGGAATTATATTTTATTTATTACTTTCTGTTTTTTCTGCTATACCAAAAATCATACCTTATAGAAATTACTGTTGTAAAAATACTAAGTAGAAATAAATGATAATCTTACTGTAAAATGTTATGTAAATAAGCACATTATTTTCTTAAATATTAAAATCAAGTATTGATACATACAATTTTATAGTAGTTATAAAAACACACAACTTTGTACTTAAATCCAGGTGAATTTTTTTAAACCGCCAAATCAGGCAGTCTTTATGCACAAAACAACTGCCACTCACATTACTCAGAGACTGCTGTTTACAAGGCTGCAGAATCAGCCCATAATATCTTTACCATTTGCGTGTAAGTTACAGTCAGTAATTTGATGTAATTTGATGTCCTAACAGTCCTGTGAACGTGTTTGTAAGAATACTGAATCAGCATAGCATCTAAAGACAGGCATCTTCTACCCCAGAACCCTAAGAAAAAAACCTGTACCCTGAAACAAATCAACCTGGACAAAAATTAATAACATCTAAAAAACCCCCTCTATTCTAAGAAGTTTCTGTCCCAGAAAGGAAACGCCACATGGCATTTTACTAATAATTGATTTCATGTGGGAAGGTTGTCAGATGCCACATTGAGAGGAGGCTGCATAAAACCCAAAGTAAGAGAGAGAGAATAAGTTAATGGTTGTTTAAAAAGTAAAAAAGCTGCTTGTTTTTCTTTGAGGTTTCAAGAAAACTCCTAGTAAATAAGTTTCACCAATTTTTTACCATTTTTTTTCCAATCCAGCTTCATTAAAAGTTCGCAAAAACTTACCAGTGCTTTTGACAGCATCCCAATGCAAAAGGACAAGCAGCTCATTTGTATCTGCCAGTGAGCATCAACTGACCTGACCAGGACATTGTGTACACCCCAACTCACTATGTCATACCCAGTATCTAATATCAATAGAAAGCTAACAACATATTGATCATTAATAGTATTGTATGGTATATGTACAATTAAAAATTGCAGACATATTGGAAATTATATCTGCCAGGCAGGGCTGAAGTTATCCCATTCTAGACAAAGGAATGTATTTCTGCCACCTTAAATGTACCTTGGAAGTATCCAAGGTACATTAAGTACATTTCTACACTTTAGTTAAAAACATTTGCAGCGGGCTTGTGCTAAGTGGCTGTATAACTGTGGTGTAGATGTTTGAGGTCAGCCGGGAAAGTTGCAGATCCCAGGCTCCAGCCTGAACCTGAATGTCTATACATGAGTTAAACATCCCCTTAGCCCATGTCAGCTGTCATGGGTCAGCTGTGGGTGTATAATTACAGTATAGACATACCCTCAAAGACAATGGCAATGTAATTTACATAAAAGATAAACATACACATTGAAATGACCACATTGGTATTTTTAGCACACTAGCTCAAGCAGAGCTAAAATGAGTTTGTCTACCCACACTGGGAAGCATGTATCGAGCTGCTTTATAGACATATCCTTTAGCAATACAATGGTATTGGTCAAGAGTTAGTAATAATCTGAAATATGGCAGAGCTAGGAAGCAAGATTACAGCAGCTGAAACTACAAAGAGTTATTCCTCCAAAATATGGGAGAAATTCAATCCATTTAAGGACACTCTCAGTCCTTTTGTAGCCAAATAAAACAAGTAATAAAAAATAAATCAAATGTTTCATGTCTCTCGTGAACAAAAACCTAAGGAGCATTTATTGTATAGAACACTAGTTCAGGAATGGCAGGCAGCTTAAGTAGGGAGGAGGTATTGCATTATACAAGAAGAATATATGTACCTGTTTTCTGATATCCTGAATGAGGTGATAGTCAGACTAGTCTAGAAAAATATCTGGGTGAAGAAAAAAGAGGAGAAAAAAACAAGAGTGATGTGAGGTAGTAGTCTACCATAGACCACCAAATAAGGAGAAGGAGGAGGATGAGATATTTCTGAACAAACAACAGAATTATCCAAAACACAAGACTTGGTAGTAATGGGAGACTCCAACTACCCAGACATCTGTTGGGAAAGCAATACAGCAAAACACAAATTGTCCAACTAGTTCTTGGAATGTGTTGGAGACAACTTTTTGTTTCAGAAGATGGAGGAAATAGCCAAGGGACAGCCATTTTAGAATTCATTCTGACAAACAGGGAGGAATTGGTTGTGAGTCTAAAGGCTTAAAGGAATTTAAGTGAAAGTAATCACGAAATTATAGATGTCATGATTCTCACAAAAGGAAGAAGTGAGAGCAACAGAATAAGGATAACGGTTTTCAAAAAATCAGATTTTACCAAACTCTGGAAACTTGTAGATAAAGTCTCATGGAAAGAAAATCTAAGGGAAAAAGGAATTTCAGAGAGCTGAAAGTTTCTCAAAAAGATAATATTAAAGGTTTAATGGCAAACTATCCTGATACAAAGGAAAGATAGAAAGAACAGTAAGAGGACAAAATTGAGGAGCTCTTGAATAACCTGAAAATAGAAAAGGAAGTCTACAAAAAGTGGAAATATGGACAAATTACTAAGGATGAGTGCAATAGAATAGCATAAGCATAAAACGAAGAAAAATTGAAAGGCTAAGGCTCAAAATGAGTTACAGCTAGCAACGGACATAAAAAAGCAAAAAGAAGATGTTCTATAAATATATTAGGAAAAAGAGAAAGATGAAAGAAAATGTAGACAGTCTACTCTGGAAGGAAAGAGATGTAATAATGGACAACATCATGAAGATTGAGGCATTTAATGTCTGTTTTGTTTCAGTCTTTATTAAAAAGGCAAATTGTAATCAGATACTTAACATAATTAATATTAAAAAAAACAGGGGAAGGAACACAAGCCAAAACAGGGAAAAAACAGATTAGATAATATTTAGATAAATTAGATGTTTTTAAGTCAGCAAAACCAGATTCACCATAGGGTATTTAAGGAACTAGCTAAAGCACTTTTGGAAACATTAGCAATTATTTTTGAGAACTCATGGAGGACAGGTGAGGTCCCAGAGGACTGGAGAAGAGCAAACACAGTACCTAACATTAAAAATGGGAGCAAAGAGGACATGGAAAATTAGGGACTGGGTAGCCTAACTTTGATGGTATGTGTGCAGGAGGTCAGTCTAGATGATTATGATGGTCCCTTCCAACCTTAAAGTCGATGAGTATACAATACCTGGAAAGATACTGGAATAAATTATTAAACAATCAATTTCTAAGCACCTAGAGGATGATGGGAGTTAGGAATACTCAACATGTATTTGTCAAGACCAAATCATGCCAAACCAACCTAACTTCTTTCTTTGACAGGGTTACTGGCCTAGTGGATGGGGGGAAGCTCTAGACATGATATATCTTGATTTTAGTAAGGCTTTTGATATAGTACCAGACAATGGTCTCATAAGCAAGCTAGGGTAATGTGCTCTAGATTAAATTTTTATGAAGTGGCTACAATTGGTTGAAAGATTGTACTAGAAAAGTAGTTATCAGTGGTTCACTGTCAAACTGGGAGACTTATCCACTGGGTCCTAGAGATGTCTGTCCTCGGTTCGGTGCTATTCAATATTTTCATTAATGACTTGGATAATGGACTGAAGAATATGCTTATAATATTTATGAATGATACCAAGCTTAAAAGGGTCGCTATCACTTTGTTGTACAGAATTAGAATTTAAAACAACTTCAACAAATTAAAGAATTTGTCTGAAACCAACAAGATGTAATTCAATAAAGAGAAATGCAGAGTACTACACTTAGGAAGGAAAAGTCAAATGCATGACTACAAAATGGGGAATAACTGGCTAGGCAGTAATACTGCTGAAAATGATCTGGGGGTTACAGTACATTACAAATTGAATGAGAGCCAACCATGTGAGGCAGTTGCGAAAAAAGATTAATAGCATTCTGGGGTGTATTAGTATGAGTCTCATATGGAAGACACAGGAGGTAATTCTCTCACTCTACTACTTGGCTTAGAAAACCTGACCAATCAGGAAAGGTTAAAAAAACTGGACATGTTTAGTCGAGCAAAGAAGACTGGGTGGGGGGGGATACCTAGTAACAGTCTTCAAAGATGTTAAAGGTTATTATAAAGAGGACGTAATTTTCCATGGCAACTGAAGGCAGGACAAGAAGTAATGGGCTTCATCTGCAGCAAGGGAGATTTAGGTGAAATGTTAGGAAAAACTTGTTAACCATAAGGGTAGTTAAGATCTGACATGGGCTTCCAACGCAGGTTGTGGAATCCCCATCATTAGAAGTTGCTAAGATCAGTTTAGACGAACACTAGTCAGGGATGATCTAGGTATACTTGAACCTGCCTCAGCACACAAGGTTCAATTTGATGGCATCTTGAGATCCTTTACAACTGTACATTTGTATGATTCTATGTCACTGCAATCTATACTGTTTGGAACCACTATTACTTTAGCAGGAAGTAAAGATGAGACATTAAGTTGCAAGCAGTAGGAAATAAACAGATACATTTATTTTAACAAATAAGGTGTCACTGTAACTAATATGTCTATCATGAAAGCTGTAATATTATTTTTTTTATTAATACTTATAGCTATATAAGAGAAGATATGTTAAAAATCACAGTATCTCCCTAGATCTCCTAAGGGCTTGTCTACACAGGGCATTCACTGAATGCTGAGTTGAACCATACTAGCTGGTGCACAGTACATAAGTGATTATAACAGCATACATATGGGACAGCTGTGCCTTGTTTCAATTCACATCATTGTGTACACATGGGAAGGTATCTCATGGTCCTTCGCTTCACTTCTGAATTGTGTACATTCTTGGATTTTTCTCACTGCTCATTGTTGGATATACAGTGGAAGCCAGGGGGAAGTGAATGGAATTCTGGGACTTGGGGATCAAACTCACAAAGTCCCATTATTTTGCTCTTTCTAACCTGTAGTTACTCTTTCTGTGCAGATTAGTGTCATTTTGTGATAAAGTGTCCTTTTCTGATGTAAGGAGGTGCAATGCCATTGATTGATTTCAATGGCATTGCACCTCGTTACGCCAGGACTAAATTGGCCCAAAGACTTTAGAGTCACAGTTTCATCTATGGAAATATATAAATATCCATTTTACTGAGCCACCAATACATTATTTGATATATCCATAAATAAGATTACAGTTATAGGTCCCAAACGTGCAAGCAAAGGGAGCACCGGTGTGTAATTTTCAATGCAGTACAGGGACCACACATGTCAAGAGGTCCACCTGGATGCAATTTCCCATCCTATGATATTTGCAGCTCTAGGAATGACTAGAATTTAGATAGCAAGTCTAACTTTGGTACTTTTCCAAACCAAGTAAGCTTTGTCAGATAGAGGGAAGGATCATTAGCTTCTGATTCAGGCACTGGATCATGAGGCTCAAGAAATCTGGGTTCAGTTCTGGCTCCCTACATGATCTTGGGAGAAGTCACTTAGTCTCCCTTTGCTTCACTTTCTGAGGAAAGAACACTTTTAGTATCTATGTATTTTATTTTGTAGAATTCTCATGGATAAGTATCAAATTATATCAGCAAAGCCCTCACTTTATTAAAAACTGATGTTAAGTTTCTTTCTGAATAGTGAAAATTAATTGCTGTTTAATATGTATGTATGTAAGAAAAACTGTAAATCTGGCAGCTTTTAGAGCTTTCAAATACTTTTAAAAGGAGCAGTGAAGACTAATCTAAGAAGATAGTTCTGAAGAGTAGTACTTTTAGTTTGTGAGCTCTTTGGGGAAAGGACTACATCATCTGATGTGTTTGGAAAGTAACTAGCATATTGTGGGAGCTATTGTAAACTGTGAATTGGTTTGGCAGGATTTCACAGCTCTCACTATATGGGATTCTGCAGATTTTAGAGGTCTTATAGATTTTAAAATGATAGCACTATGATTTGGGGAAATAGAGAGTGATAAAAACAATTCACAAATATTATGGAAGAAAAGAACTGTCTTCTGGATATTTGTACAGAGTCCAGAACATTGTTTGTGCTACCTAAATAAAGATTATAATAATTGATAATTATAATAATAATTTCAATTCTTCAGGGAAAAGGCTGTTGTTTGGACACTGTCTAGAATGAGGGTCTTGTTCTCAGTTGTGGCTTCTAGGTACTCCTATGATACCTATTTATTAGTAGTAGTAATAGTATCCCACAAACACATCACATCTTATTATAAATTTCCACAGTTGATGCATGAATGAGGGTTTAAAAGAGCTGAAGTTTGTGACAAACGAAACAGGAATAAGTATTACAATTCAGTAATTCATAACCTGTCTTGATTCTTGCTTATGGTCTAGGTGCTTTTAACTGAGCTGACCCAACATGAAGCCTTACTTCCGTTCATTTACTCAAACTTTCCTTGTGTAATAAAGGGGGAAGGGGATGATAAATGTAAGCAAACACGTTCTATTTCTGTTTGAGGGCGACTTTGAAGCAAGGGTACCAATTCCTGGCTGACAGAAATTTGCATTGGACGAAGTATTTCAAAGATTAATAGCTTTTCAAAAACAGCTCAAGCCGATAACACTGATCTGTAAAATCATATGTTCCAACGTATGAAAACATGTCATGCTCAACACTCAAAAATATATATGCACTCTTGGCAGTTTTTTTAAACCAATATGTAAAATGTCAATATTATTATTCAAGACTGCATGATAAATGAGAATGGAAAACGTCAATTTGAAAGCTACACACAAATAAGATTTTAAAGATTTTTCCAATTAAAGTAAAAGCACCCCAACTGAATTCACTGCCTGACAAAATGTGGTATGAAGAAAAAAATATCAAGGCATACATCACTTATTAGCACAAGGTGTACCCTATAACCAAAATGAAATCAACCCCAACCACATTGATGCATAGGTCTTTCTTTTCTTAGAAACATAGGACTTACATTTCTCAAACTATATCAACTATACAAATTTGAGCATTCTATACCACCAGTGAGTTTGGAATGGATTTTAAATGACGCAATAACGGATTTTACTTTTTCAAAATGTACAAATAGTACTATTTAATATTTTGTAGTGACTATAACTGCACAGTGATATATAGGGAGAACTGAGCAACGATAGAGTGATCCCAATACACACCTTCAGTAACAAGGCAATATTTCTCTCCTACACCAGCGTGCTGTTGGTGCATTGTGAGGCACCAGAATGAATGAAGAGCATGGGTGAAATCCTGGCCCCATTGAAGTAACTGTGTGCTTTGCCATTGACTTCACTGGTGCCAGGATTTTGCCACAAGTTCTTTTGTCTAGCTGATTAAACAAAAATGTACTTCTTAGATCTCTTGATCTGCATCTTGATCTGCTGAACCCTGAGCTCTGGAACCCTCCTACGCCTCAGCGTCTTAAAGCCCAGGTTCCACCCTGAGCTTGGAAGTCTACATAGCAATGAAACAGTCCTGCAGCCTAAGTCAGCTAGCAGGGGCCAGCTGCAGGTGGCTAGTTGCTGTGTAGACAATAAACTTTGACTATGGGAGTCAGCCAATCAGTTTTCTCCTTTATCTAAAGCAGTGGTTTAGTTATAGTCTTCTACAGAAAGAAAGAGAAAAAAGAACTAAATCATCCAGAATAGGCTTTTAAAAAACTTTTAAGTCAATACTATATCAAACAGTTGTCATGTATTTCCTATCTAACCCTGAAATGTTATCTTTTAAATTAGTTTTGTGCTTTGTGTACCTGCAGCTGCTTTCCTCCCTAACACACATCATATGTAATTGGCTTTGGTTTATTATATAACGAAGGCACACAGTCTACTGCAGATGGCATCTTTTGCCTCTTCAGTTTCCTACACTCAGTATGGTACTGTTAATGATATCCATGGAGATCTAGGGAGATACTGTGAGGGGAAGGAGGGAATGTGCTTGTGGCAATAGGTTCAGCCTGAAGTGAAAAAGAGCTTAGGATAGGACTTGTGTTTTGTTTGCTAGCTTTCCGTTAAAGAGTCTCCCATCAGAGTAATATCCTGAGCATCAGGTTCTATCTCACCTTTGAGCCATTTCTTCAGGGGTCTAGCTATGGGGGAGTGAAAACAAGTAATAATATCACTTCCCTTCTTTAATAATCTTTTCCAGCTTGCTCATGGCCTGGAAGGGTCATCCTCACTGGTTAGTCAGTATTTCATTGTGTATATGCTTTTTTGGTTAAATCCACTGTAAACAAAGAATCTATTCTTGAATGAGTGAGAGAGAGCCATCAGCACTGTCTGGCCCCTCCACTGTTGTGCCTGAAAGGCAGTTTGTGGGGGTTTCCCACCTTGCAACCTGTTTAGTAGCATTTTTAGCAATATTTTATAACTACACTTTTTACAGTAGCACACATAACGCAACAAGATATTAATATTCAGCAGATCAAGACTTTTAAAATACCACAGAAGGCATACCTTGTACAGAACATATCATAATTACATGACATTGGTGAATATGGAGTTTCTGGGGTGGTGTTCTCAGACACTGAGTGTCACATAGGGTCCCTGAACTGGAGCCTGCTGCAGTGGGCATGTCCAAGTTCCCTTACCAGCCACTGACAAAGTGGTTTAGCCTTGAATTGGAAGACTTCTGGGAATGATACTTGGACAGTCAGTACAGTGAGATGTGATACCCTGGAAAGGGAAAACTAAAGTGAAAAATAGCTGTAAATATCATCAGGGTTTTAAAAAGATAAATAAAAAGAACCTGAATAACTCACCTGCTCACATAGTTTTTTCTAATTACAGTTTTTATGAAGGCACATACTCAAAGTGTAAATCGGAAGGAAATGTGCCAAATGACAGGTTGCTGCTATCCCTGTTTCTCCTACAATGTATTCTGCATTTACTACTTCAGCTCAGGAAAATGCCAGAGCCTTTACATTCCCAGTTCCAGATGTTCTTGTCCTGTATAGGTGAATGGCAGCTTTAGGACACTCCGTTGCTTATCATGTACTGTGGATTAAAGCCTATCGGAAACGGAAGTGAGAATGTAAAATCTGATCAAATATCAGCCTCTGCATGAAGTTTGAAACTTTTTTTTTAAAGGGATCTTCAGAAGGAGTTGAAGATTTTAGAACAGGATCTTAGAAATTACACATCTTGTTTACTGTAAGTTAAATGTCTAGGGGTCAATGTTTCCAGTGTGTGTGCTCTGTGATGAGGCAATTTGCCTGACTCCTACTTAAAGGTAGTAGAGCCTAGTCACCAGCAACCCAACCTGCCACATGGCAGGGCCCTCTAAGGGGTTGTAAGGTCCAATATAAGGACCCAAGTGGGATGTGGACAGAAAGGAAGTGGTCCCAGGATAGAACAGTGCTGTGGGGTGAAGGAGGAAAATCTTGTCACTGTATCTTTAAAGGAATCTTGCAGAAAGGGTAGGACAAAGCTCCCCCAGCCACCCACTCCAACCAAATAGGAATGATTTGGGAGAAGGGGACCAGATTTCTCCTCCACAGCAGGGCAGAAGCTGGCAAAGACTACAGAGACTGGGAAAGCTCCTGAAGAACCTTGAATTAACAGGGAGAGGAGATACCAACAGGAGTTTGCTTCCTGATAGATTCTACTAACCTGAAGATTAATTGGGGAAAAAGCTGCCTACTGAGGGAGAAGCTGGCTAAGACCCTATACCTGGTTAAATTATAACCAAGGCCCCAAGAAGGAGAGCTGGGGTTCCTGCTACAAGGAGAGAGAGTGGCTGTTTAAAGCACAACCCCAGCTCCAGGAAGGAGACAGAGGAATGGATGTCTCCTGAGTTAGGACAGAGAGTGAGCAGGACTCTTAGAGTATGTCTACACTGAACACGCTTCTTACCATGGTGTGTAAGGTACAGACACTTCACCCTCTCCCCCCACCTGACCAAGTATGGGTACAAGTAACTGTATAGACAGTGAGGCTCTTAGGTGAGTAAAGAAATGCCAGAACCTTAGAGAATGGACCCTACACAGGTCTCTTCTTAACCAAGCAGTGCCTCCCCACAACCGTACTGCTCTTTTAGCAGTGTAGTGTTGTGCTACTTTCTTTCTCTTTTCCCTGATGTGGTGAAAGGCTCTGGCAGCGGAGAGTAGGGAAAGCTCCCCATCAGCTTCCTGCTACTGGGATCTTTCCCCACTACTAGAGCCTTTCTCTGACACATGTTGCTACATATCAGAGTGTGGATTCAGCCTGCTTTCACTGCAGCATTTAGCCACATGTACCCTCCATGTCACTACCGGTGGTGTGCAGTGTAGACATACCCTTTTAGGGGGTGACCTGGGACAACTAAAAAAGTAAGTCCCCCTTTATGGAAAACTTAATACATAAGACCCCACAGAGGTGGTGCATGCTCTTGACACAACCTAAGTTTGCTGATTGATTGAAAGAACCCAAGGGGGGAGGCGAGTGCAGCATGCACCAGCCAGGACACAAGGTGGCATGCTGGAGAGGCTCACCCTTTCCCATGCTCCTTTCATGTGGAACTCATTGTCTTCAGCTAGTTATAATTCTGACACTGATCTTTTGCCCTAATAACTTTGCTAAATGGAGGTCTGTCCGTGATCTTATTTGTGTCTCTTTTAATAATAAGAATTATTTTTCAAACAATGGACCAGGTCAGCAGATTGGTCAGTCTCTCCCTCTCGATGCATAATAAGGAGTCATTCATCTTTATGAGAACTGCACAGATCTCAGCAGGAACCAGGATCCAAGGTTAGAAAGAGGGTGAGTCTCAGATAGTTTCATGTCTCTTTTCCCAACAGGGGCTATGGTGATGGGTGCTTGTGAAGGGATCATCTCACCACTAGTGCCTCTTCATGGCTATGCATGGAATGACAGCTCTCTCTCTGCTGGGATTTGCTACTGCTGGCTGCTCTACCTCTTCAGCGCCCTATTTCTTCCTGTGACTTGAACCTCCATCCAGGTCACATCAAAGCATCTCCCCTTCCAGGGTAGTCCATAAACAACCAGGGAACCTGCCCTCCTCCCTGGTCACACACCCCTGAGGTTTCTCCCTAGCTGGCTTATAGATCCTCCCCAAGTAGCGAGACAGCTGTTCTCTCTTGCCTCATTAGGCAAGGTTCTGGCTTGCTCTAATCAGAGCGGTCAGCTGTTGCTTCCTCCTCTTTGCAGTCTATAGCCCTACTGGCCTGCTGTGCAGCAGCCCAGCCAGCTGGGTTGGGGTGGCAGAGGCACTGAAAGGCTTGTCACCCTCTTCTCTGCCACACAAGGGGAACAAACACAAATAAACAGAGATAATGAGAGACAGAGGGTAGTGACTCCTTCTAAGGGTGCATCAGGATCTGGCTTTCTTTCTTCAAATAGGGGACGTCAGGCAGTGGCTGTCTGTGAAGCTCCTGCCTTCAGATCAGCCCTTTCTTCTGCTGCTGAGAATGCTGTTTGTTGTTCTCTTCCCTAGTCTGCTAACAAGTGAGCTGCTCTGCTCACATTTTTAACTCATCCTCCAACCTGTGTATGCCTTGCAGGTGTGGTGGGGCAGAACTGGCTGAGCCCAAAGCAGCTTCTTAATCCCATCACAGTATCATAAAATCTGATCAGAAGCCAAAATAGCAGAGCGTTGCACTAACTTCTGAGCAGAGATGCTCCTGTCTGCAGAACCCCTTTATTTAAGTGGGCTATGGAAGCCCAGAGAGTATCACCATTGTTCCACAGAACCCTTACTTACAGCCCATAGAACCGAAACGTTTTTAAAATCAAAGAATGATAGGATCAGTTTTCTGCTGCCGTTTCCTTTAGCAGAAAGTGTTGTTCCAATTAGTAGGTCTTTTAGAACACAGTTACACATTCAAGGAGGATCACGATAAGGATAATCAGTAAAGTTTGCAACTGGCACAAATTGGGGAAATGGTAAATAATGAAGAGGACAAGTCAATGATACAGAGTGATCTGGATTGCTTGTATCTTGCTAACAATGTGTATTTCAATATGGCTAATTGTAAACATACCGACCTATGACCAAAGAACATAGGCCATACTTACAGATGGAGGACTCTCTCCTGGGAAGCAGGGATTCTGAAAAAGATTGGGGGTTGTGGTGGATGATTAGCTAAACATGAGCTCCCAATTTCATGCTGTGACCAAAAGAGCTAATGTGATCCTTGGCTGCATAAACAGGAGAATATCGTGTAGGAGTGGAGAGGTTATTTTACTTCTTTATTTGGGACTGCTGCAACTGCTGCTGGAATACTGTGTCCAGTTCTGGTGTCCACAATTCAAGAAATTGGAGAGGGTTCAGAGAAGAGCCACAAGAATGACTGCAGGATTAGAAAACATGCCTTACGGTGATAGACTCAAGGAGCTTAAACTATTTAAATAAACAAAGCGAAGGCTTTATTACGGTCCATAAGTACCTACATGAAGAACCAAAAATTGATAATGGAGTAGTGAGGGTAATTAACTACTGGAACAATTTAGCAAAGGTTATGGGTGGATTCTCTGTCATTGCAAGTTTTAAATCAAGATTGCATTTTTTCCATAAAAGATATGCTCTAGGAATTAGTGTGGGGTAGTTCTATGGCCTGTGTTGTACAGGAAGTCAAGCTGGATGATCACAATGCTCCCTTCAGAAATTAGAATCTCTGAATTTTATCCAATTATAGCTATAGTCAGAAAGCAACATGCTCTTCTGCATAATGAAAAGAATGAAAAACGCAGTGACACAAGTGAAGTTCCATGAATTTCTGCCATTGAGATGGTGATATGAAGATGCTTGAATCCTCACTTCTGGTAAAATTCCACCTACAGAACCAATAAAAGACTTGCTTCCTCTGGAACCTGAATAGTGAGGCTGAGGAAATAATACTAATATGTACACAGTTTAGCAAATTTCATACTCATTTGACCCATCCCTATATACTGTAGTTAAATTGTTTGTGATATGAATTATCAATGATTTTGAACAGTTTCATGAAAGTGCAGTAAGTATATATAAGATTCCAGTGGCTTTCAAACTGTGTGGTATGTGTACCGCTGGTTGCACATGGGCTAGTCGCAAGATAAGCAGAGTTGGTTTATCAGAATAAGAATCTATTATATGAATGCGGCAGACTAAATACTTTTTTTCATTTTTAGATGTGGTATATTCAGGTCATAAAATCTGAGAACTTCCTGTGCTAAAATATATATCCATTTCTTAGTTGATTAACCTTATACTTATAAGACCCTGAGTCCTATAGGCTGTAAAATAATATCCTAAAACAATTATTGTTTTAGTAATGTATGAACATTCCTAATTAAAATTCAAGAATATGCAAAAATATACATTTATATTTTTCTACAGATCATTTCTAACACCTAATCCAATAAGGAAAGAAATGCTGAAAATGTAATGTTCCTTTAGATAAATTTCTACATATGCATCTTACTTTCAGGAATTTGTCTATTAAAAATATTTAAATGTGCCATGATAATTTGATTCGGGACAACCAAAATAAATACAATAATTTCTCTCTTGAATAAATATCAAAGATGAGGGAACATGTAAGCCCAGAAGTCTTTTATGATGAACATAGTAGTTTCTGGTAGGGTGAATTGATATAAACAGCCACATAATCAGACGTTCCACATTGATATTGATGCCTTTTAATATCCCCTTACATGGCCACAAATGCTAATTCATGCAACTTTTCTGCTTTCAGCACCATTACTACTGCATCAACATGTCACCTAAATAACTGTAATTAAGCATTCTCTGTAGTTGCTGATTACAGTATTCTGATGAACATTCCCGCTGGATTTAACAGCCTCTTTCATAACAACTGCAATAATCATCTCATATTATAATGTCTGTGCTTCTGAAGACTTCTTAAATAATCTAAAATTTAAATTGTACAGACTGTTGATTATTGCAATCTAAAGTTCAACAGGAGCTTAATCAAAAAGGTTCAAGTATCACATCACTGACATCTATTAAGCAATATGGTAATATACATCTCGGGTAATAAATACTTAAACTGTTTGGTCTCTGAACCAAAGAAAACTTTTTACAAAGGTGTGCTTTCCTACTTACAGAGAGTAATAGTATTTCTGAGTTCAGACTGTGTTGCAATGAAAAAAACAATCTTGGTGTTTTGGTTTTGTTCTTTTTTCCTTCAACAAAGGTTTCTTCAGTTTGTTAGTTAAGGAAAAAAGTGTTGTGGTTTTGTGTGACATCTGAAAAGCAAAAACACACAATGAACTGTGAGATTAAGATTATTTATGATTTATGTTGGCTTTCAAACCTAAGAGATCAAAATTTAAATTCACTCTTCTTGAATTTCATGACCTACATGTTCTTTGATTGAAATACGCTTGTATTCACCAAGACTAGGTGACTGCAAGTTTAGTTATGTTTAAATATCAAACCACCTCTGCAATCAATAAGGAATGTAGTCACAGTGCTGCACATTGTTCAGTGGTCTGCTGATAGTACCTGACCTTAATATTTAAACATTCCAGGAGAGACTGACAACATTTCTAAGATACCAGACTATGGTAATTCCCACAAAGAAAGACATTCTGAACTTGCAGAACATAAGAATGGCCATTCTGAGTCTAACCAATGGTCCATCTAGCTCAGTATCCTATCTTCTGACAATGGCTAGTACCAGAAGTTTCAGAAAAAATGAGAGAACAGGGCAATTATCAAGTGATTCATCCCCTGTCAACCAGTCCCAGCTTCTAGCAGTCAGAGGTTTAGAGAAACCCATAGGATAGGGCTGAATCTCTGATCATCTTGGTTAATAGCCATTGATGCACCTATTCTTTATGAACTTATCTAATTCTTTTTTGAACTCAGTTATGCTTTGCAACATCCCCTGGCAACAAGTTCCACAGAATGTCTGTGCATTGTATGAAGAAGCACTTCCTTATGTTTGTTTTAAACCTTCTTCCTGTTCATTTCATCAGGTGACCCTGGTTTGTATGTGAAAGATTAAATAACAGTTCTTTTTTTCACTTTCTCCACACCACTGATGATTGTACAGACTTCTATAATATCTCATAAACTCAGAGAATCTAAGGACAGAAGGAACTATCACTGTCATCTACTCTGACCTCCTGCACATCCTATACCACAGAACTTCACCCACCCCCTCCTGTAATAGACCCATATCCTCTGGCTAAGTTACTGAACAGCTCAAAGCATGATTTAAAGACTTCAAGTTACAAAGAATCCACCATTTACACCAGTTTAAACCAGCGGGTGATCCATACAACAGAGAAAAGCTAAAAATCCTCAGGGTCTCTGCCCATCTGACTTGGGGGAAAATTCCTTCCTGACCACAAATATGGCAATCAGTTGAACCCTGAGCTTGTCTCAAAATTCCCCAGCCAGACACCTGGGAAAGAATTCTTCATAGTAACTCAGAGGCCTCCCCATCTAGTGACCCATCTCTGACCATTGGGGATTTTTACTACTAGCAATTGCAGATGGGCCACATGCCATTTTAGCCAATCTCATCATACCATCCCCTCCAGATATCAAGCTCAGATTTGAAACAACTTAGATATTTTGCCCCTAGTGCTTCCCTTGGAAGGTTATTGCAGAACTTCACTCTTCTGATGATTAGAAACCTTCAACTAATTTCAAGCCTAACCTTGCTGATGGTCAGTTTATATCCATTTGCTCTTGAATCAACTTTAGAGCTTAATTTAAATAACTCCACTCCCTCACTGATATTTTTCCCTCTGATATATTTATAGAGAGAAATCATATCTTCCCTCAGCCTTCAAGCGGTTAGGTTCAACAAGCCAAGCTCCTTGAGTCTTCTTTCATATCGTAGGTTTTCCATTCCTCTAATCATCCTAGTAGCCCTTCTATTCACCTGTTCCTAAACACAGAGACCAGAACTGTAATAGCACTCCAGATGAGGTCTCCCCACTTCCCTATCTCTATTGGAAGTGCCTTGCCTGATGCATCCTAGGATTGCATTAGTATTTTTCATGGCTGCATGGCATTAGCAGCTCATAGTCATCCTGTGATCAACCAATACCCCCAGCTCTTTCTCCTACTCTGTCACTTCCAACTGATATGTCCTCAGTTTATAAAAAAATTTCTTGTCGTTGGTCCCTAAGTACATGACCTCCCACTTTGCACTATTAAATTTCATCCAATTTCTATTACTCCAATTTTCAAGGTCCTCCAGATCTTCTTATATGGTATTCCAGTCGTCCTCTGTACTGGCAAATACATTTATAACTTTGTGTCATCTGCAAATTTTACTCCCACTTTTTCTGCCAAGATCATGAATGAAAACGTTGAATAATACTTGTCCTAAGATCGATTCCTGAGGAACTCCACTGGTAACCACCTTCCAGTCTGACAGTTCACCTTTCAGTATGACCTGTTGTAGACGCTCCTTTAACATATTCTGTGTCCACTTTTCAATTCTCATATTAATCCCCATCTTTTCCACTTTCACTAATAGTTTTCTATGTGGAACTACATCAAATGCCTTACTGAAATCCAAGTAGATTAGATCTACTGCATTTCCTTTGTCTAAAAAATCAATTATCTCAAGCTGGTCTGTCACGATCTACTTTTTGTAAAACCATGTTGTATTTTAACCCAATTACTGTTTACCTCTAGGTTCTTAACTACTTTCTCTTTCAAAATTTGTTCCATGATCTTTCATACAACTAATGGGCCTGTAGTTTCTCTGATCACTTTTTTCTCTTTCTTAAATATAGGTACTATATTAGAAATTTTTCAATCATAAGATAAAACCCCTGAGTTTATGGATTCATTAAAATCCTTGCTACTGGACCTGCATTTTCATATGGCAGTTCCTGTAATATACTTGGATGGAGATTACCAGGCTTCAAGATTTGATCTCATCAAGCTGTTTGAGTTTGATTTCCACCTCAGACATGGTAATTTCTACGTCCGTATTCTCATTTCCACTAGTCAACCTGAAGCTGTCCCTAAGCTCCTCATTATCCTTACTAAAAACTGAGGCAATATATTTGTTAGATGTTGGACAATGCCTATATTATCTTTAATCTCCACCCTACCCTCAGTATTTAGCAGTCTCACTTGTTTTTTTTTTTGTCTGTTTGTTTTCTTTTTATTTATATGGCTATAGAGCCTTTACTATTGGTTTTAATTTCCTTTGCAAGGTTCAACTCTGTTTGGCTATTGGTAGTTCTCACTTTTTCCCTACACTCGCTGACCTCCAAGAGATTGCTTTCCTTGCTGATCCTTCCCATATTCCATTTCTTGTAGGTTTTTTTCTTTCTTTTAATGATCTATTTAAGCCTCTTGCTCATCCAGTTTGATCAGCAACACTTACCTACAATTTTTTTCCTCTTGGTTGGGATCCAGACCTCAGACAGCTTCTGAAACTTTGATTTATATTCCATCAATCATATCTTGTTCATGCTCAACAGTCCCGTCTTTTTAAACTCTCTTTCTATGGACACTGTTCCATACCCCTAATCATTTTATTTGCCCTTCTTTGTACCTTTTACAATTCTAATATATCTTTTTGAGATGGGGACCAAAACTTTATGCCATATTGAAGAAATGGGCATACCATGGATTTATATAGTGACATTATGGATTTATATAGTGATATGTTCTGCCTTATTATCTATCCTTTTCCTAATGGTTCCCAATATTGTTAGGTTTTTTACTGCTGCTGCACATTGAGCAGATGTTTTCAGACAACTATCCACAGTGACTTCAAGATCTTTTTCTTTAGTGGTAACAGCTAATTTTGACCCCACCATTTTGTCTGAATAGTTGGGGTTATATTTTCCAGTGTGCTTTACTTTGCATCTGTGAACACTGAATTTCATCTTCGATTTTGTTGTGCAATCACATGGTTTTGTGATATCCCTTTGTAACTCTTTGAAGGCAGCTTTGGACTTAATTTAGTAAATTAGTATCACCTGCAAACTTGGCCAGCTCACAATCTATCCCTTTTTTCAGATCATTTATGAATATGTTGAACAGCACTGGTCCCTGTACAGATTCTTGAGGGGACCCTCTATTTACCTCTGTTCTCTGTGAAAACTGACCTTTATTCCTACCCTTTGTTTCTTATCTTTTAACCAGTTACTGATCCATGAAAGGCCCTTCCTTCTTATCCCATGATTGCTTAAGAGCCTTTGGTGAGAGACCTTGTCAAAAGTTTTCTAAAGTATTGTTGCCCCAGAACATGGAAACACATTATATCTGAGTATAAGAACAGGACATTCTGCTTTGAATTGACGACTCTCACTGCACGCTGTTCTTTGCACTATTGCCTAATGGACAGAGCTACGGCTCAGCTGTGTGGTGCATTTAGGATGCAGGAGACCTTGGTTCTAGTACTGGCTGTACTGATGACCTTGGGCAAGCTACTTCACCTCTCCTTGCCTTGGTTTCCTCATCTGTAAAGAAGGGATAATGACACTGACCTTTTTAAAACACTTTGAGATCTGCTTATGAAGATCTAGCTAATTATTATATATACACATTGTATAGTTTCATCTTCTCATCCTTCGAAGATTTGTGTCTATATCATCTTACTTTGCTTTAGTGATGTTAAGAATCTCCTTTCTTTTTCTTTCCATACCTTGCTGAGGATGGCTCACCCAGGCTCTGGTTAGAAGCCAGAAGAAGATAGAAGCCCTTCATAGGTAACCTCTGTTGAACCAACCCAGATCTTCTGAACTCAGTGGAGATATTCTAGGTCTGGGATGATCTGGCTTCAGATTTCTCCCCTTAAAATGTGTTTTGATTAAAAATTAGTATTTGAGACTTTCATGTTTACATCTATATTACCTTATTTACTGCATTAGTAAGAGCATTACCAGCAGATCACGGGAAGTGATTATTCCCTTCTATTCGGCATTGGTGAGGCTGCATTTGGAGTATTGTGTCCAGTTTTGGGGCCCCCACTACAAAAAGGATGTGGAAAAGTTGGAGAGAGTCCAACGGAGGGCAACAAAAATGATTAGGGGGCTGGAGCGCACGACTTATGAGGAGAGGCTGAGGGAACTAGGCCTGTTTAGTCAGCAGAAGGGAAGAAAGAGGGAGGATTTGATAACAGCCTTTAACTATCTGAAAGGTGGTTACAGGGAGGATGGAGCTAGGCTGCTTTCAGTGGTGGCAGATGACAGAACAAGGAGCAACAGCTTCAAGTTGCAGTGGGGGAGGTCTAGGTTGGACATTAGGAAAAAGCTTTTCACTAGGAGAGTGGTGAAGCATTGGAATGGGTTACTTAGGGAGGTGGTGGCATCTCCATCTTTAGAGGTTTTTAAGCTGATGCCTGACAAAACCGTCGCTGGGATGATTTAGCTGAGGATAGTCCTGCTTTGAGCAGGGGGTTGGACTAGATGACCTCCTGAGGTCCCTTACAACTCTAATATTCTATGATTCTATGATTATTTTCCGAGTTCATGTGAAATGTATGATTTTATTGGTTAACACTTTTTATTCTGTGGAACACAATCATCTTCCTTCACAATTTCTTGATGTATCATCAGAAAATCTATTAATTGCCTCTAACTAGGTTTTTCAACACCCTATAGCCAAAAAATCCCAACCCACACATTCACTTCTGAGATATTAAATTCTCAGGATCAGATCCTGTGAACATTTATACAGCTGAGTGAAACTCCACACCTGCATATTTGCATGATCTAACCCTTAATCTGTTTTTACAGTTGCCTTCATCTTATTTCATCTTTCCATCCAGTTCAAAATTGATTAGCACAGAGACAATCCTTACTTAAAAGGGAAGCAAACCACTGAATTTCAGGCATGAGAATATTAAAGCTTTCAATTTATGATAGTATTTTAAAGGAATAGATGAATACTCATGAGTGAAAAATAACTCATTTCACCCTTAAGTAAACAGGATTATCTATTTTTAAAAAGGAATTGTTTTGCCTAATCCTACTTTCTTTTACTTGTGAGCTCAAAAGAACAATCTTGAAAAGTAAAAAATATAGAAAAAAGTCTTAGAGTATTCTTAATATGTGAAACACTGGATTGTCTTTATTACTTTTGCTCATTGCAGTTTCTGGCCTCCATTTCAACTGTTACCATTCAAAGCTTTCTTGAGAGATGCTGCTGACCTTTAAGTTATAAGCAGCATTTAAGTCTACCTACTGTAGCATATCCATATGAATGATTTTGGGGGGAAAAAACAGGTCATTTTTGCCCTTTAATTCCCCGTAATACAAGAGAAAAGAGTCGGGACCGAAGGAAATCAATTGTAACTTATCCCTTGTCGAATATCAGCAAACACTGTGTCACAAAACCAATGTGAAGAAATGGAGTATGGATTTTCTGCTGACATTTGTAAAGTGTTTGTGTCAAAGTATTTTTCTAATATAGCAAAGGTTACTGTTTAACAAATTAAAGCACATGTTTCTTTTGAACTGACATGTTGGTCATTTCGGTTAATTTAAATGGCTCGTATTTTTCTAATACATGCTTAACCTAACCTGCTGTGATCACTCGGTGCCCAGTCTTTGCTTATTCCATAGTAAGTAATTGCTTTTTCATAAAAAAATGAGTTGAATGAGAGAGCCTCAAAAATAGGTTATTACACTATGACTTTAACTAGTAAAATGAGTGGAAAGAGTACATGTTGTTTTAAAATATAGGACAAATTTACACCATGTATATAGCAGTAATAACTTCTTTCTCTGTTTGGGATATAAGTACCTAAGCAGTGTTACAATCTAATTTTGACAACTGATGATGATTCTAGTGCCCTTCTTAAGTGTGGGAACGCTTAAAGTGTATACTTTCTTTATTAAAAATTCTATCATTAAACATCTTTCCAAGGAGAAAATCCTGCTTTTTTTCAAGTATACATCACTAGTTCTATCTGACCCAATTTTATACCTGCTTTATCTGCATATTTTGTCCTTCTGGGTTATGGTAGAATTAATTTTTTTATGAATATATGAATACAGCACATTCATTATTTAGTATATATATTTGAGCATAACATTAGGAGAATCCCGTGTATTATCAGAGCACAAAACATTCTCTGGAACTAATTGTACTGCAACCACTATGTGGACATTATATGTAATTTTAGAATTTATAATGTGTGCCCTGCTGCCTTCTGAGTAGTCAATTCTTACAAGAAAATCTATTGTAAACTTTCCAGCAAAATAAATACTTTCATAAAGGTTTTATATGTTATCAATACAATATATGGGTGGCTTCATAATATATCATTCTATGGGTAATCCTATATAAGTTTCTATTGAACCTAAAATGTATCATACATTGGATCAAGAAACATATTAATTATTTCCTCTTAATCTCTAATGAGTTACTTAAAACTTCTATAGTACCATAGCCATACAGTGGGCTCCATTTAACTGGACATAGATTGCTCAGACAGTCTAGAAAAAATTAGTTCCCACATCTTAGTGAATTTCTTTACAGCTTACCTTATCACTAGGGGCCTCATCCAAAGCCAGCTGAAGTCAATGGGCATCTCTCCATTGACTTCAGTTGGCTTTGGCGCAGGCTGTTAAGGCATACAAAAATTGTTTGTCACAGACATATTATCTATCACACCCTCATCTTTCTCCTTGTGTACAGTGGTTTTTCTGAGTCCTCAATGTTCCTTTCTTGAGAGTTCTTCTGGATCCTCTTTGAACCTTCTGATTCCTCACTTGCCTGTTGCCTGTGTTCACTTAAGTATGCTCAGGGGTCTGATTCTGTGGAGGTGCAGCTCAGAAGATGCAATCCAAGAAATGTGGAATAAAAGATAGTCTTAAACCATCTTTGCACCATTCAGGTTCTGGACCACCTCTGAGACTGCTCTCATTTATGGCAGCTTCCCAAGGGCTGCCAATTGGCTGTCAGCCCTAAATCTCTTTCGTATTGTTTAGCAAAGATGGCCCCTTCCACCTTTGGAATGACCTTATGCTAGAGATTGCAAAGAGACCAATCACATGAAGGGCCAGTGACAATGGACTGTACACTGCTTCTGTGCCAGCGGAATTCTTCCCAAGCAACTTGTGATACCCTCATTGCTCCTGTATGCCACCAGACTAGCAAATAGGGGTCAGAGCACTAATGGGGAAATACTTCCCCCATATCTTCCCTATGCTTTTCTGTTTCTACCTTCCCCAAAAAGATTTTCTAATGCTCATTGCTTTAGAGCAGACATATAACAGGGTGAAAAAATCAGGATTTGCCTCATGATTTTATATTAAGTATTTTGCCCTTCATTAAAAATGTAAAATTTTGGTGTCCAGACTGACAGGTGTGCGAGGTCTTTATTACACTTCTTTTTTAAGATCACATTAGTGACATGCAACAAAGCACATGAAACTGATCAGATCTTGTTATTGATATCAAGACCTCTCCTCGGCTGGTTCCGGTATAAACGGCCCAGCACACAACTTCATTCAAAGTGGGCATCTTTACATGATTAGATGTAGAAACTCCACACCGGAGAACAGGAGTTAAGGACCAACCCCGTTTGCAAAAGACTCTGCCCAGCCAGGCCTGCTGGGCATCTTCTCAATAGAGATGGAGTTTAAAAAGGCTCAGCACAGCTCAGGATGGTCAGTGCAAGGGAGCAGACATGCACTGATAGCTCCTGCAGGAATACAAATGGAGCTCCCACAAAGTCCCAATCTCAGACCTCAGTTCAGAGCCAAAAGCTACCATAGAACAGGGGAGACTCTGCTCATGAGTGGGAGAATCCTCCTGAATCTTTTCTGGTGGGATGCACTGCAGGCCTTCACCACACTTCTGGAGAGGCAGGGATGCAGTGTGAAATAACCCAGCAACTAGCCTGGGAGGTATCCTTCCCCAGATTTCACACCTGACTTGCCTACCCCAGAGCCCTGAGTTGGAACTTGGTGGAGTAGGAGGACCTGGATTCCTCTACCACCAGCCCTGGACTTGAACCAGTAGGTTGTACTGCCAACCCTTGGACTTTGGCCACTAGGTGATATGACTAGCCAGTGCTCTGACCATTAGGAGATATGGTCTAAGGAGACACTCCTCCCATCACACTTGTGTGTCTCTTTTCTATTTACACTGAAATATATTAGCATAATAATTGTGAAATGTTCATTACTGGTAGTATCCAGAACTTAGTGTTCAGGTATAGTATGCAACTTAATGCACATTACTACTATCAATGATAATGGGAACTATGAACATTTAACTAGAACTTTCTTATTATGCTTATTAAATTTATTACCATAGCATGTGGGACATTGTGCTAGGCACTGTACAAATGTGGAATAAGATGCCCCAATGAGCTTTCAATCTAAGACGAGAGTTAGCAGATGGTTAAAGACAAATGAAGGAGTACAAGGAAACAATATTGGTCAGTGTGAATTGGATTGGATTGGTGTGGAATTGGAAGGGATCTCAGGATATCACTTAGTGCAACACTGCTCAAAGTAGGACCAACCCCAACAAAATCATTCCAGTCAGGGCTTTGTCAATCCACACCTTAAAAACCTCTAAAGATGGAGGTTCTACCACCTCTCTAGGTAATCCATTCCACTGCTTCACTACCCTCCTAGTGAAAAAGCTTTTCCTAATATCCAGTCTAGACTTCTCCCACTGCAACTTGAGGTGATTGTTCCTAGTTCTATCATCTATTACCACTGAGAACAGTCTAGCTCTATACTCCCTGGAACCCCCTTTGAGGCAGTGAAAGACTGCTACCAAATCCCTTTTATTCTTCTCTTCTGCAGTCTAAACAACGCTAGTTCCCTCAGCCTCTCCTCATAAGATGTGTGCTCCAGTCCCTTAATCATTTTTGTTGCCCTCCACTAGATTCTTTTCAATTTTTTCACATCCTTTCTGTAGTGGGGGACACAAAATTAGACATAATATTCCAAATTTGGCCTCACCAGTGCTGAATAGAGGGGAACAATCACTTCCCTCAATCTTCTGGCAATGCTCCTACTAATGCAGCCCAGTGTGCCATTACCTTTTTGGCAATAAGAGCTCACTTTGACTCATATCCAGCTTCTTTTGACTGTAACCCCCAAGTCCTTTTCTACAGAACTGCTGCCTAGCCAGTTGGTCCCAAGTTTGAAGCAGTGCATGGGATTTTTCCATTCTAAATGCAGGACTCTGCATTTGTCCTTGTTAAACCTCATCAGATTTCTTTTGGACCAATCCTCCAATTTGTCCAGGTCGCTCTGCATCCTATCTCTATCCTCCAGCGTGTCTTCCACTCTCCCCAACTTAATGTCATCTGCAAACTTGCTGAGGGTGCAATTCACCCTATCCTCCAGATCATTAATGAAGATGTTGAATAAAAGTAGTCCCAGCATCAACCCCTGGGGTACTCCATTTGTTACGTGCTGCCAACTAGACATTGATCCGTTGATCACTACCCATTGAGCCCGATGATCTAGCAAGATTTCTATCCATTTTATAATTCATTCATCCAACCCATACTTCTTTAAGGTAAGAATACTGTGGGAGATCGTATCAAAAGATTTGCTAAAGTCAAGGTATATCACATCCACCGCTTTCCCTACATCCATGGAAACAGTTATCTCACAGAAGTCAATCACCTTGGTCATGCATGACTTGCCATTTATGAATCCATGCTGACTGTTCCTGATCACCTTCCTCTCTTCCAAGAACCGCAAAATGGATTCCTTAAGGACCTGTTCCATGATTTTTCCAATGACTGAAGTGAGGCTGACTGGTCTGTATTTCCCCAGAGCCTCGGATTGGCAGTGATCTCAGCACATTTTCAGCCTAACTGTTGTCAAGTTTTTTGTAGGCATCACAGCAAGGGAGACTTTTGAGGAGGTATTTGAAGGTACATAGATTAATAGATTATAAAGCCAGAAGAGACTACTGCAATCATCTAGTCTGATCTCTGGTATAACTGAGTTCATTGGACTTCCCTGAATTAATTCCTGTTTGAACTAGAGCATATCTTTTAGAAAAACAGACAATCTTATTTTAAACATTGCTACTGATATAAAATCTGCCAAAACCCTCAATAAATTATTCCAATGATTAGTTATCCAAAATGTGCACATTATATCCCGTCTGAATTTGTCTAGCTTGAATGTACACCCTATGGATCTTCCTATACCCTTCTCTGGTAACTTGAAGAGATCATTATCAATTTTTTTTTCTGCAAGTAGGTACTTATAAACTGTGTGGAAGTCACCCCTTGATACTGAGGTAGCTTTATGGATGTTTACATGGACCTTCACCAATGCATAAGGGCCAGCATGGGAGAAAGCACAAAGGTGCTTGTTTGAAATTTAACAAGTGGGAGGGAGAGGCTGGCACCATGGGACAATTGGAAGTGGGAGTCAATAGCTTGACAGCTTATGAAAGATAATTGGTAGGATGGGATTGACCATGAAAGTCCCTGAAAGTGAATAGAAGCAGTTTATAGATGATGCAATAGTGAAAGGGGAACTGGTGAAAGGATGTAAAGGGTGGGGTGATGTGATCAAAGCAATAACTAGGAAAATGTCCATGACCACAAGTAGTGGTGAAGGAGAATAAAAAGAGCCTTCCCATCACATTGCATTCTTCTGCAGAGTCTAAGCAACATCCTAGATGATGAATGCTTAGTGCCCCAAGACTTTGGGGCATCTAGCATTGATTTTGAGGCCAGCCTCATAAAGGGAAGGGGAAGGGCAGAAAGTGGGACCTTGGCTCACATCCCACACTATGAGCCAGATACGCATGGTACGGAACCACTAAGACATACCAATGACACTTGGTGATCCCCCTTTTATTTGGGAATCTCCAGGAAGGCTATTAAGTCAATTTTCCATCTCTTTTGCCCTACCAGAGCAAGGTTTGTAGTCTGGTCTTTTAAGGGCATGTCTACATAGGGTATCAGTCCAGAAGAGCTATGTATGGAAGCTCTTATTCGGAATTAATTTAATCCACTTCCAAAGTGCATTAAGTTAGTTTGGAATAAGACAATTTTATTCCAGAATAATAGCATTCACATGAATTAATTAGGAATAGAGAATCTGCTTTAAATTTACACCCTACTTTATTCTGGATTCACTTTCATATGTAGACCAACTGTAAATAAAGATGCCTTATGTCCCAGCTCTTGAGAAAAGACAGTATTTACTCTACTGGTGCCTCTTGACTGAAATGCACTGAGTTTCCCAAAGTTGGCCACTGGGAGTCATAACTAACAAGTGTTAGAATTTATTTACAGATGTGTATTCATAATGGCCTGGATCTTCCAGTAAAGATAAGTTTCCATAAATCCAGTTTACCTAGTCATTTGAGGATTTCCCCTATATAGGGGAATCTCAGGTGGTTCCTATGTTGCCATCCCTACTGGCCTCAGAGGCATATAAGCCATTGGGCCTACTATTATAAGTAAATGTCCCAAGTCTTTGCACCATCTTGTTTGCTATCAAACACCATGGTTTAATCCACTAAACATTGAATGCCTAAACCTTTGACCAGTATTTTTTAACCTAATATTAATATACTCAGACATCCAGTACTCTCAGAATATCAGTTGACTCTTGTTAGTATACTCCTATATGAAGATACTTGCACTTCCTCCCAATAGGGGTGCAAACTTAACTTCCCATTACATCCAAGTGTAAGTTGTAATGATCTACTGGGGGGGGGGAGAGAAACCTGGAGAGTAAATTCTTTCCAGGCAGGTAAAGGTAAAGGGTTCAGAATGCATAATTAATTAACAGGAGATTGTCTGAGTTGAACCTAGTGATCTGGCACGCTGTACGTTTCTAACTGAAATAGAAATCTGTTCCCCTTTTACCTTAAACAATGTGAATGGTTCACTTATTTGGAAGACCCTGCCTCAGGCTTTCATAATATGAATTAAAGATTTCATACATATTAACATGGTTTACTTGATTGCTTCAAAAGAAAGTGGTGAAAATAAAATCCAGATTTTGGACACAATTTGGCTTTGAAATTCTCCAGTGCTAGGTTATCTACTAGTTTGATTTTTCATATGTGATATTGAAATGATTAGTTACATATGAGATCCTCCAAAATATTAAATTCCTATATTTAGAATTGCCATGACAGTTTACCTCTCACAACAATCACAGTCTGGACATGCTGATGATGTCACACAACACCACACTGCTGCACTTCCCAGGTCCCTTGCTTCTGCATCTGGACTCAGTCCAGCAAACTAGTCACACTGAAGTTTATGGGATTATTCACATGCTTAAAATGAAGCACCTGGCAGGATGACCCCTTTGTGCACTGACCAGCAGCAGTGGCAACTCTAATCTACCTAATCCAAAATTATCTACCCCTCTGTTTACCACTGGATCCCAGTCACACTGCTGGACTTCAATCTGCAACTACAGAGCCACTTCCCAAACCTATTGGCGGCCCTGGATGAACACACACCAGGCATCATACGCACTAGAGAGTCAGTATGATTCTCCAATGCTAATATAAATTACAGTACATATCTAACTCATCATAGTCATTTTGTCATTTGAGCTCCCAGAAGGACCGCAAAGAGTACAGCTGTTTGTGAGAAGCACAGAATGAGAGTAGGGCCAAAACCATTTACATTCTATAGTACTCCAGATTGACTGTGCAGATCCTGATTTATTTTATTAATATCAATACAAGGAGAGAAGGTTTGACAATGTCAACACAGGACACAAAAATGCAGCACTCACCCAGGGAATGAATTAGCACATCTTGTTGACGTGTGTAACTGCCTTCAAATGCACATTAGTAAGGTGCAGGAGTTGTTTGGGTGTACATCAATTAGATAAGCGCTAATTGCAAGATGTGGCACGATTCAGGACTGACATCACAATCACATGCAGGCAGTAACGTCTAGTGTCTTCCACTCTGAGCGCCACTCATCCCCAGCCGAAATAGTCCTAAAGTGTCAACCTTCAGGGCACGCTCCAAGGAAAGTTTGTTTTTATGAACTAAGGGCTCAAGTGGCAGATCATAAAGATTCAAAATATGCTTGTATCTGTTGGGAGTTGATTTAAGTTCACGACTCTCCAAAGGGAGTAGTCTATTGTAATTTTAAACTGTGGTATGGAGTGCTTAGTGCAAAGAACAGACACTTGTTAGGCAGCAAGTGTATAAATCAAAAGTAAATGAAAACAAGTTAATATAATCTTGTGATATTAAGCCCTTAATTACTACACACAATGCTTGTTATTTCCAGAAACATCATCATTTAAGATAGCAACAGGTGATAGCTCAGTAAATTATCAGCCAAGATTGCTCAGCCAAAATCTGATTTATTTCTATGCCAGATGAACCTAGTGGCCCCAGTCAGTATAGGGACCCCATTGTGCTAGGCACGCACAGTAAGAGACAATCCCTGGGCTGAAGAGCTTGCCGTCTATATAGACAAGACAGACCAACAGAAACAGACACACAGAAACTAATAACCAAAGAACGGATCTAACATTTCCCTCTCCACCCCAACACATCACTTTATATTTTCCCAAAACAGCCCCTCCCACTCACCCTCTCTCTTGCCACAAGGCATAATTATCCCAAAATGCCCTCTCTTCACTCCAAGTCCTGTAAAATGAACAATCAAAAGCTCTGCCTTTACTGCACCACTCTCAGAGTGAGTATTACATTTTAACTCAGAAAAATAGAACAGTAACAAAAGCTACATTGACTATGGACATATTCTCCTTCTGTCTAATACAGTTAAAATGGAATGAATTACCTTGGATGTCATTTATTTCTGGTTGTGATGGCTGACTATATCACATCATAAAAATCTAAAGATCTGACACAGGTGATAGCTTTTCAATGAACAACCTCCAAAAAGAAATGTTCTTCTTTTAACATTCAATCCTTGCACTTTGAGAATATAAAAATATTTTTGTTTTTGGTTCATGCATTTTATATTATGCAGATTTTATTGCATAGAAAGTGACTTTTTTCTCTACTTATTTAGGGTATGACAATATTAGACTACTGTACATCTCACTTCCATAATTTTGAATGCAGTTTCACCTACATCACACTCACTAACACCTGTGAAAAGTCATGAAGTGGTAAAATTGTATTAGCACTACGGAGTACCATATACATATTTTAAATGACTGAAAATGAGAGCTCCAGAATAAGATTACCCTTTTCTATTCTGACTGAGATTAGATCTGAGAGGAAAGAGAATTATTTCCAGGGGATAAAGAAAAAAGGGACAACCAATGTGACTTTCATGTATAATCCCATGTGCAATTTAATGGTTCCTGCAACTTCAAACTGAGTCTCAAGAGGGCCCCACTAAAAGGACTACAGCTGTAATTGTTACCAGAGCCTGCTGATTCCATTTCCTAGCATGTTTGGAGTCAAGGAAGGGGCTAAAAGAAACTAGACACACCTGCTGAGGCTAATAAGGAGGCTACTGCATGGGATGATCTGTGAGGAGACAGCGTGGCTCTATCCAAAGGAGAGAGTTTAGTTTCACTTTTGGTGTGGAAGCTGGGGAGACAGTATAGCTGAGGGAGACCCTGATAAACTTCAGCTGCCCTCAAAGGTAGTACTTCGCTGCTGTGAGACTCTAGCTGGTTGGACCAGGCAGCTCTAGCCACATAGTGACCAGCCTCCAGCAGAAGCACAGATATCCGACCCAGCACCAGATACCCAAAGGCAGGCAACCCAGACTCCAGAATGATTCCAGACCAGGGAAACAGCCAGCCCAGATCGAGTCAGAAGACGACTTTGCCCTGCCAAGGATGGGGTAGATTGCACCCTCAGCAAGTCTGCAGATGACACTAATCTAGGGGGAGTGGTAGATACCCTGGAAGGGAGAGAGAGGATACAGAATGACCTAAACAAATTGGAGGATTGGGCCAAAAGAAATCTGATGAGGTTCAACAAGGAGAACTGCAGAGTCCTGCACTTAGGACGGAAGAATCCCATGCACAGCTACAGATTGGGGACCGACAAGCTAGGCAGCAGTTCTGCAGAAAAGGATCTAGGGGTTACAGTGGATAAGAACCTGGATATGAATCAGCAGTGTGCCCTGGTTGCCAAGAAGGCTAATAGCATATTGGGCTGCATTAGTAAGAGCATTGCCAGCAGATCACGGGAAGTGATTATCCCCCTCATTGGTTAGGCCGCATTTGGAGTATTGTGTCCAATTTTGGCCCCCCACTACAAAAGGATGTGGAAAAGTTGGAGAGAGTCCAGCGGAGGGCAACAAAAATTATTAGGAGGCTGGAGCACAAGACTTATGAGAAGAGGCTGAAGGAACTAGGCCTGTTTAGTCTGCAGAAGAGAAGAATGAGGAGGGATTTGATAGCATCATTTAGCTAACTGAAAGGTGGTTCCAGGGAGGATGGAGCTAGACTGTTCTCAGTGGTGGCAGATGACAGAACAAGGCGCAACGGTCTCAAGTTGCAGTGGTTGGAGGTCTAGGTTGGACATTAGAAAAAAAAATTTCACTAGGAGACTGGTGAAGCATTGGAATGTGTTACCTAGGGAGGTGGTGGTATCTCCATCTGTAGAGGTTTTTAAGTTGCAGCTTGACTAAGCTCTGCCTGGGATAATTTAGCCGAGGTTAGCCCTGCTTTGAGGAGGGGGTTGAACTAGATGACCTCCTGAGGTCCCTTCCAACTCTAATATTCTATGATTATATGATTCTAAAGAAAGATGACTTTTGCTTAAACAAGCACATGCCAGAGAGATGCAGCCCTCAATCTTAGGATACTCAGCCTGCCCTCTGCCTTGGGAAGGTTGCAGGAGATTGAGTGTTTGAGTGAGGCAGGGAATTGGTTTATTTCTTAATGTTTTTACATTATTAGTTAAACTTAATTCTTTCCTTCCGTTGATGCTATTTTCCTTTTCCCATTAAAGTCTCCCTTTATTATACTGTTATTTTGGGGTGCATCATTCCTTTTCAGTCAGCTGTGTTATCTACTTTATTGTCCCTTGTGTTCTGGGCTTTACAGTCTTTGCCAGTGAGTAGAAGAGTTGTTTTTTCTCAAGGGACAACTCTATGCACCTGGCACAGTGAGAAGTCACATTGGGTGGAGGCACCAGGAAACAAAAAAGAACCCAGGACTGGACCCATATGAGGATAGGGGAGAAGCTATTCCAAATATTGGTGATAGCAAGCACCAAGGAGAAAGAAATAGCCTTAATCCACACCTCAGGGAAGGGGCTACACACGTGGAAAGGACCTGGAGAAATGTGCTCAGTACAACTAAATGTGGATGGTGTTTGTCTGGGCAGAGGGAAGAAAAGGGGTCAGGGATCTTTTTAAAGGGTTGCATTTGGCTTACGAGGGGGAATGGGGGTGAACTTATCTGAGTGGAGCCAAGGGAGGAACAGGAAAGGTGAGACTGGATGAAGGCACTGACCCACCATGGGCACTGGGGGCAGAAGATATTTATAAACTATGAATTTTGGAAGTAACTCCGTCTCTTGTCAATCATTGATCAGCATCACCCTGCCACTAATGGGCTCAGAGTAGGACTATCCTTTTAGAATCTGATGTAGGCATTGTACCAATTGTTTTTTTGAGGCAGGGAAGGAATAAGTCCATAGAAGCACAAAACTCTAGAAAATGAGATGCTCCACAATTGAGCAAAGTACCTAAGAGCATTCTTAGTTTTAAGGTTATGCTTACCATTAATCATGTGTTTAAGTGCTTCCCCGGACTGAGGTCTTGATGCTTATCTAGAAATCAAAGAAACAGAATAAGAGTGAGATAATAAAATAGTAATGATCTGAAAAACTAGTGAGGAAAAATAGCTCATAGAATAAATTGCCAAAGAAGACTAGTGAAATGGGGATGGACTCAAGAAAGTCAGTGTGTGTGTGTGTGTGTTCATTTTATATTAGTTACCACAAAGCATAAGGGTGTCTAGCCTATGGGAGATAGTGGTCTGGTATGCAGCCATCTTCATCTGCATGAAAATCCTCTCCCGAATTGTCAAGACTGATGTGGTTAAATCATGTCACTGAGAGACTGTCATGTGGGTACCCTCAATTTAATCTAAACTTCCCCAAGTTTTGTTCATTTACACAAGATTTTCAACCGTGACTAGTGCGTTTTGGTTCCCATCTTGAGACACCTTAAAAGGGATCTGATTTTCAAAGAGTGGATTCTCAGCCCTTTATGAAAATCAAACCCATTTAGGGTCTCTCAAAGTGGGCACTCAAACTCATTAGTCACTGTTGAAAATCTTGGTCAAAATACGGTAATAGGCATGTGGCTCATGAGTTGTAAAATATATCTCCTCTCCCCATGGACAGGCCTGTATCCTAATGCTCCACATTACCCAGACTTTTCTAAACTACAGGGATCTATCTGTCACATTCTAGCTTCCTCACTATGTACCTAAGAGCATTTTATAATGAAGGAAAAAAGCTCACATATGCACCATCTGACCTCAGACATATCTGTCACTCAAGCGCTTTGTAACCTTAGCATTTTATTGACAAACATAAGAATTCCGACAAAGAAAAATTCAAACATTCATATATGAATCTTGGTGCTGATCTTTCAAACTTGATATGTGAAAAGTCCTCATTGAAGTAAATGACATTACTGGGAAATGAGGTTATTTGTACATGTAAGGCCTTCTCACAAGAGTAAGAATTTGCAGAATCAAGTCTAGTATCTTTATGCAAGAAAATATATAGCTTATGTCTTCTCAGTTTTCATATGCTGTGAAGTCCTATGTGTATAATACAACATACATACACAGAGAGAAAATCTGTAAACACCTTCAAAAATTGTCATCGCTAGAGCAAATACTCAACTTTATGGCAATATTTAAAATTCTGGGATGAGTTAATTCATTAATTAATGTAAATCTTTTGGCTCAGTGTTACATACCAAATCAGAGTCCTTAGCTATACATATATATTAAGATATTTTCTTCTTTCTTTGATGTCTTTTTAAAGAACCCTCATAACATGAAAAATGTTTAAGAATGGCCATTGCATAGGGACATTATTCTGTCAAATTCAATTGGTTAATATGTTCATATTTTACTGTTATAGTACGGAGATGTTTCAAAAAGAAGCCTCCTTGATGGTTGTATGTATAATTGACCTGAGAGTCCCTGAGCTAATAGAGAAAGCTCTCATTTGAATACCTAACTAATGACAGAAATGCACAAAGTAATCCCAAACACAACATAAAACCTTGGGTTTTATTCCATTATAGATTTTATCTGGCCCTTGCACTAATACACAGTTTGGGAGGGTTCAAATAGCCCTGCAGTGAGGGCAGCCACAGTTGCAGACCCTTAGCCAGATTCTCAGCTGGCATAAATTGGCTGAATTCCATTGTCTTCAAGGCAGCTATGTCAGTTTACACCAGCTGAGAATCCAGCCCCCTGTGGTCTCTTAAATTAGGGGCTGCTTCTTTCCAGCAGGATGCAGGACACCCTGGAAGGTGTGAGGAACTGGTCTACCACTGAAGTAAATGCATGCTGCCCTCTCCTATGGGCCAGTGCATTGGGTGCACTCCTTGCTGTATGCTGGGGTACTCTAGGAAGCATTCAGTATTTTTACAAGAAAATCACACTGGATATTGCTTTCACCCCAACAGCTCAATTGAGTGCAGTTACCAACATAATCCTATGCACCCATGGGGGCAGCTGCATCAAGGGTTCTACACTAGAAGAAATACTTTCATCTTCTTCCAGAAGTTCTTTGGCTGGGGATGTAATTTTGAAAGCTCCACAGAATCCTAATCAGCCCATTTCCTGAATACCCAAGCCCCACTACCACTAGCTCCACATACTTTCTAAATTGAACTGCCTTGTCATGGATCTCGAGCAGAACAGGATAATTGCAGGCATGCCACTGTATCTGTCCTTGGATTTTCCTCTCCAGAGGTGTTAGCATACTGGGTTCTGACAGACAAACACATCTGATGAAGCTCACAGGTAATGTCAACTTTCCCTAGGCAGAGACACATCTGCACTGGAGAAAGGAGGAAATACACTACCTCCTAAGCAGAAGTATCCAGAGGCCTTATTCCTGTATAATAAATAATGCCCCCTGAGGTGCTAGGAGACAGTGTTGAAGAACTGGTTATGCAATGTGATCTAAAGCATTCCTCCCATTGCAATTTGGTGAATGCCAAGTGGTGCTCCAACCCATCATGTTCTTTCTGGGTTCAGCGCTACATCCTCCATGCCCAAATTACAGCTACATGGAAGAAGGGCAGTTTCCCATGCCCCCTCCTGTACTCTTAACACCCATGTTCAAGGACAACCCAACTATTTTGAACCTTACTATGTAATCAAAAGTTGTTTTGTTACTTTGAATAATAATAAAGTTCACAAGCAAATTCAAACAGTTTAGGTCTAGAATGTATTTCAAGGTATTGTCAACTACTAAACTCGGTCCATTCAATTCACTCACTATGACTACAATGTGCTTCTGTAAAACAGATCAGTCCTCAACTCAACCTAATTTTCAGTTCTGACTGAAGAGCTACAGTACAAAGGTTGCCAAAAATAATGGCTAAATTTGAGCATTTAGAGGTAAATTGCTAAGTATAATGAGAAGATGTGGATTTAATTTTCATTAAACATAAAAAAAGACTGGACTTTAGCCAGCATTCAGATTTATTAACATTCAGAAATGCTGTCACAGCTCATGTGTACATGGGACATTAGTCATGCATTTTGTTAATCTAACATAATATGGAACATAATTTATCAGGACATCAAAATAATAGCTTTTACTCCATTTCCCCATCTCTATGAGGACATGCACAATAGACTCTGAAGCTATACATGCACTCTATTAGAGCTAATTGAAAATAGATGATACAATTAACCTGCTTCTTAGTAGAAAACATTAACACTTAATGTAAAATTCTAATCACAATAAAGAAGGTTAACATTGGAAGGAAATGTGGTGTATAATTCAAAATCATCCTGTTTTCTCTCTTTCAAAGCAACCATAAAAAGCTACAATTAAAACAAAATCCTAACTATCATAAGAATCAGCTGGGCCAGCTTTGCTTACTGTACTTTGATTTTCCGTGGGAATGTGATATTTCAGTCATTTCCAGAAATGATTAAGCGAAGTGACTCATGATATTTAAGCGCAACATAACAGAACTGAACAGGTGGTCATGGTACGAATGAGTTGTAAAGACCATCCATTTACAATATATACTGTGCTGTTATGAAAATTAAAGTTTAAACCTTCTGTGTAGGAATGCATACTAATGATGCAGTCAAACTATCTACTCAATTTTACTCTCTAATCAAGTCCATTAAACACAGTTTCTGTTGATTATGATGAGTTTTTAATTCAGTCAACTGTCAAAGTGTCCCAGACAGTAATTATCCTTTTTTTTTTTCCAGAATCAAGTAATTTTTTAACAAGTTCTTCATTAGTAAAAAGCCCCCAGTTGTATTTGCTATTTCTTTAGTTTGAATTAAAAAATATGCATGGAGGAAGGTTGGAAAGACTAAACCCAAGATGTAGAATGAATAACGATATCTTATATAGACTCATAGAATCATAGAATATTAGAGTTGGAAGGGACCTCAGGAGGTCATCTAGTCCAACCCCCTGCTCAAAGCAGGACTAAAAAATACAAATTGATGAGGTCAGTGTTCTAAAAGATTCCAACAGACTATATATGGAACACCATGAAAATCAAATATCATATGCTAATTCATATAATATGGAAAAATATGGTAGAATATATACATTGCAAGTTATGACAGATTTGGGACCCACACGCCAGTCAGACTTTTAAATAGAAATAGAAATTTAAAAGAGAATATTATTGCTCTTCAAATTTGCCAGATTGATACCGATGGAAAATGCTGTCCTCTGTTTAACTGCAGAGCAGGAGCTAGACATAAGGCAGAAATACAGGCAATGTGGAAATCAAAGGAAAAAGGAGTGAGGTCTGCAATGGATAGGGAAGAACATAATCTTTACCTGAGTCATGTTAAGATCCTAGGAGGGAATGGAAATAAAATGAAGGGGCCAGGGACACAGCCAACTTTCAAGTTATGTTATAAATAATTTCAGGTCTTTACTTATGTTACTAATTACACTAGGGACTTAAAATCCAATTTATATTTAGTTTTTATGCTGATTATTTGCATTTTGCTGTCTTCCAGTTTTATCAACTGAAGTCAATGGAGCCATTTCCACAGTCTAAATAGATTTGGGGCCAAATGTGATTTGACAGTGTTCCTTAAATACAATCTCAGCTGTGAAAGTTCAGACCATAGACTCTGATTTATTTATTACCTTTGAGCCATAGATGAGAGCAATGAAGGCTTTGCAGGGTCCTCACTAAAAATGGTGCAGCTACATTCCCTCTTGTCTAACTCCTCCTGGGTCCTCTCCCACACAACAGGGGAGGGAGATTCCAACAGAGACCCTTATGGGATTCATTTCTTCTCTCTTAGCAGCCCAGAAGAGAAAGCGATAGGAAGCCAGCAGGCTGTTCTGTCCCTGGTTTCCCTCCCTCAAGTACAAAGAGGAAAGATATGAAGTTACAAAGACCCAGATCCTCAAAGATATTTAGGCATCAAACTCCCATTGAAATAAATGGGAGTTTGGTACCTAAACACCATAGAGGATTTGGTTCAAAGAGGCACGGGGAATCTGTACTCCTTTTCCTCAAAGCCCAGCGAGAAAGGGGTTTGGGAGACAGACAGGTCTCTAGTGCTGCATGAGAGTGCAGGGTGCTTTTTATGTTCACCTGTCCTGGTCCTAAGCTGAACTCTCACACTCCTACATATTGCGTGCCTCTGCAAAAAGACGGTGTTCTGCTCTAACAAATACAGAGACCTTATGATGTCACAACCATATCCCTTCCCAAGTCAACTTCCCTGACCTGCCTACCTCCCTCCACCCATCTGGCATAGCAGTTCTACAATTCTGTTTGCAGATCAAACTTCCTTATTCCTTCTTCTCATCCTTCACTTCTGGTGTCATCACACACCCTCTTGTGAATGACAGTTCCCTACATTCCTTAAAAGTTTGTAATTCTGTCCCACACAAGGCACCGAAGTGCATCAGATAGGCAAAGTCCTCCTCACACAAACATGAAATATAAGAGCGCCAGGGAAACTGACAAAACAAGTATGAAAATGGATGAGAAGAAAAGGAGAAATCCCACTTTACAAGTATAGACACTGGACGAAAATATCTAAAAATGTAGTTCAAAGCAGGTGTTAAAAGTAGGACACTGAACTTTTTTTTTCTTTTAAAATAAAGGACAGGAGAAATAGTGTCTGAAATCAATTTGCATTTTCAGAAGACAACCCAATCATTTATAATCTTAGCATCATTCATAATTAAGTCAGATTATTAGTCTAAGAACAGAATGAAAGTGCCATACAAGTACTTATGCAAGAGCAACAGTAGCATACTTAATGTTTGTTGAAGTAGGGAAAAGATTACTTAAAAGAAAAAAGAGCAATTCAGAGCTGCATTTGAGAAAGGAGCAGAATTTAATGCTAACATAACATTAGTATTGTAGTAGAAAATAGCATTAAATGGCACTAAACGGGTTTTAAAATGGAAATAATATTGTGAAATGACTAGTTGTGCATTTTAAATGTAGTGAAAGTAACAATGCGCTTATCACATGAAAAATATAGGTTTCTTTCCTTGGCACTCATATGCAAATATACCAATACATTTAAGCTTTGCTGAATTTCATCCCACCAGAATGTCCAGCTGTGATACCAACCTAGAATAAAGTCAGAATGACTGGGAAAAAAATGTTTAAAAAAATCCTGCTCTACATTTCAGTATAATAAAAACATAATGAAAAGGAGATTGGGATAAATGGTCAGTTCCAGTAAATACCTTTCCTTGTGTATTATACTAGGTGTCTGGGGCAGCCATCTAAGAGTTTGATCCTGCAATGCTTTCTCACATGAATAGCCTGTGATTTTAGTGGAACTGCTCGCATAAGTTAAGGTCACTGGATCAGATCCTTTTGTAGTTTCACTACTGGCAGCACCAGCACCTAAAGTGATATCTCCAAAAGCGATGTCAACCTATCAGCCAAATGAAGCTGAACTAGCATCAAATCTCCCTTAGAAGTATTGTTTTCAGGCATGGGGCTTTACATGGTGACAATCAGAATAATGCTATGTACATTGTAGTGGGGGCAGATCTGTCAATGAAGTGTGATCCAATGATCTATTGTGCCTGCAAGGAATTCAAACATGAATGCAATCAAATCCTGCATATCTCATAAAGTCCTGATTCAAGACTAAAATTACTATTGACCCTAATGGGAGTTTTGCCTTGAATAAGGAGACCCTTTATGGTCTGAGCTTACTGAGTCCTTTCTCAAGGCAGTGCTGTTGACTCAGACCCCAGTTCAGAAAAGCATGGGGAGTATCTAGGAATCCATCACAGAGCAGAACCCCATTGTGCAAGGTGCTGTACAGAGAACAAAGAAGCAGCTCCTGAATTACAATCTTTGTGTAAGACAAGAGACAACAGATGGATAGATAGACAGATGGGGGAGTACAAGAAACAATGATACTCTATTGTCAGCATGATAGGAAGTGGTCTCAGCACACTAGTGGTCTGACTTGTCAAGTTTTATGTAGGCCTCACTGCAAAGGAGAATTAAGGGGGGTCCGATTAAGAATTAGTTTTGCAGATATTTGTAATAAGTGGGTAATGGAGGCTGATACCATGAGCCAATCAGAGGTGGAGGTCTACCTTTTGATACTGAATGAAAGATGATAAGTCAGGAAAGGCCTTGAAGTGAAAACAAATATCTTATGTTTGATATGATAGAAAAGAGAGAACTTTGCAAAGAGAGGGATGATATGTGACAGTGATCTTTGAAGCAACATTCTGAACGGATATCACCATATGTTTATACCTATTCCTGTTCAGGAAAGCACTTTGACATGTGCCAAAGTGTAATTAATAGCTCTGCTTTTGGTCTTTATACTGCAAGAATATGAAGAGACCATATGGGTGCAACTGAGTATCAAAGAACCACATTGACAAATGGCCTGAAGCTCTCTAGAGCAGTGTTTCTCAATCTTTTTTATACTAGGAACTGGCTTGCTACTTTCCTAAACTGTGTCAGGAAAATCTTAGTGACTGGCGCCGGTCCACGGCCTGTTCGTTGAAAAACACTGCTCTCAAGGATAAGAAGCTCTGACCATGTCTACTGATGGACAAGTGGATTTATTTGCATAAGCTTTCTTCACAGAATTCCTTTAGTAACATTTTAGGAGTCACCGTAACTGTACAATAACTCAGAATTTGTTGGGTAGTGGAGCTGAAGTGAGAAAAGGCAGACTGGGAAATAGAAATAAAGCTTTTGGCTACAAAGTAGAAGGTGGGTTCTGCCTGTTATTTATTCTTCTTCTGCTGCTGAGGCTTCTATGCCTTTGGGAGGGCTTTGCTATGAGATTATGAAGAATCACATCTTTGTATAAATCAAAGTCTATACAGTAAAGTAACAGAGCTGGGTGAACTCTTAGAATTCTTCTCCCCATCATGTCACTAAATAAAGCTGAAGTCATTGTAGCTGGGTTTGGTGGTGGAGCCTCAGTTCCAGGCAGCACAACCCATGGCCTGCAGACAGATCTTTCTGGGAACACTGCAGAATTTTGGGGGTATGTCTACGTTGCATTGTAAATCCTGGTTTGTGGGACCCTTGCTCATAGATTTGGTGTTTCCAAGCCTGCTTTTCATCATCCACACTGCATTGTAAATTTGGGTTTATCATTGCTGGACCCATAATAATGCTAATGTGGCCATATTGCACTACAGACACTGCTGGAATTATTGTTATAGATATTAGTAGAAGAGAGTACCATCAGACCCTAACTTAACCAGAAATTCCTGGATTAAATCTGAAGGTCAAGTTGTATGTATACAATTGCTCTAATCATGTCTAAATAATAAGCAAATGCCATATCCAAACTATAATAGACATTCATAAGTACTTGATCAAGAAGTTCATGCTAAACCCAGAGATGGTTAGACCGATGTTGGTTGGCTCCTACTTGGTCAGGCAGGTGTTAGCAATAAACCCTTCAAGAGTAGACCCTTTAAACAAGTGATGTCTCTCCCAATTGCTAACTTTAGGTAAAAACAAGGTTTTAGCCAATTTGAGGTCACTAGTTTAACATGCACAATCCTTCCTTATTATTAACTATCCCTAGTAACTGGGGCTCATAGACTCATAGACTCATAGGTCAGAAGGGACCAATATGATCATCTAGTCTGACCTCCTGCACAAGGCAGGCCACAAAACCCTACCCATACACATTTATAACAACCCCGAACCCATGACTGAGTTATTGAAATCCTCAAAAGTGATATTTGAAGACCTCAGCTAAACCCCGAGCATGTGGGCAAGACTCACCAGCCAACACCCAAAAAAGAATTCTCTGCAGTAACTCAGTTCCTATCCCATCCAACATTCCCACAGACCATTGAGCAGACTTATCTGCCGATAATCCAAATCAATTGCTCAAATTAAACTATCCCATCATAACATCCCCTCCATATACTTATCAAGCTTAGTCTTAAAGCCAGATAAGTCATTTGCCCCCACTACTTCCCTCAGAAGGCTGTTCCAGAACTTCACTCCCCTAATGGTTAGAAACCTTCGTCTAATTTCAAGTCTAAATTTCCTAATATCCAGTTTGTACCCATTCGTCCTCGTGCCTATATTAGTACTAAACTTAAACAATTCCTCTCCCTCCCTAACGTTAATCCCCCTGATATATTTATATAGAGCAAGCATATCCCCCCGGAGCCTTCTTTTGGCCAGGCTAAACAAGCCAAGTTCTTTGAGTCTCCTTTCATAAGGCAGATTTTCCATTCCTCGAATCATCCTAGTAGCCCGTCTCTGAACCTGTTCCAGTTTGAATTCATCCTTCTTAAACATGGGACACCAGAACTGCACACAATATTCCAGGTGGGGTCTCACCAGCGCCGTATATAACGGCACTAACACCTCCTTCTCCTTGCTGGAAATACCTCGCCTGATGCATCCTAAAACCGCATTTGCTTTTTTAACAGCCATATCACATTGGCGGCTCATAGTCATCCTGCTATCAACCAATACCCCAAGGTCCTTCTCCTCCTCTGACGATTCCAACTGATGCGTCCCCAACGTATATTTAAAATTCTTATTATTAATCCCTAAGTGCATGACCTTGCACTTTTCACTATTATATTTCATCCTATTACTATTACTCCAGTGTACAAGGTGGTCCAGATCTTCCTGAATAGCATCCCGGTCCTTCTCCGTGTTAGCAATTCCCCCCAGCTTCGTGTCATCCGCAAACTTTATTAACACATTCCCGCTCTTTGTGCCAAGGTCAGTTATAAAAAGGTTAAATAAGGTCGGTCCAAGAACCGATCCTTGAGGGACTCCGCTAGTAACCTCCTTCTTCCTTCTATCTTATCAGTCACCTTTCAGGTAAAGTTTTTCACATTTAAATAATATTCTTTCAAACTCTTCCCACAGTTGCTAACAAACATGCACTTTATATGACTTACAGAAACAGGCTTTTTTATTTGTATAGTAATGTACCCCTTTATTTTAACTACAAAACACATTTTCTTCATTCCTACACAGACCTTCTGATTCTAGTCTGCAGCTTGAGCTGCGTCCATACTGCAAAATGACAGGCTTGGACCAGAAGCTCAGCAGGACTAGGGTTCAGACCCACCCTTACATATCCACCCCTAGAACACACATCCTGTTACTGCTGGCAACACTGCCGACAGAAGGATTACACTAATATGTGGGGTCTAGCTATGCACGTTCAGTTGCTCTGATTGGTTTCTGGCAATATCTACAAAAGGAAGCATGGCAAGTGCCCTTAGAGGGCTCATGACTGTTTAGAAGCATGATTCCCATGCACTACAACAGTGTGTGATATTTTCTGGGGCCCTGATTCAAACCATTCCTATTCAGCAAAGTGCTTAAGTCTGATTGACTTTAATGGGACTTAAACTCAGACCTAGCTGCTTTGCTGAATAGGGATGGTTTGCTGAATCAGAATTTAACAGAATATATAGTGTATATTATTCCTTCCCAGGTAAACCACTTGCTGAAATAATGCCAAACAATAAACAGCAACAAGATAGATGAAGGACCAACAAAATTGATAGGGTAGAAATTTGAAGGATCTCAGGTGGTCATATTTTTACTAAAAGTCCAGAAATAAAGGCTAAATTTTTTCAAGAGTAACCCCTAATTGTTTTAGGGGTTGTACAGAGTACCTGTACAGGACATATGAAGAAAAGAGCTGTTCACAAAATAGAAAGAAAAAAAATCTCAAAAAATGTATTTCTGAGTTTTGCCAAATTTTTCCAATCACCTGTCTAGCAGAATTTCTCAAGCGCTCTCATTTTTAAATTTTGGTTAATTTAAATTGTTACAACTGAAGAGCCTTTGAATTAGATTAGAAATAAAAATGAACAGAATTTGGTTGACATTTGAGGTTTTCTAATTGAGAGATAGAATGCATTAGTGCAAGCTAATGCTGAGCAAAAAATTAATTCTGTAATCACTGAATTACCAGTTTCCTAGCTCATAATACTAAGATTTCTAATTTTTTTAAATTTTACTTATTTCTTTTTTAGGTATCACCAGTATTATATAAAACCCAAAACTACTATATTGAATCTTTCCTTCCATTTCTCCCAATTTGTCTGGCTTACTACCTTGACTTTCCCACAATTGCACCCACAAATCAGTTCCTCTCCATTCTTTATCAACTCCCTCTCCACTGTAGCCCATAATTTCATAACAGGCCACATTTCTAAAGTTTAGCCAGTTTGTCAATAAAAATGCTGCTTTTTAAAAAGTGATATCGGGATTCTTACAACTTCTGATGGATGTCTCTGTTTACTGTGAAACCCTATCACTGTGGACTATGCAGTCCCCTAATTCAACTAAATGGGCATCTCCAGGCTATCCCTAGAAAACTGGAACAATCAAATCTCTCCTATATGACAGATCATTTGCTTTTTTAAAATATGCATTTCTCTCATTTCCTTTAATTACTATTCCTTTTTATACAGTAGCCTGAATGCCAAAGGCTCTCATGTTATAAGGGGCATAAATTGCTATACATACTTTTGTCTACTTACATATTAGTGTCAAATGGGTAATGCTGAGTTTATACATTTGTCCACCTGACAGCTAGGCTTCCATCTGAATTTTTAAAGGAGACAATTTTCCTCATGTGCATTTTAAATATGTCCAAATCCATATTGTGAGTGCATATATCAAATCCACTGGGTCTTTCACAGTGATAATATGTATTGTCATGGGCGATGATGTAGACAAATATATTATACTTTTATGGATTTACGTATTTTATTTATTACTAGGGTCTGTTCCTAATGCATATTATATATAGGGTTATCTTCAGAAAATTTAAGGGTACATTTTTATTCTTGCTACATTAATTTGTAGGGGGCAATTTCTATTTTTTTTAATGTTCCTATTAACACAAGGAATAAATACAAAAATAAATACCCTGAATGCACAGTGCAAACTCTTGTCAGATCACAGGGATGTTTTATTCCTTTAGGGTCACAAATTTATAGCTACCATTACCACAGAAACAGATAAATATTGAAATACTGGCAACAGAAAAAGTTGATGATCTCATTTACTAAGTGGAGATGCCCATTTAAGAGATATTAATATTTTGATAGTAGTTCTTGAGTGATATTAATCAAATAAAATGTTCTTGTTTGTGTGTGGTGTAGACTGATATGAAATAGCTTACATAATAGACTCTGCATTGGACTAGCATGCAGTACATTCCAAGTTGTTAAAGCCTGCTTTTCCTGGGAGAATATCTCTTACTCAAGCAAATCACATGTAATTGTTAAAAAAAAATACTAGAAATTTATTGAGCATAAAATAATAATAATAAAATCCATACTATAAAAGTTTTCCAAGACTGAACTGAGATATCAGCTGTAGAAAATGTAGAATCAACTGAAAGGTTATGGATATTCTGTTTCCCTGAATAATAGAATTTTGTTTTACTGGAATATAAATGATTTAATTTTTTGACATCTTTCTGTTATAAACTAGAAGGTACTATAATTTGCAATAATGCAAAGTTGGGCAATAATGGAAAGTTTCAAAGATATCAGGGGATAAAGATAATACATTAGGATTAGAGGAATCATGGGGTCTGATTCCCTGTTCTTACACCGGTATCACTCCCTTGTGTAACAAAGTGAAGAATCCGGCCTAAAATTATGAACTTCAAAATACAATCAATGTAAATCGTTTATCAAACTAAACATTCATTCATGCACATTGTTGCCTATCCCTGCTCATCGAAAGGGAATGTTAATACATTGTTTTCAATCTTAAATATTTTGAATGCTACCTATAATTTGTTTATTACTTTATTTGGTAAAGGGACAGTTGTTCCTTTAAAAAAATGTTATAGGGGAAGCTGGTAATGACCCCTATATTTAGGTTGCCTAACACTTCCCACTATGGAAGAATCTTGCAGCCTCTTGTGAGAACACCTCCATAGTTTGCTGTAGACCTTTGAAATTTGGTAGGGAGAAAGCCCTGGGGATAGATATGTACCTTTTCTTTGTCCTGTGAAATTCCACTGGAAAAGATATTGACTTCTGAGGAAAAAGAAAAATCACCATTTCCCTTCAGTCATGTGCACTGTCAGCAAAATGTTGGCAGCATGATTGTGAACATTCTAATCTAAGTGTGGCCTCATGCCACTGCCACAGCACCAACAGCACACTCTGCACTGGGAACCCGAGTAGCAGACAGCCACTCTCGAGAACGAAGGGAGAAGTCCCCAATAACGTCACACCCCTGAACACAATGGCCCATCCCCAAGTTCCTGGGATTCCACATGGAGAATGGGAATAGAATGAACCAAATCAGGTTCTCCCAGCCACACCACAGACCTACCACATGATCCCTGCAGCCCAGCTTGTAGCTCAAGGTCTGTTGCAGAGCTAAAAGCCCCAGTGCTCAATGAAGCACCCTCACAGATTGTTACAGTTGTGCATAACAGCACTTGTTTTTATCTTTATTCTTAAAAGCAAAACAAACAAACAAAGAGCCTCCCACCACACACACCTCACTTAGGAAATTACATATTTAAAAAAAACCATGAGTTAAGAGACCAAAGTCAAGCACTCAAAAGTTATGAAATAGCAGAATTTGGGTCCCCCAATGTCCTCAATGAACCACTAAAATGCTTCACAGTAATTTCATATAAAAACATAATCCATTAAAAATGTAATTTAGTTTGCAACACTTCTGCCCTCAAATTCTGTTCTGTTACATAGGGATAAATCCCTGCCAACAGACTTAATCTGGATATACTCTGGTTTAACAGGGAACAGAATTTGACTCTACTGCTACAATTTAGAAAACCACTAAAACACATTAAATAAAATCATAGAATCGTAGGACTGGAAGGGACCTGGAGAGTCCAGTCGCCTGTACTTATGGCAGGATTAAGTATTATCTGGACCATCCCTGAGAGATGTTTTCTTGATCTGCTCTTAAAAATCTCCAATGATGGAGATACTACAGCTTTCATAACCAATTTATTCCATTGCTTAGCTACCTGACAATTAGGATTTTTTTCCTAATGTCCAACCTAAATTAACCTTGCTGCAAATTAAGCTCATTGCTTCTTCTCTCTCCTAAGAGGTTAAGGAGAACAATTTTTCTCCTTCCTCCTTGTAATAATCTTTTATGTACATGAAATTTGTTATCATGTCCCTCTTCAGTCTTCTCTTATCCAGACTAAATAAACCCAATTTTTTTCTTACTACATTCCTGTTAATACATCCCAGAATGATGTTTGCTTTTTTTGCAAAAGTTTTACACTATTGACTCATATTTAGCTTGTGATCCACTATGACTCCCAAACTCCATTCTGCAGTATTCCTTTCTAGGCAGTCATTTCCCATTTTGTATGAGTGCAGCTGACTGCTCCTTCCTGAGTTGAGTACTTTGCATTTGTCAGTATTGAATTTCATTCTATTTACATCAAAATATTTCTTCAATTTGTCCAGATCACTTTGCATTTGAATCCTATCCTCCAAAGCACTTGCAACCCCTCCCATCTTGGTATCATCCGCAAACTTTATAAATGCGCTCTCTTTGCCGTTATCTAAATCATTGATGAAGAACAGAACCGGACCCAGAACTGATTCCTGCAGGACCCCACTCAATATGCCAGCTTGGTTGTGAGCCACTGATACCTACTCTCTACTTTTCCAACAAGTTATGCACCTACCTTATAGTAGTTCCATCGAGGTTGTATTTCCCTAGTTTGTTTAGAAGACCACGTAAGACAGTATCAAAGACTGTACTAAAGTCAAGACATACCACATTTATCACTCTCCCCTTATCCACAAAGCTTGATACCTTGTCAAAGAAAGCTATCAGATTGGTTTGACAGGATTCATTCTTGACATATACATGCTGAATGTTACTTATCACCTTATTATCTTCTAGGTGTTTGTAGATTAATTGCTGAATTATTTGCTCCATTATCTTTCCAGGCATTGAAATTTAATTGACTGATCTGTAATTCCCTGGATTGGCTTTATTCCCCTTTTTATAGATTGGCGCTATATTTTTGCCCTCTTCTAGACCTCTGGAATCTCTCTGTCTTCCATGAGCTTTTGAATAGAATTGCCAATGGTTCAGACATCTCTTCAGTCAGCTCCTGGAGTGTTCTAGAATGCATTTCATCAGGTGACTTGAAGACATCTAATTTGTCTAAATAATTTTAACTTGTTCTTTCCCTATTTTACTCTCGGATCTACTCATTTTCACTGGCATTCACTATATTAAATGGCCAATCACTACTACCATTCTGATGAAAACTGAAACAAAAAAGTCATTTAGCATTTCTGTCATTTCCACTTTTCCTGTTATTGTTTTTCCCCCCTCATTGAGTAAGAGGCCTACCCTGTCTTTGGCCTTCCTCTTGCTTCTAATGTATACATAGAATATTTGCTTGTTACGCTTTATCTCTCTAGCAAGTTTACTCTAAGTTCTTGCTTTGGCCTTTCTAATTCCATCCTTCTTCAACAAAGCATGTGCTTAAGTTTAAATACATGCTTAAGCCCCATTTTATGTAAGTGGAATAAGCACATTGGAGTGCTTTGTTTAGCAAGGATGATAAGTAGCAGGAAGATTTTCCTTTTGCAGAATAGTCCAGTTTAACAAGAGTTGTCAGGTTTCTGCAAAGGTGTTCAAAATTTTACTTACAAACACATTGCATTGTTGGGGGGATAGGGAGTAAAGAGAAAAAAGGAATTAGTTTAGGTTCTGTTGTTCAACAGAATATTACAATATTCTGTTGTTCAACAGAATATTATGATACCTACAAACAGCAGTTTAAAGTAAGCTCGTACAAGCTAAAGCTTTTACTAGTTCAATTTTACCATTGAGCAAGTACATCCAAACCGGAGTTGAGCTGCAAAATGCCCTTGCAAGTAGTAAACTTGTTCACATCACTATGCTGTGAAGCAGGGAGAAAGCCCAGAAATAGCACTAACACTTAAATCACCAAGGCCTGGACTGAAGTACAGAAAGAACCCCCTGTGCACAGATCTCCACATGGACGGGAAGCTCACCTGCTTTTTGTGTCACTGCCCTTCCCTCCTTTGGATCCTGCATTGGCCCCTCTACCAGTTGGGAGATGATTAGAGACAAGCACACCTATGCTACTGGGGGGACAAACATCACCCCCACAGTGGAACAAACTAGGAGAAACTCTGAAGGGCAATTCACACAGATTTCCTCCCTTGCCCATTTCAACCAGGGATTTTAACATGGTACAAGCAGATCCACATCCAATATCTTAGCCAGACCTCGGAAACCCCTAACTGAAGTCGGACTACTTGCATGAGTAAAAGGCTACTCATGAGCATGGCTTCAGCCTCTATACAAAGGTATATAATAACAAACAAAACCTTCATGAATGTTGTACAGATTTCTGCAATTATCAGTCAGCTTGCCAAACCTGCCACATGTCAGTTTGGCTGTTTGCTAGAGGAAGCAAGAGAGAATTTAGAGCACAGAATATAAATGATTTTTTTCTCTTTTCCTCTTTTTACTGCACTCCTCTTATCTTGTCTCATTTTTCCTTCACCCTTCTTCATGCAGTTGCAGTGGTTCTGAATGCTGATGAGTCAGTATCAGAAATTCATTCCAGGATAACAAGACTGGGCACTAAAATCCAGAAGTTCAATATTTGGAAGGACCGCACTATGTGGGCTGTGAGGTGCACTTATCTCTAGGTCTGCAAGGCACAATGGATGGGGGCACAGTGATGACAATAGCTGATGGATAATATATGGAATCCAGATGTCTTCTCATAAGTTGCACTTTTAGCCTTTTAAATGTAGGGAAAATGTCTCTATATTTTCTGAATGAGTAACATTTTCCTTTCATGAGCTACACGTGCAGTAGCTTAAAAAAGACAGATCCATTTTTGTCAGACCCATTTCTCAATAAGCATCAATACCATTGATATTCAAGAGTTGAAAAACTTCCTAGGCCTTCACATAGCTCACTCTTAAATTTTTCAGACCACCACAGCACACCTTGATGTTTTATTTCACAGTCTTTTTAAGAAACCGCACCCAGAGCTTCATAGCTCTCTTAATTTCTTTTTATTGGCATTAGGTATCACAGCACTAATTGATGTTTAATTTACAATTTTCTTGTTAAAAAATAAGAAAATCTTATAGCCTGAGGTTCCTTCTCAAATTTTCAGACACCACAGTATCCCTTTTCTGATTTTTTTTAAATCTTTTCCTTTATCTCCCCCTTAAAAAAATCCCACCAGAGACAGTAATCACAGCAAACAGCTTGATCACTGCAATCATCTGACTGTGATGCTATTTTTAATCTTTCCTTCTACTTGCAAAGGGGAAATGTAGGTTTTTAATTTCAGTACACCAGTCTGCCATACTGTTTGTGTAACTGTTATTCTGTGGCGGAAACCCCCTCATTTAATTCAATGAAAATCGAGTAGACAAAGCACTAAATAATGTATTGCACTATAACATAATGTACTGTAGGGAACAACCCTTCCTTGGTAGGACAATTGAATAAATAATTGAATAGGCTTCACTCATTCTGGGTTTGTATGATTTTAAAACCAAACCTGGTTTTAGTTTACAGAAGTGTTCATTTCATTTGTGTTTGTGTGTACTCTGGCGCATATGTGGGGTGAAATATTGGCCCTATTAAAGTAAATGGTAAAACTCCCATTGACTATGATAAGGCCAGCTTTTCACCCTACGTCTTTCTATCTGTAATCTAGTCTCTATTTTTAGCCTACAGGAACTAGTTGACCATAGGCTACCTCTAGGCAGGTTTCCCCTTGTGGAAGTTAAAAAACTCACACAGTTTTGACTTTTAGAGTTGTATCTAGTCATGACAGCAGAGGCAGGAATTACTTCCCTACAGAACAGGACAAGGGTTCAGAACCTTAAGGCCATATGCCATGTAAAACTCTGTGTACACACAGAAGACAGGGGCCTTTACACAGCTCCTTGGAATGCAACATGAGTCTATTCTATTCATTTCTTCTTTGTCGACTCCTATTAATGGGGGTGGGCAGAAATGTCAAATGAGTTACCACTGCTATAAGCAACGTGGTAGCTTCTGGACTGGCATAGAACATGCCACACAGTGTAGTTATTCACTAGAACTTTTCCCTGACCACTCCAATAGCTGAGGAGGCCAGCAATGTGAACAGATTTCTGGAAAGCGTGGGGATGGAAGTACCAGGCAAGAAGGCACTGCCATTCATTCACCATGACCCCCTATTCTGACACAATGGAGAGTAATATGTGATCTACTATGTGTGTAAGACAGCTTTAGTCTTAACTGTATCTAATTAATCTCCTGTAAGGTGCTGAGCACTCTCAATTCACTGACTACAATAGGAGATGAAGACCCTCAGTCTTTCCCAGAATCAGGGTTTTTATTCCCAATTATTTCTCCTTCCTTGTAGTAGATGCCCTTAGGTTTTTTGCACTTTGTAGTGCATCTGAGTTGCAGTAGGATTTCTAACCCTACCTGTCTAATTCTGAGAGACTGAATCTTTTCACCAGCGGTTGGCTGCTTTCCTGTAATTGTCTTCTCCTGACTAATTTTTTCTGTTTTTCACCAGACCTTTACAATATGTCATTACCACTCTTGCGAGGTAACCACTTCAATCACTGCAGCTCCATATCCTCCCACGTTTGCTTAATATTTCTGCTGATGTTCTGCACTGTGTTAATATTGAAAGTAAATCTTGGCTCTGGGTGTTGGATTGAAGATGAGAAGCTTTAATTAAAAAATGGTTTCATCTTGTATTGTAGTCTCTTTCTCAGAAAAAGGGAGGCATAAAACAGTTATGTTGGTGTACAGAACTCTGGAGAAAACACTTGTCGAAGAGAAGAGAGAAGGAGAGAACTCCAAGCATGCAAACACTTCTTCCGTTTCCTTTAGAAGATATCTTTTAAAACAAGCTTGTCAACATACCTCATCTCTTGAGCAACACCCAGAATTGTTTTATGCCCTCTAAAATGAGCTACAGATAAGATGGCAGATCTTCGGCTGAAGTCAGTGGAGCTATGACAATTCCAGCAGAGTCTCTTCCAGGGGTCAAATTTTGCCTGTACACACCAGTAAATGGAAGCTGCGCTTACATCCCAGAGGACAAATTTGGTCCCACAATAAATGTTTTCTTAAACATTTCTCCACCATTCACTCTGTCTGCCAAAAGTCTGGGTAGCCCCAAATACATTCCTAAAGTTGGACAAAGCTCTGCAAAATCTGAGCACAGCAAAAAGCCAAAGAATCTAAAATACAGCTATCTTTCAATTTTAAAGGAAACCAGTCTGTCTATATCAAGAACATTTTTAATGGACTAGGTAGTACATCTACCTTTTAAACTTCTTTAAATAGGCCATCCCATTTTAAAACAAGTCAGTCATTATAGCTGACCAAAAGGCATTAGTATTCTAGAATTTACTGTATTTAAAACAAAAAACAAACAAAAAATTTTGGCCTCTCAATCATTAAAGCTATAGATAAGATAGAATCATAGAATATTAGAGTTGGAAAGGACATCAGGAGGTCATCTAGTCCAACCCCTGCTCAAAGCAAGACTATACTCATCTAAATCATCCCAGCAACGGTTTTGTCAAGCCTCAGCTTAAAAACCTCTAAAGATGGAGATGCCACCACCTCCCTAGGTAATCCATTCCAATGCTTCACCACCCTCCTAGTGAAAAACTGTTTCCTAATGTCCAATCTAGACCTCCCCCACTGCAACTTGTGACCATTGCTCCTTGTTCTGTCATCTGTCACCACTGAAAACAGCCTAGCTCCATCCTCCCTGGAACCTCCTTTTACGTAGTTAAAGGCTGCTATCAAATCCTCCCTCATTCTGCTCTTCTGCAGACTAAACAGGCCTCGAATTACTGCAGAAAGTGGTAGCTTTTAGTGAAAGTGAAAATGAAACAGAATTAATGCCTATGGTAAAAGCTGTGTGTATTTGTGTGTATTGCTATCATAAGTATTTATCTATGAAAAAGATGAGAAGATATGGTTAATAAGACCCTGATTCTTCAAGCCACATGCTTAACTTTAAACATATGTATGGTTCCATAGACTCCACTGAAGCCAATAAGACTATTCACATGCTTAAAGTTAGCCATATACTTAAATGCCTTATTGAATAAGGGCCTCAGATCCTCTACAGGACTCTCATTGTTTCTCTTATCCTGGGAGCATATTTTCACTCTCACCTACTAGTTCAATGTTAGGATTCAATATCTGAGGGAATACCTGTGGGCAGCCAGATAAGTTAGGTAATTCAGTACTTGCTTGCCCATCCGTAATAACTATGCTATTTATAACAAAGAACAAGGACACTATGACTGTGATTCTATGTATGGACAAACACCTTCAAAAGTAAATAAAGTCTCCACTGATGACAGATAGCACATTTTCTGACTATGACAGATAGGCATTCTCTGTATTTTCTATATGTCCACTGCACAAATTCTATTTCATCAGAATGATAAGAAAAAGTGATAGCAGATAGAAATCTGTGTCAACACAAAGTAAATTAAAAATGGGGGCCTTTCATCTGATAGTATCTTTTTATATAATGTAATTTCTTTGGCTAATGTTCTCTGTTTTACTTCAAAAGGTTATAGAAAAAGGGTGGGTGATGGATGATAAAGGAAATAGGCAAAGCTACACACAAGGGCGCAACATCAAGTGTACCATTAAGGAGCTGTCCTAGAATGTATTATTAACCGGATCATCATTTTTATACAAGTCATACATCTCTGGTTACTGTAGGAAAGCCTAGATTTTAAGTTGCAAGAAGACAAAATACCTTTAGAAATACAAGGGTTACAGTTGCTTATTTCCTACTACGTATGATGACTAAATGTCAATGGTGACTGAATATTTCATACTTTTAATATTTCTCATATATTCTGCATTAAACATGACCTGATTCACTCCACAAACTTTTATTTTATTTTATTTTATTGTTTTGCAAACCCAAAACAAAATACACAGAGAGGTTAACAGATACATTTCAAACACAATGGGTGGACAATTATATGTACAATTCAGCAGGATTTGTTCAGCTACTTCTCCATGCTCCGCACTGAAAATCCACCCTAAAGGTCTTACAAAAGATCAGAGGAGAAATGCTTTAAATTGATAGGAGTGTTAGTGGGGCCAGGATTTCAACCCACAGACAGAAGACAATTGGACTACTCATATGCTTAACATTAGGCATGTTCTTAAGTACCTTATCGATTTGGATCCCGTAGCTATGTCCAATCACCAATTGTCACAGACAAAGATGTTTGGAAAAAGCAAATACCAAATGCTACATGGTATTTGCAAAATCAAGTGTTCTGTAAAAATCACTACTGACTTTGGACTGAACGGACTGAAATATTACATGGTGCCTCTGAAAATAGAAGCAGCAATATCAATAAATGGAAACAAATATTTTATTGTTCAGATGATTTTTAAGAAACCAATTCCACTACAATAATCTTACAATCAAACCTCTAGTTATTCAGCTGATTTGCAGACCATCTTTTGTTACTGTGTATAAACATTCAGAAGTGCTGGAATGAAAAAGTGGTAAATAAATGGTAACCTGCTTTGCATTTCTGAAAAGCATAATCTATAAAATAAATGTTCATAGAATACAAAGAGGGAAGCAGATATAAATAGAAAAATAAGGGATTGTGTGTATTTTGACACTGCCATGCACAGAAACCTACTGCAGTTATCACTTACCTTTTTAAAAAATGTGAATTTAGTGTTTGAGAAAATATCACATTGACAGTTCTAAAGGCCTGTATCCACCAGCAGGTGCAATATCTGCAGTTTCCATGTAAGATTGCCCCACAATACCTTGCTCACGTGACTCTCCCTCCTCTGGAATTAGAGTCCTTAGGGCTGGAAAGGTAGTTTAATCTCTATAGCCATTGAGCCCTCAGGCCAGCAATAACTGGCCCTAACAGCTGAAGAATGAGGTAGGCATTAAGGCCCCAAATGAGTAAAGCACTTAAGCATGTGATAAGCTATAAAAATGTGTTTAACTCTCAATGACTCTAATGTACTTTGCTGAATAAGGATGGTCTGCTGACTTGGAACCTAAAGCCGGTTCTTTATATTTTTGAAGATCAAAGGCCTGATTCAAACCCATTGACATCAGAAGGAGTCTTTATGCTGACTTCAATAGGCATTGGATCAGGCCCTAAATTACCAAAATACCCTTATTGAAATGTCCTAAAGACCCAATAGGGTACTACAGAAATTAAATATAATTCTATAGACATGAGGTGAAAATCTATAACATTTAATAAGGAATCCTATCTCTATTAAACCAGCCTTAAGAGATCTATAGCAATGTCCACAAAGGATTATTATTGGCTATTCAATTAGTTAAGACTTTTCTATTATGGTAGTTTTTTCAGAAGACAAATAACCATTCTTAAAAAGGGATAATTCAGTATAATATGCAAATAGCTAAAATACAAGTGTGTGGATAAGTCTACAACGTGACAAAAGGCCCGTGGCACAGCAGCTGGCCCGGGTCAACTTACTCAGGCTTGGGCATCGTGGCTATAGAACTATAATGTAGACATCTGGGTTCAGGCTGGAGCCTGGGCTCTGGGATCCTCCCCTCTCACAGGGTCTCCGAGCCCAAGCTCCAGCCTGAACCCAAATTTTATAGCCCCACAGCTTGTGTCCAGCAGGCTTCAGTCAACTGACCCAGGCCAGACGGGGGTCTTATATTGCAGTGTAGACACACCTTGTGTGTCTATAAACCACAAGGATGAGATACCAGGCTGTATGTTTCATCATGTATGAACTCCTGTAGCAGTACAACTGATGGCTTTTGTGTTTCCATAAAAAAATGCAAGACAGATTCTTAAAGCTACAATGTGTACAGTGTATTTCGGTGATCTGTGAACTTCAGAAATTTCACTTAGCACAGAAAATGAAGATATCTATCAGTGAGTGATATCCATTAGTCTTCATGTCCCTAAAAGTGCAAAAACTTTTTGATCTGGTTGCACTAACAATTATCCTTGTAGAAAAGTCCTTCTGAATTGTATAGGATGTGACCCTTTGCACAGGGTTTTCTTGTTTTAAACCATTCTATAGGGCAAGAACTTATATCCTGATATACAATTTGAAACAACAGTTAAAAACACCTATATAAAGGACATCATAAATGTTATGGAGCAGAGTCCCAAATTTGTCCAAGGATGAAAAATGGAGTGAGCAGACTGGAGAACCCAGCCTCATAGGATTCAACCAGATATATATTTTCCACAGGAAACAAATGCAACGAAGAATATCACTTCCCTAAAATATCATAATTACATTATCTCACTTTAAAGAGATTAGTAGTTAAACCCTCAGTACTACACACTGAACTCATTTGAAACAGACTCATCTACTACTGATCTGTTTGAGTTACTAGAATTGGAAACACTTCTGTCACTGTTCCACCTGCCAGTCTTGAAATATTATCATATCATTTAAAAATAATAGATTCTGCTCATACTGCTTCACCATTTGTGAAACTGGTGTTCAAGATTTGGCAAACTAGGGCTTTGGTCCCCACTGAGCAGATCTATCATTTCCAACTACATAGGAGCTGTCCATCAAGAGAAGACTCAAATTACCCAAGCCTTAGGAGCTGATGCCAGTTACAATAATTCCAATTTGTATTATGTACTTGGGGCTTGTTTCAAATCCTACTAAAGTTGATTGCAAGTCTCCCATTAAACTTCAATGGATTTTGGATCCGACCCTAATTAGGATGTATTCAAAGCAAATAAGTTGACTTACTTACTGGTGGTATCCAAGATAAGGAAACAAGAGCATCATACATTTGTGCCCACACAACAACATTTATACTAGTTTCACATGTACGATAGGTTCCATGTAGCAGTTTGTCTATATAGGATAATATTTTCAAGGAAGAATTGTAGATATTGATTTTAGGACAATTTCCTATCTGTACAGTTAAGCTAATCAATCCTAAATTAATTTCTTCACATCTGTGACTAAATCTGGTATAGTTGGGGTGACAGGCATAGCAGGAGACAGGAAAAGCGCTGCCTCCCTGTCATTGGTCTCCCTCTTTGGCACCCTGTGGCACCTCATGGTAACTTATTTAGAGGAGCATGGCGTTGGATATCTGTGGGATGGATTGCTTGTGCCTCTTGATGAACAGTTATCCCCATGTCATCCCCAGATTTCAAATCAGGAGTTAATACTCCTTCAACCGCTAAGACCACCATGGTTGTTGTTGCACAGGTGCAGGAGGATGTTTACTATGACATGCACCTACTATGTAGATTCTTCTGTGGTTCTGGGGCTTCCTTTCCAAACAGATTCCTGGGATCTGCTTTAGGTTTAGGTACATGTATTGCATGTATTCTACAATGATATTATCTGTGTGGGGTTTTTTTTTTTCAGTTATCTAAGTCTGTTTAAATGATCAACTCCCCTAAAGAAAGGGCAAGGGAGTTTACGCACTAATTGCTGGATAATTTAGACTAGAAGTGCCCTTTTGCTAGCAGTTTTGACCTTTCTTACTCTTCTTATTGTTCTGTCTCAGAAACCTTTTCGCTCCATTACTCTTCCTACCCATGGATGTTTGGATGCATGACGGCAGGTGTGTCAGAGCAGAGAATTCAAGAAAAATGGAAATTTGATACACCATAGCCACCGTTGGGACGAAAATCCAAGTAGCTTCAATCAATACCTTTTACATTTACTTTGAATAAAATTTGTAGCTGTTTTTTACCTTTTTGTATCAGGGAAGGTTCTGATTCCTATATGTGTACCTCCTGGACTTTCTAGAGACAAAGAAAATTGCCTTTTGGCAGCAATAAGTTTTGTTCAAAGGGAAAAAATATATGCACAGGAGAGTGAAAGCAACTCAGACATAATTTGGGGTGTACCAGAGGAAGCTTACCTTCTCCATAGCCTCTTTCTTGCATTTTACTGCTCACATGAATGAAACATAAGAAAGAAACATGGCTTCCTTTTTGTTACCGAGAGTCAGTGGCTCAGGTGCTGTTAGAATGCAAGAACTTGCCTCTTTTAAATTTAGATGCACAAACAGAGCCCTCTTTAAAACTGAGGAAGTGTATACAAATCAAATATATATCACAGAGAGTCTAAAAAGTTTGGAATTGAGCAGGACCTAAATATGATACATGTAATCTGTAATTCAGATACAGGTTTAATTTCCCTAATCTCATTTGAGACATCACAAACAAAAGCCTTGGTGAATAACAGCATCAGAAGGAGGTGGGAAGTATGCAGACCTCAGCAAAAAGATTCCTCTTCAGTTTTTGCCACAGACTCTTAATAGGATCTTGAGAGTCCACTCTGTAGGTGCCTACACTACCCATCACGCTAAAGAAGACTTTTCATTCTGTAAAATAGGACACCATTTTATGACTCCAGTATTGTACCCCTGTTACTCTCCCTCCCCCCGCAATCTGGACTGGTGTGTAGCTGTGTCATCCCAATTCCTCACTTCTGACTTACTCTGCTTTGCTGTGTGAACCACTCTCTCCTAGGTCAGCCCATGCCCAGCCTCCTGCAAGTAATCGGTCCCTGACCTAGTGAAAGAGCGCTTCTGGCAGCCACTCATGGGATAGACCCCCAGCAAACACCCCTCATCCCAGATGCAACCCTGGGAACTGTCTTCTTGCAGGGCTCTGCACTGTACACTACACCCAGCAACCTCATTATATTTGTCTGTCAATTTATCAAAGAAATTTATGTGCAACTGACCTTCTAAGTGAGGTCTCTGCACACACTCAATCCACATGCACTATTTTAGATAAGACAAACAGATACGTTTATTGATTACAGTAAGATTTGAAGTGACTCTAAATCAGATTATTAATAAGTCAAAGAGATAATCACAATTAACCAAAAGATAACTCATATCCTAAATTAAGATTAATATTCCAGTCTCTTTCAATCTTTGACATTAGTTTACCACACAGGCTGGTTGTGATGCGTCTTGCAACCATGCCCCCACTCCCTGTGAGTAGGTGCCAGTTTTGATGTGGCTTGGAAGATATATTCCAGGGGAGAGCCCCTAGAGAAAGATGCCTCTTTCTTTTTAACAAGTTTCCTCGACACCTCCTGGGATCAGGTGATCTTCCATGTCCGGCAATGGGTGTGATTTATCCCTCTTGAGCTGCAGTGCTCGAAGGTGCTTAAGCCAGTCTATTGTTCCTGTATGTATGCCTCTGCTGGACGTGGAAACATAGCTTTGTGCTTGTCTACATCTATTCAAGCCATGTGAGATACACATTTGTGGACATGATATAGCAGGTTTCATATCTATACATACCTTACATGTCAAGCTTTGCATCGGACCATACACAGTTAAACTGTAAGGGTGAACATGAACGATACACAAATCACACCGTAAGGGTGTATATAGGGTACAGTGTGTCACAACCCCAAATATTATCCTAACATTAAAGCAAAGATGGTGCACACATTGATGTATTTGTAAATGAAATCACACTAGCAAGAATAAGACAGTCAATGAAATTCAGTGTGTGATAATATGGGGCTTCTTTCTGCTCCCCAATTTTTATTTCCCCTCCAATCTGACAATCATCCCTTCACAAGCTCCCATGTCCAGAATTCTTCCAGGGAAAGGAGCCAAATAGTTATTCTCCCCCGCCCCCCCCCACCCCCCTCCACCCACACACCCCAGAGCACTACTTCACAATTAGTGAGAAGGGTTATTAGACTGACAAGGGACATTCCTTCAGAGTGCGAGGAGGAATGACTCTGCTAGCCTAGGAATTTCCTACCTGTATCTGGTTAAAAAGCGGTGGAAGCTTCTCCGTCCCTATCTTCTTCCCCCTCCCCCAAAAATAAATAAAATAAAATTACAAATATTATCATAATCTCAAAAAGGCTGAAGTTTTCAACTCTATTTCTCACCATTCATTTGACTCACGTTCTGGAAAATGTCAACACTCTAAGAGCTAACCAATCGTCCTTTAGTGACCTAACTAAATACCTCTAGAATTACTGGTAAACAAGTAGTACCTAAGTGCACTCTGACTGAATACTTTGTAGACAAAAAAATAACCATCTCAGAGCCCCTCACAATTTTAGTTCATCAGTTACAAAAGCACTAAAACTGCATTTAGCTGTAGATAAAGGATAGAAGAAAAAGCATGGTCTAGTCAGTCGCAAGAGCACAGTCAAATACAAATAAAAATATTCCCAAACTCTGATACCGACTTTCTGTATTGCCTTCAGAAAGTCACTTAACCTCTCTGTTTCCCAGTCTGTAAAATGGGAATCATAATGGACATGTCAGAGTTAGATAATTTTACAACTCTTGGGTAAAATAAAGAGTGCTAAGTATTATTGTGTAGACAGATTCAAATTCAAAGCTACAGCATGTTTCTATATTCTTTCATGTGCTTCTTTGATGATTTTAATATTCCATTTTCTCAGTGGTTATGTATGTTAATTTCCTCTGCTTTCCTAGCTATTAATTTTAATTGAAGATTTGTCTGGCACTGGGATCAGACAATGTACCGAAGCAAACACCCTAAAACTGTGCAGGTATATTCATAGATAGCAGTGGCAGTATCGTAGTAGCTGCACATGTCCATTGGAAGTTATAACTAAATTACACACCAATGTAAAAATGTAATTGATGCTTGGAGTTTAAGTAATGACTCACTCAAGCGACAGAGCAAAATGAAAAGTGCTAAATGAATACAACAGCTAATGGAGATCAGCCTCTTAATATAATGCGGAGACTACTTAGCGTGCTTTATAAGGTCAATTTCCACATGTTTGATAAGGTCACTCTTTGCATTCTGCATCTGATACTTAATGCTTTTTAGCTATTATGTACTGTCTTACATTTTATCAATCTAATGACGATAGCATGAAACAAAACTAGGATATTCATCCTCTTTCCTCTCACCCCTCATACCCCTCCATGCAAACAAAGCAATTCATTTATCATGTTAGCAATGAAAACTGTACCTACCTTGCTCAGTACAGCTTTCTAAAATCTCTCTCAGTGGGAAACTTCCATTGCCTTATTTAAGTTTTTAAATTGTATTCAAAATTAAAGTTTTCTATCAGCTTATTGTACTTGTTGCTCTCACCCATCTCCGAAATGTGATTATTTTTATGGGGTTAGGGTTTTATGGCTCAAATTTGACATGATTTGGATTGTGACATACCCTTCAAGAATGAAATTAAAATATTGCCCCGTTAGAAGATATTTAAAAGGGGATCCAGTTACCCTGTGTACATAGTATTAAAAGACTAGAAGTGGTCAGGAATTTTTTAACAAAGCTCTATTTTATAAAAAGAATGCCAATTTAAAAAAAAAAATATTTTTTTTTGCAGGAAAGGGTCAGTTTTGACAGGTTGCTTGACTTTAATTTTTTGAATATCTTTCAAAATTTTTATAACATCCCGTTTCAACATTTTCATACTGAAAAAAATCCAGACTGTTCATTCAAAATGACTTTTTGTTTAGAAATGTAAGCTAATTTGAGTGAAAAAAGGTGTTGATGGTCAAAAATATGGTCAAAACTGAAATATCAAAATAACCAAAATAAAATGTTTTGATTGACCCAAATCAAATATTTTTGGGGGAGGGAATATTTGATTTGTGTAAATTTTGAAGAATGACTTTTTAACCTGATTAAGTATGGGAAAATTTTCAGAATCTTGAACATTTCTCACTCAGCTTTATGTGAGACACAATCCTGCATTATTGAAATCAATAGACGCTTTACCATTGACTTAGGGAACAGGACTGAAGCCTAAAACGGGGGAGGGGGGTATGGGATTCCCTTGAATCTCGTAACAGTCCTGAGTTTCCATTGTACCATTTATGTAGTTCACCAGGAGCCTAATGTAGGCCTATTAAAGCCAGTGGAGATACTTCACTCTGACTGCCCTGGGCTTTGGATCTCAATCAAAAGCAGCTTTTAACTGATGATTCATAAGAAAAGAAAAGAAAAAAAGGGAGGAAACAACATCATCATTCCTCTCATAGATATAGATAGCATGAGAAATATATTGTTCTTACGGTTCACACCCCACCTCCTATTAATACTAATAAATAAAGATAGTTCTACAGCCCAGAGGGGAACACTGAAATATTCATAATTTTTGATCAGGTCTTACTTTCCATGTGACCCCACCAATCTCTGCATGCCTTTTAGGTTGTCATAACAATCTGTTCTAATCAGTTTGTTATTATTAAATGGCATTTTATGGGACAGTTCTATAATCTCAGCAACAGCCACTTCCCAGTATACTTTTATAAATGTTTCCTATGAGTCAAACGTGGCAACTCCAGGTAAGATATATATTCTAAAAATTGGATAAACATGATAAATAAAAAATCCTTTATTAAAAATGTGCTTCCCTACTTACAATGATGAATGACTGCCTTTGCCATTCATAAATACTAGAGGCTGTATTTGCTGCTCACCTGCCATATCTTCTTTCTTTTCTGATGGTATTCTTGCTATTCTAAAAGCAGATAGTATCTTTCTCTCCCCCCACCTCCTCGCCCCGTTATTTTGCATAGCATCACATTTTGGTGACACATAGTGCTAGCAAATGTTCTACTTGAAGGTTATGAGCCTGATCCAAAGCCCCTGGAAGTCGATGGGAATAATCCAATCATTATTGTAATGGCCCTATTTTCTTTCTTTCCTTCTGTGCCTCGAACACCGATTGTGCCTCGGTTTGTGACTTCCAAAATGAAATGTAAAAATGCATCCTGAAGTCTCTCAACCAACCAGTTTATTTAAGTTTATACAGTTTAATGCTATTTTTTCTTATGGTTAAGAGCAGATCATTTATTCCCATTTCTTGGCAAAACAATTTACAGCATTGCCACCTCCTCCCTCCCCCTTTTGTATTTCAAGTACTGTATTTCTTGATGCAGATCAGCCATGTAGTAGAACAAGTTATTTGAATTATCTAAACAAACTCTACATTCCTGCTGGTTCTTTTCTCTGCCTCTTCCCCTTCTCTCTTGTTTTTATCAGCATGGTTCCTTCCATGCTGATAGACCACCTGTTTCAAAGAATAATAATAATTACACCCCTCACTGTTAAAAATATAGCACTTCTCCCAAGATAATAAATTTCCCATTACACCACTTTTAAATTATCTTGCTGCAATTAACATAACCTGATTGATCCCATTGGAAGTATCAAACCACCATCATGCAACTAGTTGGTCTCCACAGGAACAGTCAGCCAAACCACTTGTCCCAAATTCCAAATTCATAAGAGGGTCAAAATTGAATTCCACTGGCAAAGGCAGAGGCATAATTAGAAGAATGTCTGCCAGTATAAGATTAAAAAAAAACCTAAGGGTCCTGTAGCACGTTAAATACTAACAAATTTCTGCAGGCATAAGCTTTCGTGGGCTGCAACCCACTTTGTCAGATGCCTGCAGAAATTTGTTAATCTTTAAGGTGCTACAGGACCCTCGTTGTTTTTGTTGTACAGACTAACACGACTACCCCTCTGGAACATTTCATTATAAGATAGTGCTTGTAGAAAGTGGCTGCCACAACCCTTCTGCTGAAGCACCAGCACAATCACATTAGGGAAGGGGCACAGGCCTGTGTGTGCACTGAGCTGCAATTTTAAGACCCATTCCTGAAGTGAGGCTCCACAGAGGCACACGGGTTAGCCCATGTAAAGATGCAATTGCAAGATCAAGGCCATAAGTTATCTTCCAAGAAACCCTGAAGTCTCCTCTTGACTGCCTCATCTCTATATCTCCCAGGTATCATCATTTTGAAGATTTGAGTCTTTTCTGTTTGGTGTACATAAAACAGGTACATAAGAATGTAAGAATGGCCATACTGGATCAGACCAATAGTCCATTTAGCCTGGTATCCTGTCTTCTCACAGTGGCCAATGCCAGGTTCAAAGGAAAAGACAGAGTAGGGCAATGATCGAATGGTCCATCCCCTGACATCCCCTGGAAACAAGTACCATAGGTTGACTGTGAATTGTGTAAAGAAGTACTTCATTTTCTGTGAAGAAGTGCCTGCTGCCTATTAATTTCATTGATTCTGGATTCTTGTGTTACGTGAAGGAGTAAATAATATTTCTTTATTCATTTTCTCCACACTATTCATGATTTTATAGAACTCTGTCATATTCCCCCTCCTTAGGCATGTCTTTTCCAAGTTCAAAAGTCCCAGTCTTATTAATCTCTTCACGTATGGAAGCCTTTCCAGACCCTTAATCATTTTTGTTCCCCTTCTCTGTACCTTTTCCAATTCTATTATGTCTTTTTTTAGATTGCGCCACCAGAACTGCATACAGTATTCAAGATGTGGGCGTACCATGGATTTATATAATAGCGTTATGATATTTACTATTTTATTATCTATCCTTTTACTAAGGGTTCCTAACATTCTGTTAGCTTTTTGGACTGCTACTGCACATTGAACAGATAATTTCAGAGAACTATCCACAATGGCTCCAAGATCACTTTCTTCAGTGTTAACAGCTTTTTTTTGTGAGATCCCTTTGTAATTCTTCACAGCTAGCTTTAGACTTAACTATTTTGAGTAATTTTGTATCATCTGCAAATTTTGCCACCTCTTTACCCTTTTTTCCATATCATTTATTAAAATGCTGTCACACTGGTGGTGGGTCTACTTGGCTGTATCCTGGAAAATTATTCTACTGTATCCAGGAAAGTCTAGGAAAGGTAGAGCTAAATTCTCAAAGAACTTATTTCAAAGGTGCAAAGCCATGTACAATTACCTTTGATGTGCTGCAAGCATTTTAATGAGAAATATGAACAGAGAGTGCTCCCCTCCCTTTGTAATAAAACTTGAGTTCTGGAATTTCAAAGAGAAATAGTGAGGGTCTGGAGAATGTATATGTTTTCATTTTCCAATTTAAAAAAAAAGACTTTAATGAAGATGGCAATTTTCTTGTCAAACATTATTATGAATCAAATTATTATGAAGTGAGTATTGCTGGAAATGTTTACACTTTGTTCTCCCAAAATATTCTGAGTATATTTATAGTAAAACAACATATTAGGTTTATTGGATCATCTAATCTAACTGCCTGTCTGACACAGTCCATAGATTTCACCCAGTTACTCCTGCATTTAGCCCAATAACTTTTTTTTTTGGCTAAAATATATCTTCCAGAAATGAATCCAGTCTTGATTTGAACACATAAAAAATGGAGAATTTACAACTTCCTTTGGTAGTTTGTTCCAATAATTAATCACCTGCAATGTTACAAAAAAATTTACTTCCGACCATTGCTTGTTGTTAGAAGCTAAAGCCAGACAATTACAAATTAGAAAGTTAAAAACATGATGAAAAAACCAAAACAAAAGAGCTGGTGAATTATCTTGATACTTGAGGCAATCTGGTTCACTTCAAAGGTGCTGTTCAGGAGTGCTATGAATCCTAGGGATAAGCTATCTCTGGCAGAGATAACTTAACAGAATCCAGAGGAGAAAATTCTGTCAGATTCAGAGTAATTAGCCCAAATATTCCTTCAAATCAGAGTAGGAATTTTAACAAGGGGAACCCAAGTGTTCCTTGACAATGAACATGGAAAGCAATCTTTACCTAAAGGCAATATAATTATTGTTATTAAATATTTATACTACAGTAGCTCCCAGAGGCCCCAGTGTGTGAAGCACTGAACAAACACATGTGAAAACATGCTGTCTGCCCCATTAGGGCTCATAGTACAAGAAATTTAAGCATCTAATATAATTTATGTTATAACATTTGTAAATTATGAACATATTGTAACGGGGTCAGGCCTAGCGGCTATGCAAGGGTCCAGGAAGGCAGGTATGTTAGTCCCAGACTCAGCCGGGCTTTATTTCCTGGGTGACTCAGCAGGGGCCTGATTGGGCAGTTGGGCCAGCTGGGGCTGCTGAACCAGTTAGGCCAGCTGAGGCCAATTAGGAAGCCCCGCCCCAAACACTCAAAAAGCCTGTCTCAGCAGACAGACAGTGTGGGTTGTGGAGTGAGGAGCTTGGAGTGTGGAGGTCAGAGTTTGGAGTTACAGGTTGGAGGGTTCGCAGCGAGAGAGCCAACAAGGGGGGAGTTGGCAGAGCGGGGTTCGGGCTGGCCGCCTGCGGCGGGCAGGCTGCCGCCTGCAGTCTACAGAGGCGTGGGGCTTCGCCTGCCGTTTCCCCAGTACTTCGGGGCAGACCAGGGCCCATTACCTCCCCGAAGCCTCCCCGGCTGCACCACCGGCTGAGCCGGGAAAGCGCGAGACCCACGAGGGGGGTGGACTACCTCTTCCCCCCTGCTATCACCCTACCACAATATCCATAATTTCTTTGCTGTACCTACTGAAAATATTCAGAGTTCAGATCAGCCCTTGTGGGTCCAGTGAATTGTATGGCTACTATTCTGGGTTCTAGGTGGACACTGCAGCCACCAAAGAGTATTGGAAGCAGAGCGCCCTGTAGAGCAGTGATATAGCTTCTATGCAACAGTCACATCCCATCTTGTGCCCATCTTCTACCCATCCAAGAACCACTTTATATTGAGAGAAGGGTTCTGCACATGAAGCTCTGGGATTGCCTCCCTGACTTCATATGCCTATGTCCCTAACTATTTGTTATAAGATCATGTGGATCCACTTGGCTAATGGTGGGAGCAAGGTTCAGCAGTCACCTGGGCAAGGAGTCACCCATGTGGAGGCCTCACCATCACCTTGGCAATGGCAGGAAGGACACTACCACTCCCCAGTCATCCACACAACCCACAAATATGTCCCAAGTATTTTATTTTTCAGAATTCCAATCTTCACTTCTTCCTTTGGAAGTGTTCTCTTACGGTTATGGTAGCTCTGGGGCACCATTAACAGGGAATTATACATAAAGAGAAGAGGATCAAAGTATTCAGAAGTCAACTACGGGGTGGGAGCTGCTGCAGATTTGCATTATGTGCTAGTGAGACATTAATACATACTTTGCTCCAGTATAGAGTTGGCTCAAGATTACATGTAGAGGTCTGTAGGAGCGACCCTGAGACTTGCATTGTAAGGTGATTCTCAGAAGTAAGATATTTCAAAATAAGTAATAGTTAGAGCATGGTGAAATTTTTCAGAATAATGGTTTATTGCCCTCACCCCAAAATTTAGGCTTGATCAACCTGAAACTATTTATGCATTTGATGTAAATTTGCTGAATAGTTTTGGCCAAAAGAAAAAATAGGGACATGATTCCTGTTCAAACTGTTTCAGTTTTTATGAAATACTTGAATCAGCATTGAGCCAAAGAAAGAATGATTTTCTATCCTGGTAGTTAGGGCACTCATTTGGAAGGCTCAAGTTCAAGCCCCTGATCCACTGAATATTTAATTATTAATAAAATGTTGAAGAGCTTCAAGAAGATAAATTCTTACACCATAATACCCAAGTTCAAATCCCTGCTTCATATCATCCAGAGGAGTGAACTAAATCCAGGTTTCCAATATCCTAGGTAAATGGCATAATCACTTGGCTAAAAGTCATGAGGGGTGGTACAGCTTACTACTATGCCTACACTGATCATAGAATAATAGAATATTAGAGTTGGAAGGGACCTCAGGAGGTCATCTACTCCAACCCCTGCTCAAAAAAGGACAAACCTCAGCTAAATCATCCCAGTGAGGGTTTTGTCAAGCTGCAGCTTAAAAATCTCCAAAAATGGAGATTCCACCATCTCCCTAGGTAACTGATTTCAGCACTTCACCACCCTCCTAATGAAAAACTTTTTCCTAATGTCCAGCCTAGACCTCCCCCACTGCAACTTGAGACTGTTGCTCCTTGTTCTGTCATCTACTACCACTGAGAACAGCCTAGCTCCATCCTCTCTGGAACCCCCTTTCATCTAGTTAAAGGCTGCTATCAAATCCCCCCTCATTCTTCTATTCTGCAGACTAAACAAGCCTAGTTCCTTCAGCCTCTCCTCATAAGTCTAGTGCTCCATCACCCTAATCTTTTTGTTGCCCTCTGCTGGATTCTCTCCAACTTTTCCACATCCTTTTTGTAGTGGGGGGCCAAAACTGGACACAATACTCCAAATGCGGCCTCACCAATGCCGAATAGAGGGGAATAATCACTTCCCACGATGTGATGGTAATGGTAATGGTAATGGTGAGTATTTACACATACATACTTTGCACATTTATGGTTTGCACACTCTGAACAGGCAGCCAGATACTATACATGTTCATATGGAAGCTGTTTCCCAGCGGGCAAGGGAAATTAGGGATGCCACATGCACACACATCCTGGCAGCACAGGGAGACCAAGAAGGACATAGACTCATAGACTTTAAGGCCATAAGGGATCATCATGGTCATCTACTCTGACCTCCTGCACATTGAAGGACACAGAACCTCATCCACCCACTGCTGTTAAAGATCCATAAGTTCTGGATGATTTACAGAAGTCCTCATGTCATGATTTAAAGACTTCAAGTAACAGAGAATCCACCATTTATGCTAGTTTAAACCTGCAAGTGACCCATGCCCTATGCTGCAGAGGAAAGTGAAACCCTCAAGGGTATCTGCCAATCTGACCCCAAAATTCCTTCCTGACCCAAAATATGGGATCAGTTAGACCCTGAGCATCTGGGCAAGATCCACCAGCCAGACACCTGAGAAAGAATTCTCTAACTCAGAGCCTTCCCCATCTAGTGTCCCAATCACTAGGTACTCAAGATATTGCTGCTAGCAGTCGTAGATTGGCACCATTGTAGGCAGTCTCGTCATATCATCCTCTCCATAAACTTACCATGCTCATTGTTGAAGCCAAGCTCTTTGACTCCCCTCTCCATTCCTTTTTTCATCAAATAACTCTTCTCTGCACATGTTCCAGTTTGAATTAATTTTTCTTAAACATGAGTGACCAGAACTGCATATAGTATTCCAGGGGTCTCATTAGCGTCTTGTATAATAGCACTAACTCTTCTCTGTTTCCCTGGAAATACCTCATCTGTTGCATCCTCAGACTGCGTTAGCTTTTTTCACAGCACATCACATTGGAAGTTCATAGTTATCTTGTGATCAACCAGTACACCCAGGTCTTTTTCCTCCACTATCACTTCCAACTGATAATACACCACCTTTACTGCCTTTGTGGGAAGCTACTTTAACCTTAAATGAGAGCACTCTGCTTTGTATCTTGCTGTTAATTGATAAAGTGCAAAATGAAAGGTATGGGATTATGCATTAATTTCATGATAAGTGATTGTGTCTTGTTCAATTCAGTGTATAGCATTACAGAGTGGACAGCACACCATTTCATGGTGATTGGAGCATGCCAACATTAGAAAGCTATACAGTAAGGTGAGTGAGCACCTTAGTTATTTTTTTCATCAGCCTTACTGTACTGATGAGTTTTTTCTTCACTTTCCTTATGAAAAAAATGGGCACACAGTGAAATATATAATTCTGTTATTTGAGGGTGGCTGTGACGCCTGGAGGGACTATACCGAATGCTTACTCACGGCAAACTGCAAGGAATAGGGCAAACAATCCCCAGAACTGGTGGTTTATTCTTATAATAGATTCATTAAGCCAGTAACAAAACAGCTTCTGCAATGCCTTAGTGGTTACCAAGAAGCCAAAGCATGGTTCTTTTGAAACAATCCAGCCATTGGCATCCACCCAGTCAACCACATCTAATATAGTGAGGGTTACTACAAATCTTATTTATCATATATAAAGTCCTACCAATCCCAAGTGGTTGGACAAATTACACGTCAAGTCAAGGAATATTTCAGACCTTACCCAATACATGCTTACAGCTAATCCTTATTAACTAAAACTGAGATTTACTACTAAAAACTAAAAGAAAGAGAGTTACTGTATTTAAAAGATCATTATACATATAGATATAAATACAGTTCTTAAGTCAGTTTCATAACAGAGATGGTAAGGTTGCTGATTTGTAAAAATCCTTCTGGAATCAATTTAAAAGGTTATAGTCCAATAGGCAGTCCATGTGCAGAGTTTGTTTAAATTCTTCTTTGAGGATTTCTGGGTAGATCCAGAGTCAACTTTGAGATCTCAGTCTTTAAGGCTTAAACTTTCCCCGTCAAATCTTAAGCAGAGCCAAGATAGCAAAGATCAGGCCCAAAAAACCCTCCTCTATAGCTGAAGTTCTGTGGATACGTCTCTTGTCAGCAAATGATCACAGTAGGCTTTCCTTTGATAAAGAATAGGTAAAAGACATTGTTGCTCTGAAGCTAATCTATTTCCTAGTCATACACCAGTAACTAATTGCATCATTAGCATAAAGCAATTAACCATCAAACAGTTAACAGGCAGTTTACTGCAAGCTTCAACTTGTAGACTCTAAAGTTGTTTTGTTTTTGACTGCAGTTATGTAAAAAAAAAACAAAAAAAACACCTTTATCTGTAAATTGCACTTTCATGATAAAGTGGTTGCACTACAGTACCTGTAGGAGATGAACTGAAAAATACTATTTCTTTTTTTTATTTTTTACTCTGCAAATATTTGTAATAGAAATAATATAAATTGATCACTCTACACTTTGTATTCTGTGTTGTAACTGAAATAAATATAGTTGAAAATGTAGAAAAAAGTCCACAAATATTTATAATACATTTAAATCAGTATTCTATTATCGTTTGCAAGTGCAACTAAAACTGCAATTACTTGTGACTTGTCTTTAATCTCACAATTAATTATTATTTTTTAAAATTGTTTTACAGCCCAAGTAATATCCCCTTTTGAACTTCACAGTACCACATAAACAGACAACACAGTTGATATCTCACTTACAGCAATGTATGTATACAACTACACCTGGAAAAATGAACGGAACAGTTTCCTAAGAAAAGTCTGAAAATGTAATGGTACAGGAGGATGTTCCTGTTTCCCCACATGAAATCATGCTGACAGCGGTGCTGAGCCCAGATATTATTAAAACTCATATCTTCCTCAGATCAACTAAGTGCTTACTGGACTGTTGACATTGTCACTTGTTCTAGTGAACTTTGCACACTACAGAAGAACATGAGTGGGATTTGGAAAGAGCAGCATGCTCCTTCACTGCATCCAGGGGGAGTGGGAACTTTACAGATTGATGGGCAGGAAAATATAGGTACTTTGGGAATAGGAGTAGAGGACTATTAAAACCTGAGACCCTATTAAAACCTGGGCACAACTACATGCCTGGACACATGCATAGTCATCAGTGTAGATGTACTCTTAATGAAACTGGCCCATCAAAAATGCCCAAAAGCAAGGTGTGTGGAGGTCAACCAGAAAGTTTTGTTCAACCCAAAACAGAGTTTTTAAATGAACCAAAAGTTAAAAACACAAATTCAGTCTGAGTCAAAGTAAAATTTGTTTTTGAATTTTTGAGCTGATAGCTGTCATGTTAATAGGAGGTGGGTAGTCATTCCCAATGATCAGGGAAGGAATCGGTAGTCAGGAATTAAGCCCAGGTGAGTGCCGGAGTCAGAGGCCAGGAATCAGAACCAGGTTACCTGGAACAAAGCAAGGAAGGAGCTACTGTAGCCATGTATACATATCTTCAGCAACCATTTAAGCACATCTGTTTGGTTGTCTCTGGCTATGTGTATAGAGTGAGGATACAGATAATAGTTATTTGCTGGATGTTTCTATGTAGTATTTTACAACTTTTTCTCAACGTAACTGTGTTGTACCAAGCCTGTGGATAAGCATGGTATTTTGCATAATTATCCACTCTTTTACCTTTCATGAATATTTATTGTTAAGTATTTATACTATAAAAATGCTTAGAGGCCCCAGGCAAAATTACAGCCCTACTGACTGTGATAGATTCCATACATATGCACAGTAACAGACAATTGTTCCCTTGAAGAGCTTACAATCAAAATAAAGTCCCAATTTACAAATGAGGAACTGAGAAAGAGAAATTGAATGGTTTTCTGAAGAATGTTTGTGAAAGATTCAGGAATTGAACATAGATCTCCAAAGTCTTAGGGGAGTGTGTTAACCATGAGACCTTCTTTCCTCTCTGCTAATAGTACTACTTGATTAATCACATACAATTATACTTACACCAAGCTTTGTCTTCTCTTAAATAGCATTAACATATTTTTAAAAAATAAATTCTTTAGTGTTGTATAATGCGATAAATGCTGGTGCACACAAAACATATATTCAGGAGCATAAAAATAATTGTGGGGGTTGCTGGGACACATGCTTTAATGAAAAAGCCAATCTGTCTCAAAGATTCCTTTGTCCTCACATTTCTCATTTAACCTACTCTTCTATTATATATTTCATTCACATGGATAATTAATGAGTAAAATTCCATCCTCATTTTCACCTTTGCAACTCCAAGGAAGTCAATAGGTATCCAAGTGTGAATCTGAGAGCAGAATTGGAACCACTGTTTTATTTTTGTTTGCTTGTTTTTATACACCTCTGACTTCTAGGCAGCAAGAATATTATGTATGTGTATAGAACTTCTGACCTGTCCTGGTCAGTAGTGTCCTGGCCCTTCCTCGTATTCAAGTTCTGAGGTCGGGCCCAGCACCTTCTGTACGGAGAATTAGCGCCTCTGTAGTCTTGCCACAGCAGGCTATCTCCCCGGCCCTTGGCAGGGCGGGCGAGCACGGCAGGCTATCGCCCCAGCCCTTGGCAGGGTGGGTGAGCATGGCAGGCTATCGCCCCAGCCCTTGGCAGGGCGGGCGAGCACACCTTGGCTGTCTAGGGATGGGAAGAGGGGGGAGGGGGACGCAGGCCCACCCGACTCCACTGTGTCCCAGCCCAGGGCCCTACCAGTGCACCAGGTGACTGCCACTGGGTCAGCGGGGCTCCGGCTGCAACACGCTGACTTAGGTTTGGCCCCTGTTTCAGCTACAACCTGTGGCCTCCCTGGGCCACTTCTTCCCGCCCAACCCCGGAGTACCTGCATCCACATAGGGCCCTCTGGGGCACCGGGGGAGGTGGTGAGCGGGTGTCTGGCTAGGCCTTCGCGGTCTACGGGTGGTAGGTCCGGGAACTCCTGGATGTCATCAGCCAAAGGTAGCTCCTCCAGGTCGCAGGGCCCTGAGGGTTCCCCTAGGCGGTCGGGATCTCTCCATGCTGGGGAGGGGTCCTCCACACCAGGTAACTCCTCCAGGTTGGGACCGGCCTCCGGAGGTTTCTCTCTCTCCACGGGCCAAGGGTCCTGTCCCCAGCTGCAGGGGCCCGGCAGCCCACCCCCCTCCTGGGGGCTGGGTGGCCCCCTCCAGCCGCTTGGGCCTGGAGGCTCTAACTGGTCCCTTGGCTCCGGCCGCTCCCAGCAGTCATCAGGGTTGGGTAGATCCAGCCGGTCCCACACACTTCAGTCGGCCGTGGGGTTGTCTGGCTCAGTCTCGAGATCTGGGTCGGGCCTGGGCCGCTGCCTCCGGGGGAGGGGAAGGGGGGGACTTCCAGGTGGCTTGGCTCACATGACCCGGTTCAGTCCAGCGGGGGCACAGTGAGCCCTCCTTGGACCCAGGCTCAGCAGCTGGCCAGAGCGGCTTGCTACAATCTGTTTATAAATCAGTTCATTAATGTTACTTCATTCCTAGGATAGCACTATAAGTCACGAAGCTGAACGGCATGTGACTACTCAGAAATGTATTCATAGCCTTGAAAAATCTTGTCAAATATATTTACTGGGCATTGGCATGAGTGTAACATTGCAGAGAGCCAAAGAAAAAATTTCCTTTCTATCTAGGGTTTTAAAGCCATGTCATAGATGACATTAATAAGCATTTATTTGATTAGAAACTATCAATGCTGGCCTTTCTAAGATACACTTTTTGACAGAATTTAAATTCAGCTGCAATGTTCACAGACCAGATGCTAAAAGTCAGCACCTTGCACCTTTAAAACAGATTTGGACTATCTGGATAGATGCCTGCGACAATAACCCGTCCAAAGAATAAATTCTATTATATTTACAGAGAAGAATGTGCTCTACATAGAAAGGTCAGTTCTTCTAAACTTCTGTGGAGAGTTCTGCATCTAAATCCAATTCCTGGAAATTTTGCCTTTTTGTTTGTTTCATTAAAAGGCAAAAGATTAGATTCTATTTTTGCTTGTAAAGTTTGGAAACGTTTGACAGATTTTGTTTTCTGCCAATGACACATGCTTTCTACTTTGGTAACAAATGGATCCTTAGGAGTCGTCATCCTGAGATGGACATGGGGTAAAAAAAGCACATGTTATTTGTTGGTACATGTTTCTGTCAGTGGAATCAATACCCACATGATCAACAGCACTTACACCCCGAATGGGGAGAGGCTGGAGAGTGAAGGGAACTTGTATGGGCATGGAAAATGTCTTAGAAAGAAAAACTGCAAACAATTCTGTGAAAAAATGTTGGGTTGTAGGTAGGTTTTTGGGAGGTGTTTTAAGATTCCCTTTTGCTTTGAAACTGAAAACATTAAGTTTAAGCAAAATGTCATCGAGGCTTACATGTCAAATATGTTTGATTGGTCTTAGTCCCACTTTCCTGCTTTTTGCAAAACAACTTACTGTTTCAATTATATTCACTGTCAACTTATTAAATAGCTTTACTATCCTTCATGTGAAATACTTCTCCCAGAATTATCTATATACGCCACCTTTCCTATCTTTTTGAGTATATCCCTGAGGTGAATTTTTTTTTTTTTTTTTTTACTTTTTACCAGTATGAAAATCTTTTCTCTGTTATCAAACCATGTCATGATTCTGAAAGCTCTCATTAGGTTCTCTTAAAGTATCCTCCTTTCAAATGAGAATAATTGAAAGCTCCTCAACTTTTCTTCATAAAATAGATTCTTGAGAATTGATATCACCATTGCTGTACCCTGTACAAGACAATAATATCCCTTGTATGGAAGCGAGTAATTGTTCTCATGCTGTTCCAGAAGAAGACTGCGAAATGCATGATATAATAGCTGTATAATCTTCTCCTTTGTAGTATCTCCTTTTGCTAACATAGCCTACCATCCCACTGGCCTTTTTTAATGGATGCTGTGCACTCAGCGGGCAGTTCCAATGATTTCTTTTTTCAGAATACACACTTTACCTGATTACCATCTTGGATGCTTGCTGCATTTATTAACTATTTCTGAAACTAGTTCTCAGAAATACAGAAGATCCTATGATGAACAATCCAAGGTTTCCCATATTGGGAGACTGGTACAAAATGAGATCTTGGAGATATGGAACCTGTTGAAAACAGTGTATGGTTTTATTTACAATTCCTGATCAGGAATCAATGAAACAAACATAGAAACCATAAATTCACAAACATTATAATGAAACAAATATATATAATTTATTTACTCTATGATCACAGCCACTTGTGACACAGTAATAGTATTAATGAGTGTTAGATCAGGAAGTCCCATTCCTTAGTAATGCAAGACAGAGAATATAATACAAAATATATAATAAAGTAATATGGAACTTGATCTTAGATGAAGTGTCATAATCTAGCAACAAGGGCAGTGGCTACAGTTGAATGTCTTTTCAGATTATTTCCTCTGAGTTTAGGATCAGAAGGAGAAAGTTCCCTCTGGCTCCATCTCCAGACCTCCTTTCCTTCCTTCTGACAGCCAGTTACATCCAAACCACAGCATTATTTTATTCAGCCTCATATCCTTCCTCAGGCAGTAGTCTATATCTGTTGCGTTAAAGGAAGCGATAACTTCCTCATAACTGTCTTTTGTATTTACAAATTGAGGGACAATTTGTTTTTGAGTATTAGCATCATGCATATTCATGAGAGAGGAGTGAGGCACTGGAATTTACACTTGTAGTAAAGTGGCTATTAAGGGTTTAACTGAGTGATAGCGTATTATGTCTGGAGCTATGCTTCAACTTTTGACCTTACTTCCTGCTTGTTGCTGGGGTTGTACCACCATTTAGAGTATGTATCCCACTAATAACATAACATGTTCATTAGGCTGCAGTAACTGTAAGTGGATAGACTGTTGTTGGACCCTCTAGGAGTCCCTGTAAAAAATTCTCTTTTGTATTCTAAGGATAAACAAGGAAAGAGGGCAATACCATGTTAAGTTTAAATCAGAGGCCAAATCCAGCTCCTATGGAACTCAGTGGCATAACTCCCTTTTGCTTGTTTTTAAGTGAATTGTTAAAACTTCAGTTTATCTGAATATTGTACTATATTGTATTGTACTGGTATTGTACTATATTGGTATTGTACTATATTATGTGATGTTAGATATAGGATGTAACTTTCAAAAGTGCTCAGTGTTGGCCTTCCTCAATGGGGGCAGAGAGAGGCCAGTGTCAACTTATGAAAATCCTACCGTAGTGTTCTCTAAGGTAACTAAGGCCTGCACAATTTAAAATTTTGAACATCAAAACCAACAGGGTTGAACCTGGAAACAAAGGGGGAAAACACTAGTGTCTACAGAACACAGATGTAATAGATCCCTTCCATTGAACACCAGTAAGTAAGCAGTTGGCTGCTGTAGCAACTGAGCTTTTCAAGTGGCCTTCGGAAGTAGTTCCACCAGTAACTGGGAATATTTCAACACCTTTTGTCCCTCATAATATAAGTAAATTTTGGTTTAACTTTACTTAAAAGAATTACTGTTAATTGTGGGAAGAAGAGAGAAGATCTTTAGCAACTGGTGGAAAGGAGGGAAAATATGTCTCTTCCTGTTTAACTATTATAAAAAAGATGTATAAAGATCAAGAGACAGATTTTTGCTATGGTTTAGCTTCCTGTTCAGGTGAAAATTACTGTTTGCCTCCCTCTTCTCTGCTCCACTGTTTGACACCCAGGAATAAGATATGCAAACCTAGGTCACTTGATAACTACATTTGTTTCATCTATGTATTCTTCAGAGTTGGCTTTAATATAATAACACATTTTATTTAGCATTTTTCATCCATAGATCTCCAAGTGCTTTATAAAAGACATCAGTATCATTTTCCCAATTTTACAAATGGGAAAACTGAGGTATAAAAAGGAAAGAAATAAGTCCAATTAGTAGAGCCAGGAATAAACCAACATATCCTGAGTCCTAATTTGCTACCCTGTCCAATAGGTTATGCTGGAGGGGATTTATTATACCATTTAGTTTCACTACATTAATGTGTATTGTAAGTCATGCTGGCTGGAAAACAGAATTCAGTTTCTCACAACATTTTGTGATTTCAGAATTTGAGTAAAAGAAAGACTAATTCCATAACAGTCTATAGGCCAGTGATTAGGGTGCTCAGCTGGGATGTGGGACATCTAAGTTAGAATCCATGCTCTGCTGATACGAAGCACAGGACTCTTTCAATGTCTTCTGATGGAGCTGATCCATCTTGTAGAATTAAATATTTACTGAGCCAGAGAGAGACTGACTGTATAGTATAGTGAAACCTGGGTTTCCCAACTCCCAGGCTATTGGACGTTCTGGGGCTGGGCTCACTTTCTCTCTCTGGTTTAGACCAGAAATTCCATCCTGGACCTGAGATGTCTATCCAAAATACATAGAATACATAGAATACATTGTCAATGAAGGTTTCTGGTTTCATCATAAAATTGCCAATTTACCCTAACTGTAACCATTGTAAAATGTATAAAGTCCTCTCCATGTTAAAAAGCAAAACAAAAAGAAAACAGAAGAGAACTGCAATGCATTTTTATCATCTTGGGTCATGCAGCCTTCATTTTGCAGCCCACAGTATTGATGAATTATAGTTTGTACTACATAGTCAAAAGAGAGTAGATTTGACTATAAATGCATTTCTACCATTCAAGCTAAAACAGACTAGATATACAGTGTTGCGAGATTGTAATAATTTTTTATTTTAAACTGTTCTTTTAGAATCAATATTCTTGACCTGTGGAGTAGCATATTGACAATGATTATTGCAGTCCTAATACCGTTTGAATTTGTAGTCTAATCAAATAATGAAACTATAAACTTTCCATATGAGTGTTTATTAACAATCATGCAATCGTACGATTTATTAATTATCACTGGTTCTTTCCCAAAGTGGGCTACACAGAAGTTTCTCTTACATTTTTTTCCCATTGGTAGACTGTTGTGAAGTGTGAGTGAAATATATGTATTCAATTATACCCTTACATAAAAACCATATAATTCCACTCATCAATATGACCAAACTGTAGAAAGCCTCATACACAACAAATACTTTTAAGCCATAAGATATCATAGCTTACAATTAGAAGAAATAAAGAGACAAACACATTGTCAATGGAGCAGAAGGGCACAGATCAGCACAGATCAGCAGCCCAACGCACCTGAAAATTAAGGAACTAGACTGAATCTTTTATACGCCTTCTTTATGTAACAAATTGGATACATAATCATATCTGATCATTTTCCATTACCATAACAAGATTAATACCTGCCCATTATCCATATATGGCATTCCAGGTGCCCATAATTACACTTCCAATCGTTAATATTAATTATTTGAGTCAATCATATGTTAGCAATTTCTGTAAAATAATGCAGCCTAACTGCCTCGTTACTGTCTAATTACCATGTTGCCAATGCCCACTTATTGCATAATTATTTCTGTAATTCTACAGTGTGCCCATATTTTTGCAGTCACTAATTTGTCTCTCAAACTGAGAATGCAAAATTCATGATCTGGGATTAACATACTGGACCTGCATTCTTTTAACCATAAACTTAGCCTTAGTATAAATGCTCACAAAGGCCTCACACTAATAAAACACTAATAAGGCCTCTAACTAAAGCAAAGTCTAATAAACCAATTAATTGTGTTCTCCTGCTTGCCACCTAATATATTTCAGTCTAATAAGCCTTATAAAGCTAACAATATTACATCCCCAAACAATGCTAGCATAAAAATCAAGGTCATTGGTCAAAATTTATATTCCAGAGAGTTCAAACAAATGGAGTTCTCCACCTGCAGGCATGGCTTGATAGTATAAATGACAAAGTGTAATTGGACCATAAAGTGATCATAAATTGCATTTACATATTAAGGACCCTTTACATGGCCTGAGCACTGAGCATAATAAATGACAGAGCAGGTAGACATACTACACTATTTACTCTTTCCTAATACACAAATAAGGGGAATACAAGAACATTAATTATTATTTTTGTATCATTATTATTTATTATGAGTGACTAGAGTTAAAAATAATAGCAGTTGACTATCCCTTTAATTAGTAGTTTTGTACCCTGACTTAACGACAAGGATAATGGGTACCATTAATTAAGGAAAAAGAAATGATAGCCATAATCAAAGGTACTTTCCACATGTAAATTATGGATTATGGTCAGTGTCTTCTAACTGAATACCACTTAAGTGGTAAGATAAAAAAAACACAATGCATAATTTATCTGTGGTACTCACAACCACAAAATACAAGTCACAGATATCTTAATTATTAATTATTATTATTGTATTCTTATTATTTATTATGCATGACTAGAGTTAAAAATAATAGCAGGTGATATCACTTTAATTAGTACTTTTGTACCATGACTTTAGGACAAGGATAATGGGTACCATTAATTAAAAGGGGGGGAAATTATAGCCATAATCCAAGGTACTTTCCACATGTACATTATTGTGTATGGGAAGAGTTATTCAGCTAGCAGACACTGACCATGAAAATTAATCTATACTATGAAATAGATACAAAAGATACATTATTTAGGTTTCAAAGTCAAACATTTGAAAATTAGGAAATGCCAGATTTATGGTTCTCTGTACAACATTAATTCTGCTCTCTTGTGCATATGCATTATGATACTATCTTTAATTACATGAGCCCATATATATTATTTATTCCACATGATCTCAGCCTCATACAGGTTGGATGCCCAACGATAAAATTAAGGCTTGCATAGACAACCATAAATCTGACATTTATTAACTTTTGACATAGCTAATTTATTTTGTTTTGTTTTTAAATGAAAATATAAAAACATTTCTATTATGTGCGACTTCCCCTCATCAAGCTGTCTGAAGTGGCTCAACTGTGAGTGCCTACATCAAGGCAAACTGTCAAAAACTAGAGCAGATACCTGAAACTGGTGGCATGTTCTATAACTAGATTTCACCAAGTCAGTACCAAATGTGAACTTCTGGATCACTATACCAGTCTTACTGTGGAGTCACACTCTCCTTAGATACTGCTCTATCTTGCCACCCAGACAATCTGGATTTACTGATAAATGATCACTTATATCAAAGTTCACGTCATATTTAGGTTGCTTCCAGTCCCTAGAGCAGTCACTTATCCCAGATCAACTGATACTCTAGATCTTACACCAAAAAGTAGCCTAATCTCTAGATTATATTGATTACTTAAGAATCCCCAGTTATCACTCTGAGGATTCACAGGTTCTTGTCCCAAGATCAAGCCCAGTATTATATAGCTGGTAACCCCGATATGCACAGACGCAACACTCACGCTATAACAACTCTTCTGTATTTACCAATAGTTTATTCATATATTTAGCAGAGTCACAAACACCCCAACTCAGTAAGGAAGAGATACAACAGAATATACAACTGCACATGCACATACTCACACTGTTCCTTGTGGGACCTGGAATGATATGCTCATACCACTGTGTTTGATGCATAGGGGATTTTCCTCTTTTCCTTATTTTCCTTATTTCCTCACCTTAATAATGTTGAAGTCTCCATCTCCTATACGTTAGTATATCAGTGATCTTAATTTATTATCATATACATCAGTTCGTTCCTATGGCGCTTCTGTGGTTAGATATTTGCAGATGTAGCTCATGTACTGGTTATATACGTCAATTCATCATCATGGCACTCTTGTGCTTGGATCATGCACCTGTAGTTAGAAATTTTTCTTAAACATTCTATTTCAGCTCCCCAATACTTAGGGTTTTCTATTGAGCCATTTATCTGTTCAAAGACCATCTGTTCAAAGTTCATAGGCCTCAAGCCTTATGTTAATATGCTGAAGATAATGTCTTACAGTATACCGGCCTGTAGGTTCCTTGAATTACTGTTGAATAGAATGGAAAGAAGCCAATATAAGAAAGATAAGCTAACCCTATGGGCTACAATAAACAATGATGGCAGCCAATTCAATAGGAAACTAATGATTTATTAGCTAAGAAAAGGAAATGAGAGTTATTGAGAGGTTAAAGCTGGTAAAATATATACACAGGAGAGTCACAGTTTGTAATTCCAAATAGTGACCATGATGTAATAAACTTCCAATTTCCCAAAAGTCTTTCAGGGTCCCCAGATTGTTTCTGGGGATCTCTGCTTTGCATTTGGTACACTTCCCTGTAAGAGTCCAAAAAGTCCTGAGATGAAGGATCTTTCCTTGAATCCATATTTATAGCTTCTTTTCAGTGTCACTGCCCATGTCAGTTTTTCCTTTGATGATGGAGAGTAAGGAATACATTTTGACTCTGATCCATCACACACAATGACCACTTGCTTTGAAATTAGAACTTTTCTGTTAAAACTTTTCGTGTGAATTTCACAAGGCTTCTTTCTAGTCTCCTGGGTTATTTAGTTACAGGGGTATTTACAGTGTAAATGTTTGTTGTTACTTTATATCAGGATACAGATTAGTAAAAACAATACATATAACATTCCATTAGTTTTCATGAAGTTTAATATACTTTTACACATTTAACAATTATTTTGATTGACTTTAACTAATACATGAGTGAATTGACCTGGGGCTTTAGCAGGAGCTGGCACCTGGTCTGAACACCACAAACTATAATTGCTTGAGCTATAAGCTAACATCAATAAAGGATGGATGGATGTAGAAGTATTTGGCAGTGGGATCATCTGTTTTTTGAGATGCAGGAGCTGCAGCACCATGTAGCACCCTTATGATGAACAGAAATGGACCTTGGGGGACCATATGCTGGGTCTTTTCCCAGTGCTGCAGCAGCTCTGCTGGCTCTCAGTTTTTCCTTGTATTGTGTGTTGCTGCTGTTTTGACTGCACTGTGAGCCAGGCCTTAGGATTTTTCCGTACTCTGTAATTATTCTTTCACATATTCATACATTTTCCTGAGGAATTAAAAAGCAAGGGAAGGGAAAGCAGCAAGGCTTAACAGTTTATATCTCATCAGGAGCTTAGTAAAATTTAATGAAACAAAAACAAGGCACAAGCATCATTCCCCTACCAAGCACCAAGGGCCCTGCTGTAATTAACAAACGTGTAAAAGCTTCTCAAAGAAAACGTTGCACAAATTCCTTCCCATGCTACATTACTATAGGGATCTGTATGAAGTCCCCCTGTACTCTGTATTTCATACTTTTAGTTGGCCTAATGATTAGTGTGACCGGGTGCTGGCTGAAAAATTTAGGCTAAACCAGACCTCTGCCATTGGAACTCTAATTGGTGGGACCTCTTACCACCTTCTGAGGGTGAGAAAAGCTGGTGGGCCAACCTGTATTCCACCTTGGTTCCACACTCTGCTGGGTAGATTGGCTGGCGGCTCCTTCACGGAGCCATGAGCACGGGCATGTATCTGGCATTGTTCACCCCCCCGCCCCTGTCCCAAAGCCTGTCCCTTTTGCAACATAAGGGAGATCCTGGTGCACATCTACCTGGAGTGCACCAGGCTGCAGCCCCTATTCCGATTCCTCCAGAACGTCCTCCTGAGATTCTGGTTGCATTTCTTCCCACACCTTCTGATCTTTTCACACCCCATTCATGGCCCCACAAAGTCGCAGGGCCTCCTTGGCAATCACCTCTCCTTGGCCAAGGTGGTCATCTACAGCACCAGGGAGAGGAGGTTGACCGAGGAGGTGCTCTGCAACTGTGGGGCCTCCTTCCGTTCTGCCATCTGCTCATGTCTCCAGGCAGAGTTCCTCTTGCCCATGTCCGCTGACTCCTTGGCTACCTTGGCTACTCCTTGTCAGGGGTCTTCTGCTCAGTGTCCCCTTTAGGTTGCCTCCGTTTTGCCCTTTGATCTTCATGCCTGTCCCTGTTTTTTCATGTGTTGTCCCCCATAATTAATTGAGTCCAGGTTCAGTGGCTCAAATAGTACTGGAGCCCTAATTAAAGTGGATTGGAGCCAGCTGAGTGAGCCTGCGGGGAATGGGCCAATAGGGAGCAGTTGTTCAGCTCATAAGGCAGTCTGTATAAAGGCTCACAGAAGGAGGAAGGAAGGGGGTGAGTGACCAGCCTGGAAGGGTGAAGCCACAGTTGGAGGCGAGCTGCCTTGTGTAAGTGGCTAGAACTGTGTGGCCCCTGAGCCTGGACCATCAAATACTTTTATATCCTATTTCCTTTGGACAGCAATACTGGATGCAAGCCCTGCAAACTACAGTACTGCCTCTTATAAATTCTAAAGTCCTCTTAGAAGGAGAAATCTACTCATTTTCAACCCGTGATATTCTAAATTGCCCATAATAATTACATGCTTTATTGAATATACAGTTACTAATGTAGAAGCTTCTTTACAATGAGTTAAGTAGTAGTGAATCCTCATTAATCAATAATATTCAGTCAGGCATACTGTTGGATAGGAATTTCTGTTGCTTAACAGTGCCCTGTTTACTGAACTAAAACACTGGGGATGTAATGAAATAGATTATTAACAATTCATCAATTAAGTTTAAATCTAAAAATAAATGAACATTGTCTGATACACTGTCCTAATATATGGGCCACATCTATATTCCCTGAAACATTGGTAGGTGTCTGCAAGACAACCTTTTAATGTGATAGTCCTGTGCAAAGAGTTGGTTTGCTGCTATCTCCTGTACCAAGAGTTAGTTTGCTGATGACAGCCAGCACATGTTAATCTTCATCAAAGATGGTTTTAATGCCAGCAAGTATGTTTGATCACACCACTTGACAATGTGGAATAACTTCCAAGGCTAGTCAAAGAGTACCTCCATCATGTTAAGCTGCTGCAACACACACTGTACTTCAAATGTATATTATATAAAATAGAGAGAGAGAGAGCAGAACTACAAGTGAGGTGGTGAAAGGTGCATGATATAAAATTACCACCCTTTTTTCCAAGGCAATTTAAATATCACATTAGGCTGAAGTGGGCCCTCTGCACAGGGCTGAAAGTGGCCTGGCATTAGCCAACATCGGGGGACAAGAAAGGCCATACTGGGTCAGACCAATGGTCCATCTAGCCCAGTATACTACATTCTTATTTTTAAATGTTAAGGAAACCATAATCTAGCACAGAGACTATTCCAAACAAAAAAAGTTACATTCTAACTAATACTATTTCATAAGCAGCTCTAACTGTTTAAACATTTTACATAAAAAAAGATTTAGAAACTAAAACACAAAATAACTTGTGGATATTCATAATGCTGATCATCAATGTGTGAGGGGGAATAAAAGTATGAAATGTGTGCTGGTTTTATGACATTGACATCTGCTATAGATATTGAAGTTACCAGAACTTTTACCTGAGATTTAAATGACCAGAACCTGCAAGCTGATCTGCGTGGATGAACTTTAGGTATGAGTCTTGGGATAGTGTCTCAGGATCCCTCCCAGGGTCTAGTGGAAGGTTGTCCCTTGCTCTGAAACTTCTCTGCAAGTCCAGTGATCTTTTCCTGGTAACCCAGGGTTACTCCTCTGCTGGCAGGGCCTGGAGCCCACTAGGCCCAGGTCAATCACCCTTTCTAGGCCAACCCACCTGGGTACCAGGGCAAGATGACTCCTTCAGTGAACTCTGTATCATTCCTTTAATAGTTTATTAAAGTTAAACTGAAAATTTGCTGTCCATGACTTTAAACTTGTAAACAAATGCAAAAAGTAACCACTTGGTTGTGATGCTTAATGAAGGTCCCTCACCTTCCCAGGTTCTGGATTAGGATTGAGGAGCTCCACTCCTATCCCAGCTCCACCCAGTACTCCCCCCAGGGATGAAGCTGGCAAACCTTCATAACTTTTCTGCTGCCTCCTGATTGGTTAGCATCTTTCTCTGGCCCTCGTAGGTCCCTGGCAGGTTAAATCTCATTTGTACTCAGGCCTGAGTAGGCTTTTCCTAGGCATGAGGTGTCAGGATACTGATACTTGCAGGAAAGGGCAAGAAAGGCCCAATAGACCCTGTCAGAATACTGATAAGTGCTAGAGACCTTACAGGATTTACTGCAAAATGGTTTAACTGAGTGACGGTCCTGAGCTGCATATATTCACCCGAACTCCCCCTCAGTTTGGCTGAAATATCAAGATCTGGGGGTTTAGTTCAGTCCCATCTCCGATCAGATAAATATGCAAACCAAACTTCTGAACTTTTTTGAAGTTTGTGCATTATCATTAAAGGTACGGTTTACGAAAGTTCCTAAGGTGGATTGATTTAAATCAAATCAATTTAAGTCATCAATTTAAATCATGATTTATATCACCAAGTGAAAAACCTTGAATAAATCATTAATTTCAATTATTGTTTTTTAAAAGTGCAGTCTCATTGGTTGATATAACCATCAAAACATGCTGATTTACAACCAAATAGAGCATTTTCATTATATCTGGAACATCTTTTTGCTATGTAGATGTGTATATACACTTATTTAAGAAATTATATATCTTAATATTTTCAGATTCTTATTAATTGTACTTTTTTAGTATGTTAGAAAATAGTGAATGATATATTGGTTATTTACAAGATAATTAATTTTTGGCTGATGATTTCTGTCAAGCTGTATTGGGGAGGTAACTGTACTTCAATAAAACACATACAACAGCATATAAAATGTATCTTTGTTAAACAAAACAACTTAAATATTTTGAATACGTAAACTTCTCTTATCAAAACATATTTCACATTTACAACTAAACAATTTATTAAACAGAGGGATTAACTGTAGGCCCTGTGAATTAAACTGATTATTTCAGTTCAGCATGGTTTCAAATTTTAAATTTCAATTAAATCTAATTGAAAATGACTAGAACTTAAGTTCCTACTCTTGCATAAATCTCTTGAAAATGAGGCAGTCTCCTAAATTATTTAGGCTGGTCTATTGTGCCTATAAAGTTTGACCTCAAAAGTTATGTTTTTCCTTGGATTCTTTCTTTACACAGAAAAGCAGCCTTTAATTCAAAGTTTTTGAAAGAGGTTCATGGACTTAGCTTGTTTATTTTTTATTTAAATATTTTAAAAGATTATAAGATGTTTGGGCTGTAATGTATTTTGTATTTAATTCAGATTTCATTTTAAACATATTAATTTTTAAAAGGAAAAAATTATAATTTGAATGACAGAATAAAAAAAATCCAACTTAGATTAAAAAATCAGATTTTTTTTTTTTTTAGTTTTTGAAAACATCAATTTTTATCCACCCTGAAATTTCTAGAGGAGTTAGACGCTCAACTGACTGGGAAATGGAGACTTATTGCTCAAGATGGTCAGGAATTTTATCAGAAAATACTAATTCGTTGAATTCCTCAAAGCAGGTTGCCCTACAGCCATGGACATGGGTTTCCAGACTCTGTGGTTCTGGGACTTCCAGGACCCAGTCATGGAGCTGGGAAACCCTGGAGGCTCTGAAGGTTTCCAGGCTCCCTGACACAAAGCTCGGAGTCTGGAAGCCCTGAGAGCCCTGACTTGGGCTGAGCTCAGTTCCTGGTTCTACAGCAGGGAGCTTATGAGAACCTTGGTCTTGAGTGGACTTCCATGGTCCTGGGGTCTGCCATGAACTTGGAACTTGGAAGCTTAGACATGTTGGGTTGGGTTTCCAAGGTCCAAAATTCTGGACAGTCCTACCATGTGTTCTGCCCCAGGGATAGGCACATCAGGATGGGCTTTGAGACTGCTGGGCCAGCTACCTCCCTGTGCTGCCTAGTTTGAACTGAAATGAAACCAGATAATGAAATATTAATTTTTTCCACAAACTGAAGATACATGTTTCAGCCAGATCTGCTATGTATGCTTTTGAATCCCCATCTAGGTCACATTACCACAGCTTCTAGGTGCTGCAATGGATCTTTTAAATTTAACTAATTTGGTGAGAAAGAAAAAGAAAAGAAACAAGCATTTCCTTTTCAGCTGACAAATTTCAAGCTGCCTTTAGGAGAATGTGATCTGTTGTCAGGAGGAAGGATAAAACAAAAACATTGAAAAGGTTCAGCACAATGTGTGGAGCCCATCAATTTATATTTGTCCAAAGGCTAATTTCACTCAAGCAGAAATATTACTGAAATAGTTGTGGGGAAAAATTTAAGTTAATACTTTTTAATTAAATGATTATAAACAGAAACCTATGAAACACATAACTCATATAATATCCTTCAAATCAGAGGTGAGATTTGGTATTATAAATCTTGTTTCTCAATCAGGTTGGCTTCAAATAATTTGTATATGAAGGAAATATGTAAATGTAATCTCCTACAAGTAAAGGTATTGTATCTACAGATAACATGAGAAAATTGATGCATTATAGAATTTCAGCACATCATTTATACATGTCGAAATGTAATAGCGTGGGATGCATCACCATAAATCATTTCTTTCATTATTTAAAACATTGTAAAGGTCACCTCCAAATTTAGAGCAAGAGTAGCCATACTGGTTTTATTAGGTAACTGATCAAACTAATCATCAAGTGAGTGACATTCATTCCTTGCTTCTTTTTTATGAAGACCTCCTTCATCATTGAAACAAAAAACAAACATTGTGAAAAGAAGAATTCTGAATTAAATGAGTCCATTAAAAATGTGCTGAATGAGAAGCTCTAAGATAAGGAATGGCAAATTACAATAAATTAAACAGAAACCAAGCAGAGAGAGTGACTGCAGAATTTTAAAATTCTAAGGAACTCATTTATCATTTACAAAAATACATTGACTCATGCTAAACTGGAGTGTGAAAGATCACACTATTTACTGTATTGTCTGAAGCAATACATTAAAGACTATCCTATATCAGCTTTAGTTTCTGATAGGTAACAATAATAATAAAGTGATAATAGTTCATTAAACATCTATTGCCTCTTCAAGTGTCACTTCCTGTACCTTCTAACTCTAATAACACATTATGGCCATTGACACTAGTGTCAGTGGCTGTCTGAATCAGTGGCACGGTATATATGATACAATCTGTTTGGTAGCACTTACAGAGAGAGACTCTGTTATAAGTCTCCTTATGCTCTTTATGATTCTATTTAAATGCCTGCCCCTCAACATTCATTAAAGAAAAAGCATTAAGAGAAACTAGTTTTAAGCCTTTTACATAAATACAAAAACCAACAAAAGTAGATCAGGAGTAAAATATCCCCAGGGGGAATATTCTCTGCATATTGTATGTATAATGAACAAGAATCCCTAAATTGCATAGAAAGCCTGCAAGAACACACCCCCACCTATACACTTGGTAAAATAAACGTGCTTTCATCATTTTCCTTATAAACAAATTTTAAGGATACATAAGTCAGTTTAAGCTGCATAAACCTGATCTGTTTTCCTTTCATTCTTCCCCAGTGAGAATGGTACAATACTTAAACTATGAATTACTTCATGATTAAATATTTTTTACTTTTTATCCAACACAGTGCAATGCTAATGAAAGGTAAAAGTTATGGCAGATTGTTTTAAATTTGCATATGAGTTCCAGCTCTGCAGTTTCTTGATGAAGTCTATTTTTGAAGTTTTTTGTAGAAGTATGGCAACTTTCAAGTCATCAACAGAGTGACCTGGGAGACTGAAGTGCTCTCCTATTGGCTTATGGATGTTACCATATTTTATTCTGATTTCTGTCCATTTATTCTTTTGTGTACTGACAGTTCGGTTTGGCCAATATAATGGCAGAGGGGCATTGCTGGCACATGATGGCATATATTACATTAGTAGATGTGCAGGTGAATGAGCTCCTGATGGTTTGACTGATGTGGTTAGGACCTGTGATGGTGTCACTAGAGTTGATATGCAGGCAGAGTTGGCAACGGGATTTGTTGCAGGGATAGGTTCCTGGGTTAGTGTTCTTGTTTGGTGTACAGTTGATAGTGAGTATTTGCTTCAGGTTGGGGGGTTGTCTGTAGGATAGGAGAAGGATAGGCCTGCCTCTCACAGCTTGTGCGAGTGAGGGATCACCTTCTAGGATAGGTTTTGGATCCATAACGATGTGTTGGAGATATTTTAGTTGGGGGCTGTAGGTGATGGCCAGTGGTGTTCTGTTGTTTTCTTTGTTGGGTCTGTCCTATGACTTCTGGGTACCTGTCTGGCTCTATCAATTTGTTTCTTCCTCTTCCCAAGTGTGTACTGTGGTTTTAAGAATGTTTTATGGAGATCTTGTAAGTGTTTGTCTCTGTCTGAGGTATCGGAGCAAATCCGATTGTATCTTAGGGCTTGGCTGTAGACAATGGATAGTGTAATATGTCCAGGGTGGAAGCTGGAGGCATGAAGGTATGTATTGTGGTCAGATGGTTTTTGGTATAACGTGGTATTAATGTGACCATTTATATTGTAGTGTTGGGAAGTAGATTTCTTGTGTAGACTGTATGGCAAATGGCCGGCTTCCCCCTTGTGGGTCTCATGCTTTGCCTCTTGTAGTGGGCCAGGGCATTGCTGGTTACCCCATCTCCACAGTGGGGGGTAGGGACCCAGGCCCATTCGCTCCTCTGGGTCTGAGCCCAGGGGCCCTATGAGTAGCAGCTATGTGCTGCTGGCACCATACTTGCAGCTACAGACTTTTCCCCTGGGCTATTTTCTCCCCCTCTGTCCTTCTGGCTTCTTGAGCCCAGTACCTTCCTCAGGACTTCACTTCTCCTCCTCTCACCACTGTATTCTGTTCAGCTCCTCCTCACAACTCCACACACCACTGTACTCCATTTAGCTCCTCTTCACAACTCCACAGCCCTCTGCTCAGTAGCACAGCACACCTACTCCTCCAGCTCGTTCACTGTCTCTCAGGAGCAGAGGGCTTTTATCAGGCACCTGGCTGGGCCTTAGTTGGCCTCAACTGCCCCTAATTGCCCTCTAATGACTCTGGCTACCCTACAGGGAATAAAGATCATTCTAGAACTTACCTACTTCCAGAACTTTCCTATTGCCCTCTGCCCTTGCTATACCACAACTGGTTCAGGCTGAGGTTGATGGTAGGGTGGAAATTATTTAAATCCCAGTGGAATGCTTTGAGGGAATCTTTCCCGTGGGTCCAGATGATGAAAATGTCATCAATATAGCTTAGGTAAAGAAGAGGTGTTGGGGAACAAGATTCCAGGAAGCAATATTCTAGGTCAGCCATAAAAATGTTGTCATACTGTGGGGCCTTGTGGCTTCCCATAGCTGTGCCACTGACTTGAAGGTATAGATTGTCTCCAAAGCTGAAGTAGTTGTGGGTCAGGACAAAATCACAAAATTCAGCTAACAGGTGTGCCATATCATCATCAGGGAAAATGTTCCTGATGGCTTGTGGTCCTTCTTTGTGTGGAATGTTGGTGTAGAGAGCTTCCACATCCATAGTGGTTAGGATTTTGTTTTCTGGGAGATCTCCAATGGATTCTAGTTTTCTCAGGAAGTCAGTGGTATCACAAAGATAGCTAGGAGTGTTGGTGGCATGGGGCCTGAGGAGAGAGTCCACGTAGCCTGACAATCCTGCTGTGAGAGTGACAATGCCTGAGGTGATGGGGCATCCAGGATTCCCAGGTTTGTGGATCTTGAGTAACAGATAGAATAATCCTTGTTGGGGCTCAGGGGGTATGTCCATGTAGATTTGTTCCTGTGTTTCTTTAGGTAATTTCTTAAGTAGATGTTGTAGTTTCTTTTGGTATTCCTCAGTGGTATTGGGGGGGTAGTGGCTTATAGAACATGGTATTGGAGAGTTATTTGGCAGCCTTCTGCTCATAATCCGATTTATTCATGATGACTACAGCACCACCTTTGTCAGCCTCTTTGATTATAATGTCAGAGTTGTTATTGAGTCTATGAATGACGTTGTGTTCTGCACAGCTGAGGTGATGGGGCAAGCAATGTTGCTTGTCTACAATCTCAGCTTCTGCACGTCAGCAGAAACACTTTATGTAAAAGTCTAGTCTGTTGTTTCAACCATCAGGAGGAGTCCATGCAGAATTCTTCTTCTTGTAGCATTGGTAGGAAGATATTTGTGGATTAGTGTATTGTTCAGTGGTGTGGTGGAAATATTTCTTGAGTCAGAGATGGCAAAAATAGGATTCCAGGTCACCGCAGAACTTTAGCGTGTGTATGGGGGTGGTGGGGCAGAAAGAGAGTCCCCATGACAAGACAATTGGTAGATTTCCATTTCATATGTCTAAATTCAATGCCTTCCATGGTGAAAAGTTTCAGAGGGGTAACCATGTTAGTCTGTATACAGCTCTGGAAAAGATCAGTCAATTGCCAAATTAGGCTGTCCCATCATACCATGCCTTCCATAAATTTATCAAGCTCAGTCTTGAAGTCAGCAAGGTTTCTTGCCCCCACTGTTCCTCTTGGAAGGCTGTTACAGAACTTCACTCTCCTGATGGTTAGAAACCTTTGTCTAATTTCAAGTCTAAACTTCCTGATGGCTAGTTTATATCCATTTGTTTTTGTGTCACATTGGTGCTGAACTTAAATAACTCTTCTCTCTCCCTGATATTTATCTCTCTGATGTATTTAGCGAGAGTAATCATATCTCCCCTCAGCCTTCTTTTGGTTAGGCTAAACAAGCCAAGCTCTTTGAGTCTTCTCTCATAAGGCAGGTTTTTCATTCCTAGTATCATCCTAGTAGCCCTTCTCTGCACCTGCGCCAGTTTGAATTCATCTCTCTTAAACATGGGAGACCAGAACTGCACACAGAATTCCAGATGAGGTCTGACCAGCATCTTGTATAACTGTACTAACATCTCTCTATCTCTACTAGAAATTCCTTGCTTGATGCATCCTAGGACTGCATTAGCTTTTTTTCGTGGTCATATCACATTGGCGGCTCATAGTCATCCTTTGATCAACCAATATGCCCAGGTCCTTCTCTTCCAACTGATGCATCCGCAGCTTATAGAAAAAGTTCTTGTTATTAGTCTCTAAGTGCATGACTTTGCACTTCCACTATTAAATTTCATCTTATTTCTATTACTCCAGTTTACAATGTCATCCAGATCTTCTTGTATGATAGCCTGGTCTTTCTCTGTATTAGCAATACCTCTCAACTTTGTATCATCGGCAAATTTTGTTAGCATACTCCCACTCTTTGTGCCAAGGGCAGTAATAAAAAGGTTAAATAAGACTGGTCCCAAGACCGATCCCTGAGGAACTCCACTAGTAACCTCCCTCACTCTGAAAGTTCACCTTCCAGTATGACTCGTTGTAGTCTCTCCTTTAACCAGTTGCTTATCCACCTTCCAATTTTCATATTAATCCCCATCTTTTCCAATTTAACTAATAATTCCCCATGTGGAACCGTATCAAATGCTTTACTGAAATCCAGGTAAATTAGATCCACTGCATTTCCTTTTTTCTAAAAAATCTGTTATTTTCTCAAAAAAGTTGGTCTAGCACAATCTACCTTTTGTAAAGCCATGTTGTATTTTATCCCAATTACCATTAACCACGATGTCCTTAACTACTTTCTCTTTCAAAATTTTTTCCAACACCTTGCATACTTCTGAGGTCAAGCTAACAGGCCTGTAATTACCTAGATTGCTTCTTTTCCCTTTTTTAAAAATAGAAGCTATGTTAGCAATTCTCCAGTCATATGCTACAATGCCTGGGTTTACGGATTCATTCAAATCCTGGCAATTTCATATGCCAGTTCCTTAAATATCCTTGAATGGAGATTATCTGGGCCCACTTGATTTAGTCCCATTAAGCAATTTGAGTTTGGCTTCTGCCTCGGATGTGGTAATTTCTACTTCCATATCCTCAAACCCATTAGCCTCACCTGCCACTATCCCTAAGCTCTTCATTGTTGTAACAAGGTAGAAACATGTTTGTAAAAAGAATGCCCCAAGTCCATCTTGAGAAAAGCCACAAACCCATGTGTGGGGAATTCAGAGACAGCAAAAAGAAAAAGTCCTGACCAAGAAGTAAACCTGATAAAAGGAACTTGCAAGTGTAGCAGTACCAGACCCAGATATAGGAATTTGCAGTTGCTGCAAAAATTAGCTTTGCAAGTCAGCAGTAAATTTTTGAGTACGGGTGTTCTGCTAATTGACAGAGTTGGCAGAAAGAACACAGACACCAGTAGAAAGAACAAGGTTGCTCTACTATCTCTTTCTAAATATTACAGGAAATGAAATATATACATAAGCAATAGAAAGAATAAGTAGGGTAATGCACCTGATCATTACTACATAAAATCAACTATAGTGATTAAGAAAGATACATCACCAATTGCCCTATTAATACAATACCATCATCCAGATCCACAGTCGCTGGGGAGCCCCGGTTGCAGCGAGGATTTGGAGAGCCCGTCCCGGCAATTGGGAAGCCCTACGCAGTGCGTCCACTCATAGGTGAGGTCTCCAAAGTCGCTGCAAGTGGGTCCAGCTTTTATAGAGTGGAACAAACAAGTATACGTGACTGTGTGCAGATCACCTGATGGATATCTGGTTCTCATGCAGGGGGCTGTGACGGGAACCTGGCCAGGGCTCCCATCCCAGACCCCGCATGTTCCCCTCTGATCTCCTTAGGGCTTCAATAGCAGGCAGAAACTCCTTACGAAAGCATCAAAGGAAAAGATAGAAGCTCCTTATCAAAAGCAACAGAGACTTCTTACTTTAACAACAAAGGAAAAGATAGAAACTCCTTATCAAAAGCAACAGAGACTTCTTACTTTAACAACAAAGGGGAAAGACCCCTCTCATAGGTTAAAATACTCTCACTCTGTCAGCAGAGGGAGAGGCTCCTTTCATGTGTTAAACATAGTAACCTTATTATTACAAATTGATAGATTTGGAGTGAGCAAGCATATACAATAGTAATATTTGTGATACAAAGAGTCATTGACATAAACAAATATGACTCCCACCATGCAGAGGCCGATTCAACTAGATACATATAATCCTTTCATATCAAGGGGGACTGCTGATAAGATGATAGAGGAAGGGTCAATCATTGGTTTAGCAGACGCATAGGCTGGAGTAGACATATAAAGAGGTTGTCAGACCAGGGCAATTTGGAGAGCCACGAATCAAGGAGTGTACCAGAATTGCCCTGTGTGGAAGGTCTGATCAACTGTCTCACCTCTCTCCAGCTCGTCGCTCAAAGTAATGGGGTAGGGTGTCAGAGCTAATAACCCATGGGGCTATGTTCCGTGAATGATAACCTGGGTGTGAATACAATAAAGGTTCCACCTGGATAAAAATATAGCATAAAAGTAAGGAGAATCTGGCCATAATATGTTTGGTTTTTAGCTGCAGCTGAGTTCATTCGTATATGTGGTGAGTACTGAGTGTGAATATAAAACCAGTAATAATTCTACTTGTATTCCAGGGGTAATTGTTGCTGTAACTCTTGGGGTAACTCTCTTGTGTACATGTGTTATTGTAATCAGTTGGTTTTTAAGCTTTATTTGTGTATTAAGAATTTGTAAAAGAATAAGAGAAGACAATTTGTAACAATAACAAATTTAGATTGGATATAAAACGTGTGTTATTGTGTAAATGAATGATAGGTTTATGAACCATTGACCAGGTCTTGGACTAGGAAAGGTTCTGACTGCCCTCATCTGTCCACAAGTTGGTCGGGTGAACAGCAAGGGGGGGGCCTGTCTGAAACTAGTGACCCAACGGGCAAGTGGAGTGTGTGGAGCAAAAGGTCAATTCCTTTTTTCCTCCAAACATGAGCCCCTGCAGCTCCGTTGCTCAGTAAAGCTCTTCTGATTCCAGGGGACCCCTTGTGTTTGTTTGTTACCTTTCCAACTCCCTCCTGCTAAATAAGCGTTCTATTATTGGGTTCATTCACCTCGGCAGTATTGCGGGCTGAATTGAAGCTGTATGGATCCCTCAATAAGACAAACTTAAGTTGTATAAGTGTGTTTGTAAGTGTGTGTTTTGAGAGTTAATCCCTTTAGAAAAACCCAACTGTCTTAAGCAAGGAATAAAAAAACCCACAACAGGCTGTAAAACTGACACAAAGTAATACATCAATTAAAGTTAACCAGATAAGGAGCACTCTTTCCCTTCCAAGCCTCCTCCCACCCGTCTAAGGTGAGGAATACAGACGAACTGCAAAAAAAGGTTTTTAACCCTTTGTCACCTCATTCATTAGCCTCATTAAAAATGAGGCAAAGTGTTTATTTAGAGATTGGGCCATATCTTGATTATTTTTAACCTTCACCCCATCCTCAGTAATTAGTGGTCCCACTTCTTCTTTCTTTGTTTTCTTCCAGTTTGTATGGCTATAGAACCTTTTATTATTGTTTTTAATTCCCTTTGCAAGGTCCAACTGTACTTGGCTTCTGGAATTTCTCAGTTTGTCTCTACATGTTCTGACCTCCAAGAGATAGCTTTCCTTGCTGATCCCTCCCATCTTCCACTCTTTGTAGGCTTTCTGCTTTCTTGTAATCACCTATCTGAAATGCTTACTCATCCAGCTTGGTCTATAGCCCTTGCCTATGAATTTTTTCCCCTTCCTTCGGATGCAGACTTCATATAGTTCCTAAAACTTTGACTTGAAGTAAGTCCAAGCCTCCTCCATATTTAGATCCATGAGTTCTTCAGTCCAATGCACTTCCCTAACTAATTACCTTAATTTTTTAAAATTAGCCTTTTTTAAATCAAAGACCCTAGTCAGAGATCTCATCAAACACCTTTCAGGTCTAAGTGTTTCATCCAAACTTGTAATTTCATCAGAAACAATATCAAGTTATTTGATAGATTTAATTTTCATGAAAGAATGTTGATTGGCATTAATTATGCCATCACCTTTTAATTCTTTGCTGATTACATCCCATAATAGTTTCCCCATGTTTTCCACCAAGCTCTATAGCAAGTTAGCCAGCCTGTAGTTACCCAGATGATCCTGTTTACACTCTTTAAATATTGGTTCAAATTTACTTTCTCCCCCATCCTCATGACCCCTGAACATTTCCCAGTAATTCAAGGTTTGTTAAGTATCAGCATCAATTTCTCAAAGAGCTCTTCAGTCAATTCTTTTAAAACTCTTGGTTGCAAGTTGTCCTGTCCTGCAGACTTAAAAATCAACTTAACTTTAATAGTTGTCGTTACGAGTTATGAGAGCCAAGGGAAATGAGAGGACGCTAATTCCTGAAGGAGTCAACTAGTGGAGAGCCAGTTATGATGGGGACAAGCTCCTGTCCTCCCCTGAATCATTTGGCACCCATAGAATGATACCAAGGGGGGGACCCATGGTGTCTGTCATGTTTCGAGGGGAGTTTGTTGCCTTTAATAAGACTTTTAGTGGACATGGGTGCCACAATTTCCATCCTTTGTACTAGGGAAGAGCCCAGAATCAAGGAAATGCCTGTGAAGAAAATCAGAGAGCTAGAAAGGTACAATGGAAAGATGAGCAATGTCCTCTTCACTAAACCGATAGGCCGCATTATGAGGTCTAAAAGAATTGCAATGTCTTTCTATCTATAACAGATTGATACAATCCTAGGTATAGATGCTTTGAAGGAACTGCTTAATAGAACTTTATTAACAATGCTATCTGAAATGGAAAATGGATATGTAGTTTTAGCTCCACATAGAGTGGTAGCAATAAGAGCTCCACAAGACTTCAGCTTACCTAAGTGGGATGAAGATATTACAGCTATAGTTAAGAGGCATGTGGCTGCTTTTGCCACAAACAAGCTGCAATGTGGAAAAAGCAAAGAACGGACCTGACCCAAAACCACAGAAGCAATACAAATACCCAGGAAAGGCAGAAGAGGGACTTTGGAAGATCAACACATTCCTAGAAAAACAAGGCATACTGATTGAGAGCTCAAGCATCTGCAACTCACTGATTTAGCCAGTCCTTAAGGTGACTGTGATGGCCTGCCAACTCACCCTCAATTATCAGGAGTTGAATAAAGTGACTCTGAGGTTAACCCCAGTCATGGCCAAATTCCACAAAATAATGGCTATTGTGACAGCAGGAGTTAAATGATTCATAGTTGTCGACCTTTCAACAAACATTTTTCTCTATGCCTTTACATGTATCACATGCCTTTACCTGGCACAAGTTCTGTAATCAACAATACATATTCATCAGAGTACCCCAGGGGTTCCATAACATCCCTTCAATCTGCCATAAGCAGCTGTCAAGAATGTGGGATGGAGTACCCAATAAGGAGCAAGTCAAATCCTATGTAGATTACGTGAACTAGGGAAGAGAACTTGAGAATGCTTGGCATTGTGCTGGAAAGGATAGAAAACATTGGTTTCCTGATTAACACAATCAGAGCACAGATATGACTCAGATGGTCAGTTATCTAGGTATAGAGATTGGAATAGATGGATGACATCTGAACACTGAACGCATTGAATTTATCTGTAAACTCCTACAGGCACAAGACATCCTGCATTCCTTTCTTGGTCTGATGGGATTTTCTCATGATTCTATAAAAAAGATATGTGAAGTTGGCAAGACCGCTTTATCAACTCCTGAAGAAAGGAAAGGAATGGCAGTGGGGCGAGAAGCAGAGTACATCATTCCTGAAGCTGAAGCAATCCTTGTCATCAACTCCGACTTTAGCTTATCCCCAAAAGGACAGACCTTACATCTCGCAATTGGCAACTAGCAGCCAAGGATTGTATGTCATCCTGGTGCAAGATGTTGGATTAGGGCCCAAACTAGTGGCCAATGGCTCAAATGTCCTCAGTGAGGTTGAGAAACACTTCTCTTTGTGTGAGAGAGAAATCATGGTGCTAATATGGGTAATTGGTCACTGGGAATATCTGATCAGAATGTCATCAGTGATCCTTAGAACTTCACATATGCCTGTGAAGTATATTTTATCTGGGAGAATCAATGATGGCAGGGTCTCCAACCCCCATATAACATGCTGCACTTTAAATGTCCTAAATCGGAATATTGAAGTTGATAAAACTAACCATCTAGCAGTAGCTCCATTCACATTGATCACCCAGGGTGAAGATCCTACCTGCCCATTCCCATACAAGAGTATCCAGGAGATAAAGTCACCCTTTAAGATAGAGAGAACTTATGAGGAGGAAAAGAGCCTTAAAACAGACATATGAGTTGTAGAAGGTAGTAGTTATTGTGTAGAAGAAAGCTGCAAGCTGGCTATGCAGCTCTACAGATGAGCACAAAAGAAATTCTACAAGGCAAAGTGTCTGCCTTCAGCTCAGGCTGCAGGGTTCATGTCAGAGTTAGACGTCTTGGATCCCACAAGGTCAGAAAACCATCTGTTTATTTGCTCAGATTCTGACTGGATTGTGAATGCACTCTCTAGATGGATACCCATCTGGCTGGCCTGGTAGATGACAACAGCTGATGGTAAACCAGTAACCTGTGCTAAATACCGGTCACATGCCTGGGAGATAGCCAGTAATCAAGGAGGGGACACCAACCTTTTTAAGATGAAGACCCCTTGGAAGAACCAGGCCGAGTTATCTTGTATACATGGAAGGTGGATGGCTTGTCCAAACAGGTTGTAGTCATGGGTAGTGATATCCTATGGACTAAATCTGATGATAAAGTATCAAAGGTCCAGCCTAAGAATGTAGAGAGCAAGAAACTGCTAGACATCATTTAACTGCAGAAATAGGACCAAAAGCTTCAAGAACTGCTAAAGAAAGGGGAACACAGAAGTCATGAGGTCTATTGCAACAAAGATGGATTGATTCTCACCATCAAAAAAGATATCAAGGATGACCCCCCAGTCTTTGTAGTTCCAAGATGCTTAAGGAAAGAATTAACCCAGCTCGCATACAATCAAGGCCATTTTGGCCATGAAAAAACATTGCATCAATTACCATTGGCAGACTGGTGGCCCAACATGGGAAAAGATGTGGAGCTGTGCCTCAAGAATATCCTCAACTGCACAGAAAACAACGTAGACCAGAGAGTTAACAAAGGGGCCATGCTAAACCAGAAAATTGTGGGACCTTGGGCTTGGCTGCAAATAGATTTTATTAGGACACTATCCCAGATCGGTCGGGGTAACAAATATGCTTTGGTCATAGTGGACTCCTTCTCAGAATGGGTGGAGGCTTACCCCACCAGAAACAATACTCCCACAACAACGGTGAGGATATTAATGGCAGAGACATGTTCAAATTTTGGTCTGAGACTATAGAGGCGGGCCAAGGTCCTCATTTCATGGGAGAGATAGTAAAGTGCCTCTGCTAAGCTTTGAATATCAAACAGAGGTTTCATGTGGCTGGCCATCCAGGGTCATCTGGATTAGTTGAGCGCACTAATAGAATGATAAAATCAGCCTTATGCAAATTAGTTAGCTTATCGGGAAAAGATTGGGATAAATGGTTATCTTTAGTACTAATAGCCACATGTTCCATCATAGTGTCCCATGAGTTTGCCTCCATGAGGTAATGATGGGTAGGGTAATGAAAATATCTGAAACATGGTGGAATGGTGGGGTCCCTTCTGATAAATAGCAGTCCCAGGTCCAGGTGGACAAATATTTGGATATTTTACTACATGATATCAATAGTACACAGCAAAAAGTGGTGTTACAATTAAAAAGTAACATAAGATGTATGGCCTGCCAACTGGGTACTTTAAGAACTAAAAAGTGAGAAGTTAGTGAAAAATTATTGTACCTCTTCTATTCTGAGAATGAGCATGCTTTGAGTCTGAAATGGGTCGGGCTCCTAACCATAACAAAAAAATCAATCCCCTCATATATCAAGTTTCAGTAAAAGAGAAGGAAGGGAGGAACCTTAAGTGGTTCCATTCCTCTCAATTGAAGAAACGGAGAGGGGCTGTGACATAAAGGGCTAAAGATTTCTTTCTAATGTTAATGTTAACTTCTCCTATGTTTGTTATATATAGGAATTCACCTCATACCTGATACTTGACCTATTTCTTTTAATGTATATGGGAATTTTATTACATGTATCGTTATTGATTAAAAAATGGGAAACATTATTTTTGTGATGTGGCAGATAACACAAGCTCGATAATACTAGGCTATGACTACAACAAGTCCCATAAGCTTTTTTCTTGGTTAATAGCAGTTTTCACTTATAATTATTACAAATACTAATACACTGAATGGAAGCAAGTTGGGTCAAATAATTCTATTAGAGACCTTGTGGATAACAGAAGTGGCAAAATTACTTCCAAAGACTCAGACAATGTTTTTCCCTGGTTAAGGAAGCACATAGTCACCTGCAAATGAGAATTTAGCAGCCAATACGTTACGAATTGCTCTAAAGTAATATGAGCTACTAGTTCACGAGCCTGTGTGTATGTTGCCCCTCAAGTGAAAAGTGGATTGTTTAAAGCTACATGCAATTTAATGGGAAATCAGTACCTATAAAGTTGTATACGCCATTAGAGATATGTCATATCAATCTGAATCGTGCTCTGTACATAAATGGATCCAAGAATATGTTTTATTTTAATGATACAAAGCTAAAGATGGAATGTGCTTCCATCTATTTTAGTTTTCAACGTACTGGTGACTGGGTACTAACAGGGCTATTTGTTTCACAACAAAAGGTGTTTGTGACAGTTGTGCCAGAACCATTTGTCAGTTATGTAGGGCCAATAGTGGTCAAGGAAAACATCAGGTCACTAGTAATAATAAATCCCATATATGTCATCAAAAGGGTCAATATCCCCTTGCAGACTGACATAAGTGAAATTGAGAGCAAATGTATACCATATGCCATACCCACTAAAGAAGGGTGCAGTGTTGGCTAAAAGGTGTCCTACCAAAAAGGCTCAAGGTAAAAAGGGAGTTAATAGCAAAAATTCTAAGATGGGTTGGCACAGGACTAAGATTCCTTAGCACCAGCAACCTGAATGCATTGGCTGGTCAAACTGGAACAATGGGACAAGATAAAGGATGCTTGTCCATCCCATTGGGCTCTTCACTAAAAAAGTTGAGCACTTTAAGTCATGATATTAAAAGATATTGCCAGATTGTCAAAAACAGATTGGGAGGATGACTTAACCATGGTAAATACAGGAAAATGCATCTTGGGCAATTACTTGCACCGAGGCCCAGTTGTGGGTATCTGGTGTGGTGTTGCAAATAGTGAGAGATGGAGTACTCCCAATAGAAATTAAGCAGTTATTGTGGGAAAATTCCACCAATGATTTTGAAAAGAAGTACCAAAGTTGTTGGTGTCTAATTAACTTCTCATACCTTCCAAAAACCAGTTCAGCCATTGCCTATGTCTCCACCATTATCAGTGGAGAGGAAATGTATGTTTATCCACTGATCCCACTAGGGTTAAACATAAATGGATCTGGTAGATGTGCCTAAATGGGTTCTTGGTAGAGATGCTAGCTATACCAGTGTAAATTTAAATGTATGTAAATTTAAGGAAGGTTTAGGGTACATATGGGATTTAGAGTAGATTATGGAAAACCATATATTTGGAGACAGAGCAAGGAAAGTGCCACTATCTTCTGAAGGCAAGTGATAACAAATTAGCCCTGGTAATTACAAATATTCACTGTATACATGCATGGGTGCATGATCCCAGTCTGTTGTCAATGAATTTTATGTAACCAAAAATGAACCAGTTAGAAATCTTTGTATACGTGCAGTATTCAATTAAAGGTTGTGAGGTAAATGTTGTCTTAGAAGACATTAAAGAACAGGATCTCCAGGTAGCTTACCACATATATCAACAGATCCAACCAGTCCACCTGGCTGCAAACACTGATGCTTTGAGGCACCTCATATAGCATCCAGACTTGCTGCAGAACCTGAAGGAATTGGAACAAAAGGGTCTATTATCAGTACAGCACTCAGCCAATAAAATCAAAAAGATTCTGAAAAGAGTTGAGAATGAAGCAACATTCACCCAGTAGCAGGAGAATTTGTTTCCTGGCCCTGGTGAGTGTTAGTACATGCGTTGGTGATAACTTTAGTAATTCAATGTTGTATTATTGTTACACTTATCACTGCTGTGGTTTGGGTAAAAAAGGAGTAAGAACTTTAAAGCTTAACTGCAGGTACTATATTGTAGGGAATTGAATGATTATGATCATGCCATGATAGGCTGAGACACTTCAAGCACCATGAAGAGGAAATGACCTTATCTTCAGTTAACCATTTCACTATAGGGAGTCCACCTTGTTGTGAACTGTGATTGTAAGGGAAGAGTTAAACTTATGAATGAAAGCTCATACTGTGTGGAAGAGTTATGTGCTGTGTGGAAAACTTTGGGGAACCAAGCTTGTGTGCAACCAAGCTAGAAAAGGAAACTTTCCCATTATACAGTTGTAGAGTATTTAAGATTGTGGACATTGTTGCACAGGTCTGTCCTTCTGAGTGGCTGCCATGTAGCCATATTTATTAGAAGATCCATGGATCAAGAAAAGAAGACCAACCTACCCACTCCTTTTATTCCTTGTTCATCATTATGTACCTGCTCCTGATCTCCACTTCTCTGTGTTCCTGATTCACTTCATTCCTATCCAGTTACTTGATCCTTTTTCCTCAAGAAGGATGGTTTATTTATGACATTATTCATGTACCATGGGTTTGTGTAACTGGTCAGAGTCATGTCTTCAAGCCTTTTGGGTTGACCCATGAACTATTTTATTCTGCTATTTATACATTTCCGTTAATAAATTGTTTTACTTACTTCGCACCTTTACCTGCTGTGTGACAGTGATTTCTTCCCAGTGATTAGACATGGTATAGGGCAGAAGACCTGGGGGAAAGAGGGGTCCTTGGTAAAAATTAGTTTTCCAAGGCACCCTGGAGAAGTATCTGTGCAACAGTCAATCAGTTACACCTTTTAAGTTAATTTGATCTCGCTGCCTGTAACCTCATCCATAAAAATATCTACCCAGATGCAGACAAGTAACCCTCTGAAATGTTCACTGATTGTGGCCCAGATCCATTCTATTTAAAATACTTATATGGCCCCCATTGGTTCATAGTCTTAAATGTTCTTATTCATGATACAGTTTATTCACAGCAAGTAAAAGTTTTTGTTCTTGATTTTCCTGTACCATTTTTGCAACGAGTAAAGTAATTTTGAAGGCACTATATACATAATTGCAAGAGTCCTGTGGCACCTTAAAGACTAACAAATTTATTTAGGCATAAGCTTTCATGGGCAGAAACCCACTTCATTGGATGCACTTCATGCAAGTGGGTTTCTGCCCACAAAAGCTTATGTCCAAATAAATTTGTTAGTCTTTAAGGTGCCATGGAACTCCCACTGTTTTGCTAAAAGCAGACTAACAAGCCTACCCCTCTGAAACTCATATACATAATTATTTCCCAGCACACCCTCATATCATTTCTAAATTTGCATCTGGCACTGCACAGACTATCTTCTCTTTTGTCCTAGCTAACAACTATATTTATACTTTAATTCTCCTTGCAGGAGGTGTTAACCTGAATCCAACGTGCCATCTGCCATGCACCTAAATTTAAAAAGAATGGGCTCAAACTTCTTTTATTTTCTCCACATTAATTCTACTCTATAACGAAACACAAAAGGACAGATCAATGTCCTTCTGTCTCAGGGAGTGATATTAGTCAATTTATATGATAGTGGAAGAAGTTTCTCTTGCTCAGTTTTCCACCAAAAATCTGACGAAAGTCTGGTTCTAAATTATATGTTATCAGATATGCTGACATGACAGATTAATTTAATCTTTAATGGTCAGTTAAGAGTCAGTATAACATATAAGGGAGAAAATTATTTCTTATAATGAGGTTTGACAAGCCAAAAGCCAGTAATGCACTAATTCAGGAGATGCATTTATTATCAGAAGAAGCCAAAGGGACAGAGAGTTGGGGTGGGTCATTGCTTCCACAGCTGCTCAGCGACAATTTGGTAATATCTATTATTTTTACAAAATTTAAAGGCATGCTAGGTGCTTCAAAAAAGTGCCACCACAAAATATATCCCTACTCCAAATACTTTACACAACACAGAACTGCAAAGTCATCCTTAAGAGTCTACTCACATGGCTGACTCTGGAAAAATAAACAAGTTGTATCCTAATTCCTTTTTTGGGGGCCTCAACTCTCCATCTTCACTTCAGGGGGTTTTATCTCTATTGTTCTTCCTTGCTCCTGCCTATTTTTCCTATTATTTTTCTAGCTTTTGCATTTAGTTGTTTAATTGCCTGCTTCTTCTGGCATATGGCTTCTGATGGCAAAAACAATGATTTAGATGTTGGGCAAGTGGTATAGCCACTCTAACGTGGAAGAATAATCTGAAGACATTAAGCGTATCCATCCACCATGAAAATGATAAAGAGTGCAATCCATACCCAGATGGCATGCTATTTGTTCTTGACCTCCACAGAGGCAGGACGGGGAGTTCAAGAAATTAAACTGCCCATGACCATGACATATCCTGTGGTAATGAAGAAGGATCTTTCAGTTCATATGGTTGTTCTGAAGGCCATGCAAGAGCTGATCGGGGGTGTACAGATTGGGGGATGCTGATCTGGGTTGTTTATCTGCTGAGACATGTTCCATTGATCCAAAATACAGGCCTGCACCACCTGTTGTCCTGTTCTTTAGAAGGTTATAGCTGATGTACTGTCTGAGAGACTCAACCACTTCAGAAAAAGGGTGTCTTGATTCTAGATGGCATTTCTTATGCGGCTTTGAGACGGAATTGTGAATAAACTGTCTTGACAGTTGGCTGCGCACAATAATGAGTCCAGGGCCTTGCCTTCACGCTTAATCATGGGGGAACAATGCCAGCCACGACCAGCCAGTTGGAGACTGGTGCAGCTGAGAATCTGGTGCCTTAAGATTAGTTATTTTACATGGTCTTAATTTCGCACTGCAGCACTCTGATTTTATTTTTATTATTTTTTAATAAGAAATCTGACAATTCCCCAGGGGGGACAAAGAAAGCAAAAGGGGAGATGAGGCAGGAGAGTGCAAGAATTTGCAAACATATCCTGGGACCAACAGAGCTAAAAAGCACTGCAAATATTACATGGTTTACCTAAATCATTACATTCTGGAACAAATCATTGATGGAAATAGTACATTGTTATTTTGCTATATCTTCTAAGTAACTTACAAGACCATTTTTTTCACCTTTCTTTATCTTTTTGAAAATTTGATTTCCCCAATTTTTGGATTTGCAATATTTGTGAATATAGCAGGTGCCATTCTGTTCCATATAAAAAGCACCAATGACTGCTTCTTTCCATTAGAGAAATATGTAAGTCATTTCCAATCTGAGAGCCAATAAGTAAGTGTGTGCATAGCAGCTAGGAGCAGACTGATACAGAGAGTCCCACAGAATTTCAGCACTTAACTAAAATGCTGTTTATGAGAGCCAAATGGGAATAAAGAGAGAGACAGGGAGATTAATGAAGGGTAGAGTGAAGAGTTACTGTATTTATGATAGAGTAGGGAGTTACTGCAAGCTGAAAAGGCCTCTGTATTGTAAAATAATAAAGGAAGGCAGTTTGGAAGAATAACTGTATGGAATATATTAGGGGTTAGGTTTAAGCAAAGACTTGCTGTTTGAGCAGTAATAGAAAACTCACTTAGCAAAGCAAACACTTATTGGATTTTACTGTTGATCTCTAGAGATAGGTGTGAACCAAATGCAGGTTAGAATTAAATTTCACACCTTTCCATATAGTTCACTGAATCCAAATCAGAATTTTCAGAAGTATTGGGAAGTTTGACTTTGGATCCAGATTTTGAACCATTGTGGTTTCCCCTTTAAATCTCAACTATCAGTTACTCGGTTTTTTCAAAACATATTCACCTAATTATTTAACTCATTATCCAAACTGTTATTAATACAGAGTGTTAAACTAGGTAAAACTTCAGATTAAATATACACTTGACTGGGATTTTTCTTAGTAAACTCAAGACATCTACCTAAACTTTAAAAATAACCTCCTCCCTTCCCAAATACTGGTACTGTTTATTGCAGTATAGATCTATGTCTGTAGTTTGCTGTGACTTGTGACCCATGGCTAGTCCAACTGTCTCCTAATTCAGATGGAAAAATTCTAGAAAATGACTTTGCCAGACAACATATGTCAAACTGATACCCTCCTACTAGGACTTTCCACAACACAATGAGATACTCTTTGGGCATACAGGACGGGGAGCTACTTTGATCCAAAAGAGGGAGGTGAATGAAGGAAACAAATGAATAAATCAAAGAGACAAGATACACACATGATATGCAGTCCAATGTGAAAATGTTAAAAATTTAGAGTGTGCAATATTCAAGAGCACATAAGTGAATGTCCAGCTCCCCCTGACTTTCAGTTTAATCAAAACTAGTGTAACATTGGAGCTATCAGAAGGCATAAGGTGAAACCATGTACTCTAACTTTAAGGCAACCAAAGCCCTCGCACAGAAATGCCTGCCCCTTCTAGAGCTGAACACCGGGAGCTGCTCCAAAGACAAAGAACACTTTCTTTTCCCATTTCGCCAGCCTCTCTCTCTCACGACACCCATGTCCAGTCCAGCTAATGGGTGAGTTTAATATTTTAATTGTTAAATCAAGCTCTTTGTGCCTTACTGAAAATACTACACAATGTCCCACACTGAACTAATCCAAAGCCATTTTTTATGTTGCCCCTGTAGGTAACAGAGAGGGTCTGATTTTCACCATAACTGTTTGCCTAGATCTAAAAAAATAAAAGTAGGATCAAGGGTGATGAAATTCACCACAGAGCACTGAAGCAATCTCTGACTCTTTAGTGATTATCTAAGAGAACTCACTGACAGTGGGTGAGCTCACAGAAGACAGGAAAAAAGCAAATACAGTAACTATATTCAAAACAAGAAAAGGAAGACCTGGGGAATTATACACCAGCCAGTCTAACTTCAATACCTGAAAAAAACACTGGAACAAATTATTAAACAAACAATCAATTTGTTCTAACTTGGAGGATAATAAGACAATAAGTAATAGCCAATATGGAATTGTTAAAATTGTTAAAAACAAATTGTGCCAAACTAACCTAATTTACTTCTTTGACAAAATACCCAGCATAATGGGTAGGGGAAAATGGTAGACATGATTTAGGAGGACTTTAGTAAGGTTTTTCACACAGTCCCAGCAACAGAGTGGGGCGTTATCCAGTTTATTGCACTGAATGCAGCATGTATGATTACCTGCTCTTTGGGCTGGTAGCTTATGTGTGCATTCAGTTCAAGGATATCCTGCCCCCTCAGAGACCATGTACAGGCTTTGGATACTACGGTGGCTGAACTGGAGGCGCTAAGGGAGACAGAGAGGTACATATATGAGACTTTCCAGGACACAATAGAATGCTCCCACTCCCTTCCTGCGCCCCTGTCTGACAGCCTCTGTACTGTTGAGGAAGATAAAAGTATCAGGGAAGGAGAACCTCAAACTAGAGCAGAGAAAAATGATCCCATAGCTGGGACCCTACTTCTAGATGATGTCATGGAATCCTCTCACACTAAGGATACCTCTCCGTGGGAGGGAACTCCAGTTATTAGGAAGAGACAAGTAACAGTAGTGGGGGATTCGATCTTTAAAAACATAGATAGCTGGTTTTGTGATGACCAGGAGAACTGCATGATGACTTTCGTGCTGGGATCTGTGGTATAGCAAGAACAGAAAGCAGTAGGAATGTTCTCCTCCTATTTGTAAACCGGGAGATGGGTGGGCATAATGAAAAAAACAGGGAAGGCCGTCCCAGAACATGCAGGAGAACTTCATGGTCAGCCCGTCCATGCCCGGGGATTTGTTCGTTGGCATGAGGTGGAGGGCTTCCGAGAACTCGGCCAGAGTGAGAGGTAGCTCTAGCCGGTCCCGGTCACCTACGCTGACCATGGGAAGTTTGTTCCAGAGCACTCGGCAGGCGGTGACTTTGGTCGGATCCAGTGAGAAGAGACTGGTGTAGAAGGCCCTGGCCCTTCCACGCATCTCCACTGCATCGGTGAGGGGGGTGCCATCCTCTGCCAGGAGGCAGGTGACGTGCTTCCAGTGCCCCCTCCTTTTCTCCAGGGCACAGAAGAAGTGGGAGCCGCAATCCATCTCCCAAAGGAGATGGATGCAGGATCGAACAAAGGCTCCCCGAGCCCAAAGATCTTCAAGGGCTCAGAGCTCCTCTCGCTTTGCCTGGCACGATCTGCAGAGGGATGGATCCTCGGGGCTGGTGGCCAGACGCCTCTCCAGCGCTAAGACCTCCCGTTCCAGCTGCTCTATCCCCGCATCCCTCCGCTGGCTGGCCCCCCGAGTGTAGTCACGGCAGAAGAGTCGGGTGCGCACCTTCCCCACGTCCCACCAATGCCATGCCAAGGGAAGGACATTCTGCTGCTCCTGCCAGGCCAGCCAGAACTCCCGGAAGGACACCACAAAGCCCACATCCTCCAGCAGGCTGTTGTTGAAATGCCAGTAGGCTGGCCTCAGCCTCTCCGCAGTAAGAGAGGCCGTCACAGTCACCATGTGGTGATCCGAGAACAGGGTTGGCTGTATGCTGGAGGAGTGGGCCCGCGAGAGGTGGTGATGAGAGAGGTAGATGCTGTCCAGCCGGGAGTGGCTCGACCGGTCTTCCCCCACCCGGACATAGGTGAAGGTGACGATGTCGTCCGGGTGGTCATCGCGCCAGACATCCACCAAGGAGTGATGATCAATGATCTCCCGGAGGACTTCCGTGGTGGCCTGGCACTGCTCAGTCCCCATGCGGTCCCGCTCCTCGAGGGTGGTGTTAAATTCCCTGCCAAGGACCAGGCATTCATGAGGATCCAGGGTACCAAGGAAGGCGGATGCCTGCTGAAAGAACCATACCTGCTCCAGGCCCTCATGCAGAGCATAGACGTTAGCGAGATTCAATGCCATCCACTCCATGCAGACCCAGAGGTGCAGCAGGTGGCCCGTCACGACCTCGGTGACCCCCAGCACTTCGGGCTGCAGGTTGGGGAAGAACAGGGTGGCCACTCCACCCACATGGGCAAAGAGGTAACTGAGGTACACCCTGGCTCCCCACTCCAGCCACCAGCTGGCCTCAGCGTCTGGGTCCGTGTGGGTCTCCTGCAGGAACACCACCGAGTACCTGAGCACCAGGGGCCCGAGCGCAGGTGACAACTGCTGACGGAGAGGGGCAGCCACAGGGACTGGACAGCTGGGGGGGCACCGCTGCTGGTCTGGTTGGCGCCCTCCTGGGTCCCGGGGGTCCTGGGCCTCCCTCCATGCCAGGACAAGGGGCAGTCCCTCTGAACATGCCCCGTTGCCTGGCAGAGGTAGCACCGGGCCTCCCCCGTTGCATAATGGACCCGGTACTGGGCCCCTTGATGGGGAACCAGGAACAACCCCTCATGCGCCTCCTCGCCATGCGCCACCACTAGCAGCAGCTGCAGCTGTACCTGCTGGCGGAACGAGAGGACGTGGCGAAGGGCGGGGTCCTTGCAGCCGAGGGGAAGCGGGCTGATGGTGGAGAGGGGCTTCCCCAGGGAGGTGAGGAAAGGCAGAAGGGCGGCATTGGGGAGGAAGGGCGGAACGGAGGATAAGATCACCCGTACACCCAGGTCATCCAGGGGCTCCACTGGGACGAGGACACCCCCCACCACCAGGCCCGTCTCCACTGCGTGGCGGCCTCCGACACCAGGAAAAAGACCACCTTGCCGTGCATTCGGGAGGCCACCACCACGGCCATGGGCCCACCACCCACGCCATCGCCTGCACGTAGGTTTCCATGTGGGGGGAGACATGCATCGGGAGGCACCAGACCCCATGCCTCCTGGTAAGGGTGGGAAAGGTGCCCCGGCCCCCTGGGATGGTGCTGGAGGTGGCGGTCAGGGCAGATGACGAGGCGGCGGCAGACGGGGGGCCCGTGGCTACCTGGGTGTAGGCCCTGGGGGTGCCGCCACCCCCAGAGCTGGTGGAAGGGACAGCAGGAGAGGATAGAGGGAGAGGATAGAGGGAGAGGAGGAGGGGCCCCAGCAGCAGGAGGCTTCGCCTTCCGGGCGGGGCCTTTGCCCTTCTTTTTACCCCCTGTTTTTTTCTCCCGACCGGGGACACACACCCCGGATCAGGGGGGGCGGGAGCCGTGGCAGTGGCAGAGTCCCTGGCGTCCCCACTGGAGTTGTACTCCGCTGGCTCCTGGGGATCACCTGGTGGCTCAGCGGGGATGGTGGGACCGGTTGTTGCGGGCAAGGACTGGGCCTTGGGGTGAGAGGGAGGGACGGGAGCATCTAGGGAGGGGGTCCCGGCCCCAGGCACACCCGTCATCTTGAGAGGGTGTGGGGGGGTTGGCTGGGGAGGTTGAATAGGGGGAGGGAGAGGGAGGGGCAGTGGAGGGGGGTGGGGAAGGAAGGGGAAGAAGGGTAGGGGGCGTGACCACTCCTCCCCACTAGGCTGAAAGCAGGGGAGGAGGGCATCAGCACAAGGGAGTATAAGCTGGGTAGGGGTGGTGCACTCACCAGCCCAAGATGAGATAGCTGCTCCTCTGGCTACACAGGGGGCGGGGCAGGACTAAAGCACATGGTGGGGTGCAGTGTGTTGGGGCAGTCAACAAAAAGAGGGGGGGGATCAATTAAGGCGGGGGCATGGATAAAATCATGGCCAGAGCACAGGGGCCAGATCAGGGGAGGCGTCAGTGGGCAGGGGAAGGGGTGGGGGCAGTTCAGGGCCACAACAGGGCTGGGAGGCCCAGCAGCAAGCTGCTAGGGCTGGGTGGGGCAAGGCACAAACCAAGGCAGGGGCTGCAGAAACAAACAAAACAAAAAAGGGGGGACAAACTGCAGAGGGGGAGAGCAGCAACAGGGGAAGGGGGTGAGCAGGCTAGCAGGGGCAGCAACAGGGGAAGGGAAAGAAAAGGGGAAGGGCAGAGGTGCCCCCAGAAGTGGGGCAGGAAGAGAAGCAAGTGGCAGTAGGGAAGGGGTGCTCACAGTAGCAGAAGCCTGGAGGCAGCAGCAGGGGTGGTGGCAATGGCGGTAGTGTGGCCACTCACTCACCCCCTCCTCCTGGGAGAGGGGGGGCAGCTAGCAGGGCTCCCAAGAGCCAGGAGCACCCCAGCAGCAGCGAGAGGTGCAGCAGCAAAGCAGGAAAGTTCTAGAAGGGCGCTATGTAAGTGCTAGAATGATCTGGGCTTTATTCCCTATAGACTAGCAAGATTCATTAGAGGGTAATTAGGGTCATCTGACACCAATTAAGTCCCCACCCAGGTGCCTATAAAAACCCTTTACTCCTGAGAGAACGTGTGGAGTTGAAGGAGTAGGTGTGTGATGAGCAGTGGTGTATGGAGTTGTGAAGAGGAGCAGGATGGAGTACAGTGGTGTGTGGAAGAGAGGTGGAGTCCTGAAGAAGGTACTGTGCTCAAGAAGCCAGAAGAACAGAGGAGGAAGAATAGTGCAAGGGAAAAGTCTGTAGCTACAAGTACGGTACCAGCAGCACATAGCTGCTGCTCAGAGAGCCACTGGGCTGGGACCCGGAGAAGCGGGTGGGCCTGGGTCCCTATCCCCCTCCCTGGGAAGATGGGGTAACCGGCGATGCTCTGGCCCACTACGAGAGGCAAAAGTGTGAGACCCACTAGGGAGAAGCTGGCTGTTTGCCATGGTTCAAAGGTTGCAGATCTGTCGAGACAGCTAGAAAAACTTATGAATAATGCTGGGGAGGAAGCAGTGGTCATTGTACATATAGTTACCAATGATACAGAGAAAGGTAGAAGAGAGGTCCTGGAGGTCAAAGTTAGGCTGCTAGATTGAAGTCCAAGACCCCCTGGTAGCATTATCTGAAATGTTTCCAGTTCCAGGGCCATTTAGACAGGCAGAACTGCAGGTTCTCAACACATGGATGAGATGATAGTGTAGGGAGGAGTGGTTTAGATTTATTAGGAAGTGGGGAACCTTTTGGGAAAGGGGGAGCCTATGCAGGAAAGGTGGGCTCCACCTAAACCAAAATGGTGCCAGATTGCTGGCATGTAAAATTAAAAAGGTTGTTAAGAGGTTTTTAAAGTAAGGGCTGAGGAAAAGCAGACAGGTACAGAGGAGCATGTGGTTCAGACAGAGACATCCCTTAGGGGAGGTTTATTAATGGAGATTCTCTGTATCCTAGTAAGGAAGACAGAATGGAAGATGATAAAATATGGATAGGATTTGATGAGAAACAGTCAAATAAAAATGGCATAATGGCAGACAGCTAAAAAGTGACAATTTTTTTAAAGTGCTTATATACAAATACTAGAAGTTTAAATATTAAGCTGGGGGAACTTCAGTGCCTCATATTAAGTGAGGATATTGATATAATAGGCATCACAGAATTTTTTTGTAATGAACATAATCAATGGGACATGGTAATACAAGGGTACAAAGTATATCAGAAGGACAGAGTAGACCATACTGATGGGGGAGTGGCACTATATGTGAAAGAAAGCATAGAGTCAAATGAAGTAAAAATCTTACATGAACCAAACTGTAGCATAGAATCTCTATGGATAGTAATTTCATGTTTGAATAATAAGAATACATCAGTAAGGACATACTACCTACCACCATATTGACTGGGTACATATCATCTCATGATGAGATGCAGAGATTACATTTCTGGACATCTTAAATGACTGTTTCTTGGAGTTGCTGGTCCTGGAATTCACAAGAGGAGAGGCAATTCATGATTTAGTCTTAAGTGGCATTGATGATCTGGCCCAAAGGTGAATATAGATGAACCTCTTGATAATAGTAACTATAACATAATAAAATTTAACATCCTTGTGATGGGGGAACACCAAAGCAGCCCACCATGGTAGCATTTAATTTCAGAAAGGGGAACTATCCAAAAATGAGGAAGTTAGTTAAACAGAAATTAAAAGGTACAGTGCCAAAAGTGAAATCCCTGCAAGCTGCATGGAAACTTTTTAAAGACACCAAAATAGAGGCTCAATTTAACTGTGTACCCCAAGTTAAAATCATAGTAAGAGGACCAAAAAAGTGTCACTGTGGGTAAACAAAAAAGTAACTGAAACAGTTAGAGGCAAAAAGGCATCCTTTAAAAAGTGGAAGTTAAATCCTATCAAAGAAAAAAGAAAGGAGCATAGACTTAAATGAAGTATAAAAATATAATAATGTAATATAATATAATATCTAATTTAATTAATTAATCAATCACAAAAGAATTTGAAGAACAGATAACCAAAGTCTCTAAAAGTAACACCAAAAATGTTTTTAACTAAGCAGGAAGCCTGCTAAGCAAAGAGTGGGGCCACTAAGCAAATGAGAAGCTAAAGGAGCACTCAAGAAAGATAAGGCTATTAAGGAGAAATTAAATGAATTCTTTGCATCGGTCTTCATGGCTGACGATGTGAGGAAGATTCCCAAATGTGAGCCATTCTTCTTAGGTGACAAAACTGAGGAACGCTCCCAGATTGAGGTGTCATTAGAAAAGGTTTTGGAACAAACTGATAAATTAAACAATAATAAGTCACCATGACCAGATGGTATTCACCAAAGAGTTCTGAAGGGACCCAAATGTGAATCTGCAGAATTACCAATGCAGTATGAAACCATTCATTTAAATCAGCTTCTGTACCAGATGACTGGAGGATAGCTAATGTGATACCAATTTTTTAAAAAGGCTCTAGAGGTGATCCTGGTGATGACAGGCCAATAAGCCAAACTCCTATACCAGGCAAATTGGTTGAAGCCATAGTAAAAAACAGAATTATCAGACAGATGAACACCTATTTGTTGGGGTGGAGTCAACATACATTTTGTAAATGGAAAGCATGCCCCACCAATCTACTAGAATTCTTTGAGTGGTTCAACAAATATGTGGAGCAGAGTGATCCAGTGGAAATAGTGAATTTATAGGTCCTTCACCAAAGACTCTTCAGCAAAGTAAGTAGTCATGGGATAAGAGGGAAGGTCCTCTCCTGGATCAGTAACTGGTTAAAAGATAGGAAACAAAGGGTAGGAATAAATGGTCAGTTTTCAGAATGGAAAGAAGTACATAGTGGTTTCCCCAGAGGTTTTTACTAGGACAATTACTGTTCAACGTATTCATAAATGATCTGGAAAAAGGGATAAATAGTGAGGTGGTAAAATTTTCATATGATACAAAACTACTCAAGATAGTTAAGTCCAAAGCAGACTGCAAAGAGTTACAAAGATATCTTACAAAATTGGGTTACTGGGCAACAAAATGGTTGATGAAATTCAATGTTGATAAATGCAAAGTAATGCACACTGGAAAGCACAATCCCAACTATACATATAAAATGATGGGTTCTAAATTAGCTGTTACCACTCAGCAAAGAGATCTTGGAGCCATTGTGGATAGTTCTCTAAAAACAGCTACTTAATGTACAGAGAAAATAAAAAAAGCTAATGAATTTTAGGAATCATTAGGAAAGGGAGAGCTAATAGGACAGAAAATACCATATACCCTCTTTATAAACCCATGGTACTCCCACAACTTGAATATTGCATGCAGATCTGGTTGCCCCATCTCAAAAAGATATATTAAAATTGAAAAAGGTAAAGAAAAGGGCAACAAAAATTATTAGTGATATGAAAAAGCTTCCATATGAGGAGAGATTAATAAGAATGGGACTTTTCAGCTAGGAAAAGACGATTAGGGGTTGATATGATAGAGGTGTTTAAAATCATGGCTGGTGTAGAAAAAGTAAATAGGAAAGTGTTATTTACTCCTCATGATACAAGAACTAGAGGTCGCCAAATAAAACGAATAGGCAGCAGGTTTAAAACGAGCAAAAGGAAGTATTTCTTTACACAATGCATAGTCAACCTGTGGAACTCCTTGCCAGAAGATGTTGTGAAGGCCAAGACTATAACAGGGTTCAAAAAAGAACTAGATAAGTTCAGGGAGAACAGGTTCATCAATGGCTATTAGCCAGATGACACGATTGCTGTTTGCCAAAAGCTGGAAATGGGTGATGGGATGGATCACTTGATGATTACTTGTTCTGTTCATTGCCTCTGAAGCACCTGGCATTGGTGATGGTAGTAAGACAGGATATTTGGCTAGATGGACCACTGGTCTGACCCAGTAGGGCCATTCTTATGTTCCCACATAACATTATCATAAGCATACTTGGGAAGTATGGTCTAGATGAAATTCTACCAGGCACGGTGGATTAATAATTGGTTGAAAGACCATTCTCAAAGAATAATTATCAATGGTTAGCTGTCAAACTGGGAGCACATATCAAGTGAGGTCCCATAGGAGTCTGCCCTGGTTCCAGTACTAATCAATATTTTCATTAACAACTTGGATGATGGAATGTAGTGTATGCATATAAAATCAGTAGATAATATCAAGCTGGCAGAAGTCACAAACACTTTGGAAGGCAGGGTTAGAATTCAAACTGATCTTGATAAATTGGATAATTGATCTGGAATCAGTGAGATGAAATTAAAAAAAATAAGTGAGAAATATTAGTTTGGAAGGAAAAATCAAATTCACAAATACTGAAAGATAGGAGAGGATCTGGACATTATAGTGGATCACAAACTGAATATGAGTCAACTTTGTGATACTGTTGTGAAAGGGGCAAATGTAATTCTAGGATGTATTAGCAGAAGTGTCATGGGAGTTAATTACTGTCCCAAGTAAGACATGGGAGTTAATTGCTCTGGAACAAGAGGAGAAGAACAAAATTGGAACAAGATGAAAGGAACAAAAGTGATAAAATGTTTAGAAATATATCTTACGAGGAAAGGTTGAATTGGGGTGGTCAGTCTAGATAAGAGATGGCTGATGGGGAACATGTACAGTCTTCAAATATGTTAAAGGCTATATAAACAGGACTATGATCAGTTGTTCTCCATGCCCATCTAAAGTAGAGTAAGAAGTAATTGGTTTAGTTTACAACAAGGGAGGTTTAGGTTGGATATTAGGGGGAAAATAATTAAAAGGATAGTTAGGCAATGGAATATCTTACCTATGGATACTGTGGAATCCCTGCCATTGGAGGTTTTTAAGAACAGTTAGACAAGTACCTGTGAGGACTGGTCTAGGTATACTTAAACCTGATTTAGCACTCAGGATGGACTACTAGGGGATCTCTGGAGTTTCCTTCTAACCCTACATGTCACAAGCAGTGCCCAATGCTGGACATTGAAGCTTGATTACAATAACTTTCGTTTGTCTGCAGTTTTAAAGAATTGTTTCTCTTCTTATAGAGCAGGATGTTTAGTTTACAAAACCAGATATTAAGCTGCCTTCCTTAGAAGCTAGTAGTAGGTAAGCTAATCAATTAATCAATCAACCACATGAGCTTCTGCTCAAGGCAGCTGGCTGTTTCACTGTGAAAGCAGAAAGTTAGATGCATGTGTTTGAAAAGGAAGGCTTTCAGCAATTTCTTAAAAGTCTTACATCTCATTCTTTTAAAAACTCTTCACAAAACAGAAGTTTTATTCCACCGAGATTTAACTACCAGCTACGTCTTTTGAAGAAGACAATATAGGGCTCATCAAACCTTTGTTTACATGAAGAGCTCTACATTTGAAAGAGAAAAAGAAAACAATAGAACTAACTGACTTATGCTGGGAGAGCAATGCCTAGATAAAGGGCCCAGTTCACCAGTAGCATAAGAAGGTGGAACCATTAACTTCATGGAGTTGTATCAATTTATGCCACCAGTGAATTTAGTTAGAGCACTCAAATCTTCTATTGCTGACCAAAATATTCTTTACCTATGATTCATAATAACATTTACTAATCTAGACGGATTTGTGCCAAAACACATACACCAATTATCCTAAAGGAAATATTAGGTCCTATGTAATCATGATTTGGTTCCTTAACAATCACATTTTCATCAAATTTCTCATATGTAAAGTACAAGTAGATTGTTCAGCCCTTTCTAAAGACAGCTAACCACTGTAGCTTTTGGGATTTAATATTTGTGCTTGCTTACTCCAGAAACTCTTCCAATTATTAGTGTGGTGTACTGAAAATTATTAAAATTACAATCCCTTTAAGTTTGTAAGGGGTTTACTAGTCTTGCTTGCAGGATAGGGGGCATGGTAAGGATCCATGTGATCTGGGTATTTCAGCAGCAAGTCTGCGAAGAGCCAGTTTCAAAGAAGGTGTTGATTTGTGCCTCTCTGCTTTAGGGAGAAGCCAGCTTGTATCTCTCTGTTTTTAGTTCTAGTGTGCCATGTTGCTGGATTCTAAGAAATCTTAGAATTTTATCAAATGTTATGTTGCAATGCTCCAGAAAGAGTAATTTATGTTTTTAAATCTAACTTCTTTGTTTATGTGGTGAATATAACAATTAGTGTTTATGAGCAAGAATGGGCAAGATTTTAGTGACCATCAATTTGTGTCATCTTGTACTGCTTTTTTAGTGCAAAAGATAGACTTTATTTATAGAAGGGTGGGTGCCTTGTTTTAAAATAAGCTTAGCTGATCATGCAGACAGAAAACTTAGAAAAGAATCAGTCACACATACTTGTTTTATCAGTTTTAATAAGGAATATCTTAAAATAGATTCTTGGGGAAGTGAATCCTTGTGTTTTGCATGTACTGCAGGTTATTTTTCTGGAAATGTTTACTTCAAGAAGCCAGATAAAAGGTGGGAGACTGTCCAAAGCTTGACCAGGAGCATGGAAGAAGGTGCAAACCTAAAAAAGGGAAAAGGAAGAAAAGGGGCAGTAATGGGAGTTGAGTGGGAGTGGCAAGAAGCAGAAGAGGAAATAAGAGCAGATATGTAGGAGGGAGATGGCAGGGGAAGGAGAGGGGAGTCTTAACAATTGCCCCAAATGCAATTCTCCTGGTCATTATGAGAGGCTCGGACATTCTATACATTTCCCTCCTCCCCAGTTCCCTACTCACAGTTAGTGTCCTGGTTTGGAGAAATCCAAGGATGATGGCAGGCAAGTGTTGCCTGGGCTGCTCTGGAGGCTCTGTCACCTGTCCCAGCAGGATGATTTCAGCTGGAAGCCCACATCAGAATCCCTTAGATGAAATGTTGTTCTGTGACTTCAGTCCGTGCTGCCTCAGCCCTACTGTAGACCGTGGCCTGGACTGTTCTTTGCTCTGAATTCAGCTCTGTGCCATCCACTGTTCTGCAGCAGTCTCAGCTCAGCAGAGCTGCTTTCTAAGATGCTTTTCAGAGCTCAACTTTTTAAGATGACTTAGGGTTTCCCCTTATACAGTCCTCAGCACTTGAAAGTAAGAACCTTCCTGTACTCCTTTTAGGTCTGTTCAGGCTCCCTTCCCCAACTGTGCCTGACCATAGTCTAAGTCAAAGTCTAAGTCCACGGTCATTCGATATCATTATCTCATCTTTGTATTTTCCAGCAAGGTAAGTAGCATTTTATTGCCCCCAAACTCAAATTTTTAACTGTATTTTAACCAAAACACCCCATAAATAAAATGCAAAATGAGGCATGGCACGTCAATTCTCCTTGCTCTTTAGCATATGCCAGGGGAGAACCCTTCCCTAGTGGAGCTCTTACTCATCTGCACTTCTTAAGCAGTTCTGGACCATTCTTCTCCCATTTCACCCACAGGTGACGAGAGAACTCCTTCTCTCAAACCTTTCAGGGCTTACATATGGAAATTAACTATGGTTCATATTTAACCAATGTTATATTGATAGGTGATCCTAATACATAACAGAACTTCTTTATGTCAGATGTGAAAGTTCACAGCATTCTCCATGCATCCATACAGATGCTGAGTAGAATTTGCTTTATCACACCCATGGTCCAGATGCTGGAATCCTTGTATAAACACACACAGTAAAGTCAATGATAATTTTGCTTGTGTGCAGTACTGGACCCTATGTCAGTAGGCAGGCAATGTAGCCCCTCTTTATTTTTATTGCATTTAACAGCTTTCAACATTGGCTATTTTCAAACCCGAATCAGTGACATGGAACCTTTAAAAGAGTTCCACATGCCCTTCAGTAACATGCAATAGTATTGTGCCATTTCCTAATGTTTCATTCCAGCAGCTCAAATCTCACAGCATTCACTTCTCTGCTCTCATTGGCAATGACTGACAAGGAGTCCTGCTGCCATTCTCTCCTCTACATGCATGTCTTCACGGCAGGAAAGTTTGCCTCCAGTTGTCTGTGCAGCATACAGAAGGCTTTAATCTTCCTTCTTACAAGTGCAGAAATGTTCTTGAATCTCAGAGTAGACAAGTTTTTAACATTCAATAACTTATTCCAAAAGACATTATCGCTTCCCTTTTCTGCTCAAGAGCATACAAAAATGTTGTAGTTTCTTTCAATTTCATCCTTGATGCAAAAAAATAAAAAAACAAAAACAATTTTTTTCACTTGGCTTGTGAACAGCATGCCTCTTGACTAACCTGAGCATGTGCAGTTAGCAGTGGTAGACTGTGTGAATGCTTCTTCTGTAGAAATGGTGAGAATGTGTCCTAGATTTCCTTCAAAACAGAGATATTAGTTTGTTTACATTTTCTATTTTGTTTGATAATGCGGATTTGCAAATGTTGTTGCAAAATTTAAATAATTTCTATGTTTACACAAGAAAACTCATGTTTGTTAGAAAAATGACAATAAACTTAAACAGTATTTTGGCAAGTGTAAATTTAGATGTTAGGGATAAAAATTAGAAAGGTATGACAAGATGTGTATTCCATACAATATATACAGAAAGACAGAGAAGACCGGGGCCCATTAAAAACTTCACGCTTATGCCTTAAATAATATTACCTATGGCCTATGCTATACTTAGCATAGAGTGTCTTGAAAATATTGGTGTAATGGTATCTAAAGAAACAGAATAAGTTGTGTAAATGTTCATGTACTGTGGTGCACTTACAATATTGTATATCCATGTCTCATATTTTGTGAGTGTCCCCCCAATAGCAACGCATCAGGAGATCACTTTCTCTATTAACAGCAGACAATATGAACAACATCATGAGCACACTCACACTAGCTACTTGGGGGAAGCCTACTTCGAAGCCTCAGGAATGCTCCTGAATGGTGGCTCACATAACTGTGCTCGCATCTAGGACTCTAGTAGGCTGTTGCTAGGAATGCTTCCATTAACAAGGAACATGCAACAAGAGTGACAAGCTGAGTAAACTTATGCCACCATTGCTGGGTTGCTCATTGTTAGGCAACATGAGAATTTGCTATCCATGCTGCACTGCAGCAACTGGAATAAAGGTGCTTTCCAAAATCATTATATGATGTTATGCATTTGTGATATGCTTCTGGCAGAACCCAGAATATGAAGTATTTTCCAAATGAGAAAAAAGCACAATCCTTGCTCCGAGGAACATCCAATCTATGGACAAACAGATTAAAGGTAAAGGTTACAACGAAGAGGTGTGAATTTGCTAGATTTCTCAAAAGGAGCAATGTAAAAGTGGGCCTTCAAGAGGGACTTAATACATAGAGGAATTGTGAATTAACTCTGGAAGGAAATTGTATCAATGGTGCAGAAACTGATCAGAATGGGAGGAGGTGAAAGATGGCTTGTTGCTTTGTGTCTCATAGGCAGAATACAGATGCTCCATGACCAAAATATGACAATACTTTGATTGGCTGCTAATAAAGGGTTTCATCACTGTAAATTATTTCAGTGATTTTTTTAAATCTCCAAAAATTTGCAGTAAATATTTCCTGTCCCATGGTTCTTTTGTCTGAATGAATGAGAACAGCTGTGCTATTTTTTTCTTTTGCTGTCAACGCTTACTAAATGCTAGGCAGAATATGGTCTCCATTTTAAAGTACATCCACCAAAGGGTGTCTGTTTTCTATTTTATCCATTGTTCTTGCCCGGCTTCAGCAGCAGCAAACGCAACAAAAACTTGATGGCCTTGATAGGCTTATGCTAGTATGAAAGGAAGGTATTGATTTAATATTAGACAATTAATATGTCCTCTAAAAATCATATGCAATATAACTCAATAAATCTGTAGTATAATGGTGTGCATATCATAAACCACTTTTAGCAGTGGGAGAGGTAGCTATTTCTGGTACAGACACTAAAGGAGGTTGATGACTTCCGTTTCTAAATGCTTTCAGTTTTTCAAATTTGGTTGGCAAGAAACAGCCAATGCATCTGACGGTCCCATTATTTCCCTAACGAGGCCCTATCTTTCCTAGAGGCCCACCAAGGATCAAACAACTCTCCCTCCCTGCCTGTAGCTGACCATTATCCTTCTCCCCATCTTGGAGAACAGGTTCAGTCTCCTGTAACCAAATGAATCTTTAAGATGAACTCCCACGGCTGTTGTCACCTTCTGGAGGGAAGAGCAGCAACAGTAGACAGATGACTTAAATGGTATGGTCCAGCAACCCACCTATTAAGCTCTGTGGCCCCAGAGCCTATTTTGTGCTATAGCACAGGTCGGATCCCAGGTTACAAAAGTACTGTTAACTGCTAGGCCTGCAATCATATTTCAAAGCTGGTGGGAGCCGTAGGAAGGGAGGTATAGTGAAAGACAATGGAATATTTTGGGAAGAGAAGAGATCTGGTGGAGCTGATTTTAGGGACACTGGAATGAAGGGAGCAACAGTGGTGTGCTTTCCTACTACATGCTATGCCCTTTTCCTCCCTACTTAGCTGTTGGGGATTGGGGTCTGAAATGAGGTACAATGAAGCCATAATGTCTAAATGATGGGCAAATTATTAAAACAGCACTTAAAGCATAGGATTGTCTCTTTCTGGTGTAAGTATGTGTCTTGCCAGCCAGCACGCACCCTGGCATGGCAGACTCTCATTGTTTAGCACCCCACGCTAGCAGCTGCTTTAACCCTGAGTGGTCTGCTTCTTCTTGAGTCTTTGTGGTCTGGCCAGCGTATCTGTAGTACCAACCCTTCTGGGGCAAACCAGTAGTCCAACAAAGAATAGTTTGTTGACCTCACATTGGGCCTTTGGTCCAATTCTGAACTCACTTGACCTTTTCCTGGTATCAGGGAGTTTCAGAAGTCCTCTTCTGTTTCTCAGGGATGTTCTACTTCATCCTCCTCAGTGGGCTTGTAGGGGAACCCAGACTTTCCCTCTCCACTTGGGTTTCGGCCAGACTACCCGGATTTCTAGCCGCATCCCTGAACCACTTCCTATCTTGCCTGTCTTGGTTTTCTCCCCACAGCTTTTTCCCTGTTTGCTGTGTATCAGCTCCTGTTTCTCTATGCCTCTTCTACGGGCTCATGACAGTTTCTTAGCACCTTCTGTCATGCAGCTCGTTTTCTATCCCCTTAGCAGGACAATCCCTGATCCTGCAGAAATCTTTATGCTTCCTGCAGGCCTGTCCACAAGCACAGAGAACCCTAGGTGGGCTCATGTCCTGCTATTTTCCTTCCCAGCCTTCCTTGGGCTCCCTGTTGCTGTGTACCTTCCTTCAGGGAGGCTGTCTCCAAGCAGTCCAGTTCAGCTCCTTGAGTCCAGCCAGGCTTCTCTCACTGAGAGCCAGCAACCTGCTCTCCTTCCAGGTCAGCCCCCAACTGAGCCAGGTTTGGTCCTTTTGATGCCACCCTCCAGGCTTGACACCTACTGCAAGTGTATCAGGGTAAGGCTGACTAAGCCCAGGGGCCCTCATTAACCCTTTCTGGTCCAGTGTAGAGTTGGTATACCTCGTCACAGTAGATATGTAAGAGACAACACAGTGCCTGTCTCAAAGAACTTATAATCTACTTTAAAGATACAATAAAACAAAGTAACAAAGAAGAGGAATGATGGACACTCATGTTTTGTCATGCATGTATCTTGAGGTTCTGTTACCTATAAACAACTCTGAATTATCAAATTGATCCCTTTGCTTAGGCTCTTAATTCAAGGGAGGAGTGTGCCAGGAACAGATAATCCACTGAGTACTAATACATCAGAGAGGCGTTGGACCTCGATGTATATCATACATAGGTAAAAAATTCCAATTTTACCGATGAAAGAAATAACCCTGTAGTTTATTGTCATACATCTCAGAGCTCTGCATAGTAAACTTTAATAGAAAAAAAAAGTCTAATTCCCTTCAGCACATAGATACTAACATTTCTTGCAAAATTTTTCTGCATATTGTTGCTTTCCCAAGGACAGCTTTAACTTCTATAAATAACTTCACATAACCACTGATATATAGCTAGTATTCACTTTTGGTTCATGAATTTAGTCAGATGCTGTATCCTTTTGTTTATGTCACCTGAATAACATTACACTTTGTGTTTCATTATGCGAAACACATAAAATGTAACTAAAGGTTCTCAGGAGTCAATAGCAAGGTCATAATTTACTCTCAGGATTCTGCTGACATTTTCAGACCACTTAAACTTTGTTCTTTTGGTTTATAACATCAGCACAATCCTTGAAGTCCATCACTGTCTGCAATGTGGCTGTAATGGAACTCACTTGAATAACTAGCAAAGAATTAGAATCCCTATATATGATTTATCTATGCACCAACTGTAAACATTAAAATAAAAATCTCTTCATTATAGAACAGTTAAATGAATATGAAAATTGAGCTGATCCTGTTAAAAGAACAAGCTTTCTGTGCACTATCAGGATACAATGTTACTTGAATTCTTCATGAATAAAACTAGTATTAAAAGGGTAACCTTTCCTCTATGAGGCTGAGGATTTATCAGTTCTTCTCTAATCAGACCACTAAAGTTGGTTTTTAAAACTTAGCAGACATAGGAATAAAATATTTCAGAATATTTGAAATCCATTTAAGTATTGAGGATTTGAATTTTCTGCCCAGTTAAAACCTGGAGGAAAGTAGAGAAGTTTATTATTCTTTTAAAAGAATTTAGTTTGGGAAAGGTGCCACATATTTAAACCTTGTGTTGATGGGTGGAACCCAACAAAAAAAAAAACCTCTGAACCCCCCAGCCTGTGCCCCTCCCTAACCCTGATCCTCCACTAAACATGCTGCCCATGCCCCTCCATGGCCCTGGCCCCCCAATTAATCCTATGCTTGTGCCCTCCCCTGGCCTCTGAGCCCCCACTGAGCCCCCTGCCTCTGCCCCTCCCAACTTGGTCCAGATTAAAAACTGAGTTTCAGACAAAAGGCTCAGTAACAGACATGATAAAATCTGCTTACAAAAGTCCAGCATCAAGTTATCCATGCCTCATATTTGCATCATTAGTCTACAGTCTGCCTCAGCAAGTAGGATAATTTTGGTTCTCTGGTCAAAGCAGAAGCCCCTTCTTCTGGTATAAGAAATGCCCAAACAAAATATTTTTTGAACCTCTGCCCCTAATGCAAGATTTTACATTTCTTTTGCCTACCCAGGGTAAAAAGCTCAATAGCTCTTTCTCCTAGAATCACCCTGGACTTTCTGCTAGTTGCAGAGTGAAGGGAAGGTCTTCCTGTAGAAACATGCTTGTAGAAGATTGGGATTTAGAGATGCTCCCTTGAATGGGACAGTGTTGTGTGAATTGGCAGATGTGCCCGACATCAGATCTAACATGGCTGCTCTCAGCTGCACATCTGGGAGTCACTCCTATCTGTGTTATTAAAGTTCTATTCCTTACTTATTCAAAAGTTTACCCTTTAATGAACCCATTTGCACACCATGATAAACTCAAGGCTGAGCTTGCAAGGATGGAAGCAATGCACGTAATGCAAAAAGTAGAGAAGCCAAGAGAATTATTGTGGAAAACAAGCACTTAGGTCCCAGAGACCTCAACAAAGAAAACATTTCAAACTAGCAACCAGAGATGAGATTATGGCTCAGTTTGCAAATGCTTTATTCTTTACTCATTCGATAGTTTGTTCTTTAAGGAACCCTCAAGAGTGTTACACCTCCTAGCCCAGCCATGGGCCTTGAAACAGGAAAGCAGCACTCAGTTGCCACCCTGACACCTCTGCACACCATTTGCCAACTGCCTTTTCCTTCATTCTACTAGACTCTTACCCTTCTGTCTACTGATCCTTAGGCCACTTTCCAGTCTTCTTCCCAGGCCTTCCATGTCCTGGATGGAGCTTTGAACAAATTATCTTTTCCTTGGTGTGCTGCCTCTAAATAGATGCTTCTCCAGAGCCCCTCCTGGCTCACTTCCTAAGTACCTGTGCTGGAAAGCCCCACTGCAGGTCTTACCTCATTCCTACTCTCAGCTCTAATAAGGGAAAGGCTTTTTCCTAAACTGTCCTGCCCCTATCTTGCTTCCAACCTGCCATTGAATGATCTCTCTCAAGGTAACAGTTCCCAGAATGCCAGTTCTTAAAGAACTAAGCCATGAATAAGGTTAAGATTTTGTCACAGTTATTTTCAGTAAAAGTCACGGAAAGAAACAAAATTTCATGGAAGCCCGTGACCCGAGCTGGGACAGATAAGAACCCAAACCCTGCTATGAGCACCTGCTGCAGCTGGCAACTCAGAGGCAGAGCCCTGGTGGCTCAGGAACCCGGGGTGTGACTGGGAACTGTGGGGTCCCCCTGGCCACTCCCGCCAGCTGACAGCTCCAGCCTCACCACCTGAAGTGGAAAATGTTCCGTAGGTCTCTGAACGTCTCGGAATCTGTGATCTCCATGACACAATCTTAGCCTTAGTCATGAAGCAGGGATGCAAGGGACTGGGCCTGCCCTTAAAGGGACAACACACTCTGTGACAGCCCCGAAAAGTGAATGTTTTCATGTCGTCTTATTCAGCCTTGCACATTTGGTCCTTTGTCATGGTGGCCAATGTTTATATTTCATGTAATCCTACATAGTTTCTATAATGGACTAACTTCTGAAATCTAAATAGAAGATGTGTCAAGCTGATGTGCTTTTCGTGCTAGAACAAGCCCTGAATACACATTCATGGTAACAACAAATTGACAAATGTTCCTTGCAGTTTCTGCCTTTATTTCATTGCGAGAGAGGAAGAATACAGTGCAGGCCCCTGATTTATCAGGGGGTGTGCTTTGGCACTTCCTAGAAAGGGGGGGGAAATGAGGATAATCATCTTGCAGCTGATTGGCAGGAGATGTTGGCGTGGGTTTCTGCTTGGACCAGAGACTGTGTACCCTGTCAGCCTGCTGATTAGCTCTTCCCTCCCCACCATTTCTTGGCCATATATAGAGACCACTGAGTGTAGAACTCAGCATTGCTGTCTCTGCCATATCTCTAGTAGATCAAATCTAGCTTCCTGTGACCCACCCTAATGATGATGATTTTGGTATGTGGATACTGGAGTTCATTTGGGTTATTGTAAGTAGTTGGTTGGTATCAGATCTTCATTGTGCTTTCAGACATGCTCTGAGCTACATACTGGCTGACTGACTCTTGGGGTTGGGAAAGAATAAAAATTTCCATCACTGCTGCTTGGATTTAGTGGTATGGCATGGCAGGGAGGAGGAGGACAAGGGGATAGGGTTCTGCCTTTTCTTGAACATCCAGTAGGTGCTGCTGACACATCCAAGGAAGACAAAATGGTGCTTCTGCTTGTGTTGCATTCTTCAAGTTTCTAGGCAATTCCTGTAACTTTAGCAGGAATACTCCTTCATGATAATACCTTCAACCCTTTATCCTGACCACAAGCCGAGGGCTGGGAAAGAATTGTCCCATGATGCAGAGGGTGGCAGATATATCATGATCAATGGAACTGGAGACAGAGGGCCAATTTTCCCTAGAGGGACTGTTATTGCGGCATGAGCAGTGAAACCGGGAATGGACAATATTAGGCTGCAAGCCACATGGACAGAGCAGTGCACAGGGTTTAATAAAGTGTCACTTGTTCAACTTAAATGGCATTCAGCTTCACTTTTGTGCATGATCGCAGGGCCTGAGTTGTGAGTTCTCTGCTGTTCAGCAGCTGGCTTGAAACTCAGTCTGAAACCCCTGCAGAGTCCTGGTTTTTGTAAACACAAACCTAGCATGGAGATGGACCTGGTGGAAGGAGGAGTTTGAGCTGTACACAGAAGAGGATGACAACAACTGGAAAGTAAAATTGTTATTTTACCTTACTGGGAAAGAAGGCAGAGAGGTTTGCAGCATTTGAAGCTCACTTCAAGCTTCTCAACAGTCCTAAAAGCCCTGGGAACCTATTACTCCCCAAAGCAGAACAAAACTGTTGAGCAACATGGGTTCTTCACTAGTGATTACTCTGAAGGAAAGGGATGTTAGCACCTTACACACACTGGCTGTGACATGCAATTTTGGGGACTTGTCAGACTCCTTGATTCAGGACAGTGGTGGTAAAAAAGCCATCAAGCAAATTACTTATCTGCATAGACCTAAAGCAACTGAACTGGGCACTGACAGAATGCCACTATTCATTGCCAACAATTAAGGACTTCTTTCCAGAACTTTCCAAAGCCAGAACCTTTACGGTCTATATGATGTGAGGAATGGGTTTTGATACATAAGCCTGGATAAATAATCTCACATGCCAACAACCTTTGCAACACCATTTGGTCACTACAGATGGTTTCACTTTCTGATGAGCATAAACCCAGGACTAGACGTGTTCCAGAGGAGACTCAGACAAACACTGGAAGGACTGCCTGGGTGAAAATAATTGCAGCTGATATCCTCTTTGTAGGAGAAGGGAGCAATGATACAGAAGCTGAATGAGAACAAGACAGAAAACTGCAAGCTTTTCTACAGTGATGCAGGGATAAGAACATAAAACTCAACTCAGAAAAAATATGATTCAAACAGAATGAGGTGATATATATTGGACATCTGCTCATAGCAGAGGGATTGACAGCAGATCCCATCAAGATCAAGATAGTCAGAGATATGTCAACTCCAGTGGGTGTGAAAGGGGCTTCATAGAAATGATAAATTTTCTACCCAAGTGCTGCCTATACTTTGCTTCAGCAGCAGAACCCATATGTCGGAGCTCACAGCAGGATCCTGAGTGGGACTGGGCAGCTCCCCAAAAGCAATCATTTGACATGCTGAAAAAAATGATAATGGATGTTCCTGTCCTGAAGTACTATGAGCTGAAAGGACCACTGAAACGTCAGTGTGACGCAGCAGAGAAAGTATTGAGTATAGCCGTTTTGGAAGAGCATCCAGTCACTTATGCCAGCAGAGACCCCTTAAGGGTAATGCCCATATAGAAGAAAAAAGCTTCTGGTTGTGATATTTGGAGTGGACTGATTCCATCAACACATCTATGGCCACCCAGCAATAGTGCAGTCAGTCCATAAACCACAAGAGACAATCATTGCAAAGCCCCTTTTTAGTGTTCCACAGAAACAAGTTGATGTGCCTCCTGAGTTAGTAGGTAGAGATCAGATATTGTCCAGGACAACTACTGGTGTTAGCTGACACCTCTGAGCAGGGCATATATGTATACTCAGCATATATGTTGGGAGGAAGGGGATAAGAAAATTAAATCTATTAACATGCCATACTATCTCCCAGTTTCAAAGACAAAGCTAATGGAAATCAAAGTGACTATGGAAAAGGACATCCAAACACAGGTAGTCAAGTGATAATAGGCCGGTGGCCAGAAAAAAGAAGTCAATTATCAGTAGGAACAGAACCATATTTTCAAATTAAAGATGAGCTGAGTGTGCAGTATGGAATCATATTTCAAGGTGTACCCATCTCATTACATAAGTACATCATGCAAAAATACATATCTCTCACCTGAGCATTGACAGCTCTCTTAGACTCAAAAATATGTTTATTGGCCAGGAGTTAATACATACATTCCACTACTTGATAGAGTGTGTGATATCTGCTGCTCTTGTGGTAACCACCAGCAGAAAGAGAATCTGTCACCACATGAACTGCCCACCCAGCCATGAGAAAAGGGAGAGTGGACTTACTTACCTTCAGTGAAAAGCAGTCTTTTTTACAGTGGACTGCTATTCAAACTTTCTGATATAAGAAGAAAATCATTGACTGTCAAATCAGTTGATGAGATATGGCATTCTGAGTACTATATTCACCAACGATAGATCCCAGTTTGCCTCAGAAGAATTCAAGGAATTTGCACCCAAATGGGAGTTTGACCACCACACCTTCTCCCCACCATACCCACCGAATGATGGTAAGGTGGAATCAGCTGTGAAAAGAGCTAAGAGACTGTTACACAAGCTGTTTCTTCTGATTCAGACACCTTTATATCATTTTTGGCACATGGCAATAGCCCATTACAGGGTTCCCAAAACAGTAAAGTGCAGGCGCTGATGAGATGAAGAACCAAAATCACACTACAAATGAAGGGATACATGCTGCTGCCAGAAGGATGGAGATACCACCGAGAGGACATGGCCAGTAATCAGAGAAAGCAGGAAATAGAGTCACCCAATTACCTATCATCCCTGGAGACAGACACTCCTGTGAGGATCCAGCCATTACAAAGAAACCAGGAGTTGACTAAATGTGTTGTAAAAGGTGCAGTGACACCCAGGTCAGATGGGGTGACTACACAAGAGGGACAAGTGATCTGAAAGAACAGGAGGACCTTATGAGCCAATAAACACAATACCCAGGGGGAGCCCATAGATATATGGAGATCATCATAGATGGAGAAATAGAGAATCATCTGGAGGCCAGTCAACAGGGTGGGGATTCCACAGGAGATATCTTGTTCTCCTCAACAGGTGATCACACCAGGAGTGACCTATCTGTCACCCTAACACCAGTCTGTGAGCCTAGCAAACTATCTCAAAGATTACTTAACCAGCTGAGTGTGATAAAGACAAAACTCCAACTTGGCTATGTGCTATCAACCTCTGGCTGAAGGGACACAGGGTGTAGGTCTGGGCATCAATTATTTGTTTTTAATGTTTTATTAAAAGGTTTGTAAAATAGGTAAGATGTATCATAAGCAGTGGAGCAGGAGTCAAAGGGCCCATGTTCTCTGGAGGAACTGTTATTGAGGAGATATCAATGGTACCAGGAATGTGAGGAGTTAGGCTGGAAGCAATTCAACAGCATGGATAGAGCAGTTCACAGGGTTTATTAATGTTTCACTTGTTTAGCTTAAACTTCATTGAGCATCACACTGTGTGAATGAGACAAAAGGCTGTAACAGAGCCTTTCACACTTAGCACCAGAGTAGAGGCACCCATTAATTCTACCATATTTTCACACAAAGAAGAGACGGAGGAGGTGTGGTGGAGGGTTCAATTTTGAACAGTATCCCATTGGACATCTTGTATTTGGGGCCCTTTCTGGTCGTTGTGATCTGTTGAGGCCTCACTGAGAGCACCCCAGTTAGCTATTTTGCCAGGTAATTGTTGTGGTGGAGCAGGGCGCAAGGGGTCCAATCCCCCCACTGCAAGAGTGTGTCCCAATCGAGAGATAAGAAACCAGACCACTATTTTTTGGTTAACCACTATTTATGTAACTTTTATTGAAGTGTATAGAGTTATAAAAAAGGAAAAATGAATTAAATGAAAAAATTCCTATTATTACAATTAAAAAAGCTTCAATTCTTATCAAATCCCACACACACCAACCCCTCATACATAAGCCCCATCCCCAAAACTTTACTTCCTTAAAACATTCCAAAAATCCTTCAAGTGCAAACACTAGCATCACCACAATCACAATCCCTCTTCCCGTGGCCAACCCAGAGGAAAAGCCTCCGAGCCAGTCTCAGTAGGGTAAAGGTCATAGCAGACAGAGAAAGAGCACAATCTGTGGGCAAAAAGGATTATTCCATCTTAACACACATTATTATATATGCGCAGCTCAGGACAGCATGAGCACCTTGCTTCTCCCCCTTTCTCCACAGACACCATGGGTCATGGCCTGGTGAGTTAAGGGTCAGCTGGGGTGCCCTTACAAGTAGATACCAGCTTGTTTTTAATCTGTGGGTTAGTAAACTTGGTGCAGTGATAATACATACACACAACCCACAAAAATATTTTCCAATTTAAATCCCAAATTTAACCAGGTTATATTTACCACATGTGGATGTTATCTCTGGAGTGACAGATAACAGATCTGCAACTTGTTTTCTTGAGATAAAAGATTAAGTGTGAGATAACAGCGCCGTGTTCCATCAGCTCAACCAATTTACAGTTCCTCCTGACTGCAAGCAGCCATAATCAGAGCTCACTGCAACCAGTTACAACGGTTGAACACCCCCTGCCACCCTCTTCGGATATGCCAAGGTGTGCGGCCTTGCAATCCAGGGTAACCAGGTGAACAAAAAGAATCAGCAAAAGAAAAATCCAAAAGCAGAAAAAAAAGATCTGCAAAAAGAGAAAAAAGAAAACTGCAGGCTCCCTTGGTGATCAGGCAAGGGGGTTTAACACGCTTCCTTCTGAAGAGTGGGGAGGTGCCCAGGACTGGCCAGGTCCCTGGGCGAAACGACAGGCTATCGTCCCTCCAACGTGTCCAAACCAGAACCTTGGCTTTATGGCTGAGACCCCAGAAAATTAGCATATCGCCCGTTGGCATGGAAACTCACTGACCTTGGTCAGTAAAGTTTTCTCATGAGCTGTGCAGTTGGTAGCTATAATTTATCTTATCACCTTCTCCAGGGTTGTTTCAAACCAGTTTGGGACACTGGTAGTGAGTTTCTTAGAAAACTGCTATTATTTGCAGTTTCTGACTCTGGAAGATAACACCACCTATTTATTTATTTATTTATTTATCTAATTTGAGGCTTAACAAGCTGCATTCCATCCCAGGCTGGTGTTTGGCCATAGCAAAAAGCAAGTGGAAAAATCCACTTCTAGCAGTAATGTTTGTTGGGATTTTGTTGCATAATAAAAATTGCAGCCATTTGTTTGCATCATGAGCCGAGTCTACATTTACAACCTTTCAGTGATACCAAATGCTCTGCCTTCAGCTCGGATGTTCCAGCAAAACTGCTGTTAAAGAGACATTTAATTGAAACAATGACATGCAGAGACAATACTTATTTTTTCCTAATGACGTAGCTTGAAAGTTACTTATTCAAGGAGAAGTCATCCTTGTATAGAATTGCAATACATTCTAATGTTGCCCTCGATAAAATTAGTGTCTACTGGAGTTTTTTATCACATAAGTTCCAGTTTAAAAATATTTTCCAAAACAACACAGAACATGCATGTTAAAGTACAAATGGAACTCCTATCTGTTGACACTCCATTATAGAAAAAGGTACAAAGAGAGGCATCATGTTTTAAGAAAAAAATCTCTATTTAAAAGTACAAACAAACACATACTCATATGCCCTCTTTACACATGAATGCTGTCTGTTTTACCAGTGTTTTTAGATAAATATTTGGGGCCTGATCCTCATTTACATTAGGCCCGCTTTAAATAAGAATGTAAGAATAGCCATACTTCATCACATCAATGGTCAATCTAGGCTACTATGCAGTCTTCCGACAGTGGATGGTGCCAGACTCTTCAGAGGGAATGAACGGAACAGGGCAATTATCAAGTGATCCATCCCTTGTCATCCAATCCCACCTTCTGGCAGTCAGAGGCTTATGGACAGACAGAGAGCATGGAGTTGCATTTCTGATCATCTTGGCTAATAGCAAATGATGGACCTATCTTCCTTGAAATTATCTTTTTTGAAACCAGTTATAGTTTTGGTCCTCATAACACTCATTCAAACAAGTTCCACAAGGTGACTACACATTGTGTGAAGAAATACTTCCTTTTGTTTATTTAAAACCTGCTGCTTATTAATTTTATTTGGTGACCCGTAGTTCTTATATCATGAGAAGGAGTATTTTGATACTGGATGCTTAGTGATCAGTGTGAATACCAGTGAGAGACAGTATGCCTGATTTGCAGATCAATAAGTTTTAATGTGCAAGGGTTTCAATGGATGTACTAGTTGAATACAAAGCCTAAAATTAACTACAGTATATCATACTCACTAAGCCTGGAGAGCTAAGCAGTTACTCAGAAGGTTGTTTACAGGAATGGCTTTCTTCACGGGCCCTGCCAGGGAGTCAGTGGACCCTCTAGTCTGACCAGCAGCACCTCTTGCGTAGTTAGGTGTTGATGAAGAGCGCCCCTTTGTTTAAGTAGTGACTGATTTTACCCTTCCATAAACAGCTTTCACCTAATTACCTCTCTATTAATTATCATATATGCTAATTACCTACATTGGGTTTTCACCCTTGACTACATTCCGTTCTAACCATGATAATTGGGGTCGTCAAAACAACATTTGGTGACAGGAGGGACAGTGTAAAAATATGCCTCTTGGAAATTAAAAAGTGTACCCAGACGTTTAAGGATAACTTGTTGTTCCTATCATCGTTATCTATGTGCAACTGCAAGCATACATGTTGTGCATTTCATCTTGTTATGTCCTGTGGTATGCAGAAACTGAGACATCTGCAAGGTTACTCAGTGGTCCTATTCATTTCAGTCAACCAGAAGATGTCATGTTACAGGGGTCAGATTAGCCAAGCAAGTAACTGAAGCTATGCTAGGCCTGTAGGACAGTGGTCAGGCAACTCAAATTGCACTGGGCCTCCAACAGAGTAAATAACACTTCCTTATTCACTTTCTTCACACTATTTTATAGTGATTTGATAGACCTCTATTCTCCCTTAGCCATTTCTTTTCTAAGATGAACAGTTCTAGTATTTTTAATTTCACCTCATATGGAAGCTCTTTCATTCCCTAATCATTTTTGTTGCCCTTCTCTGTATTTTTTCAATTCTAATATATTTTTATTGTGATATGCCAACTAGATCTGTATGCAATAGTCTAACTGTGGGCATACCATGGATTTATATAAAGGCATTATGATATTTTCTGTCTTATTATCTATCCCTTTCCTAATGGTTCCTAACCTTCTGTTAGCTTTTTTGACTGCTGCTGAACAGATGTTCGTAGAGAACTATCCACAATGACTCCAAGATCTTTCTTGAATGATAACAGCTAATTTAGACCCCATCACTTTGTATGTATAGTTGGGATTATGTTTTCCAATATGAATTACTTTGCATTTATCAACATTGAATTTCATCTGCCATTTCATTGCCTAGTCAGCCTGTTTTGTGTGAACTCTTTGTAACTCTAAGCAGTCAGCTTTGGAATTAACTATGTTGAATAATTTTGTGTTATCTGCAAACTTTGCCTCCTCACTGTTTACTCCTTTTTCCAGATCATTTATGACTATGTTGAATAGTATTGTTCTCAGTACATAGCCTTGGGGGACACTCCTGTTTACTTCTCTCCACTATGAAAACTGACCATTTATTCCTACCCTTTGTTTCCTATCTTTTAATTAGTTCCTGATTCATAAGAAAACCTTTCCTCTTATCCATGACTGCTTACTTTGCTTATGAGCCTTTGGTGAGGGACCTTGTCAACAGCTTTCTGAGAGTCCGAGTACACTATATACACTGGATCACCATTGTCCACAAGTTCGTTGACCCTCTCAAAGAATACTAATAAATTGGTGAGGCATGATTTCTCTTTACAAAACCTACGTTGACTCTTCCCCAGCATATTGTGTTCATCTGTATGCTTGATAATTCTGTTTTTTCCTACAGTTTCAACCAATTTGTCTGACACTAAAAGTTAGGCTTATTGCCCTGGAATTGCAAGGATCAGCTCTGGAGCCTTTTTAAAAAAATTGACATGGTATTAACTATCCTCCAGTCACTTGGCTGATTTAAGTGATAGGTTACATACCACGGTTACTAGTTCTGCAATTTCACATTTGAGTTCCTTCAGAACTCTTGTGTGAATACCATCTGGTCCTGGTGACTTATTACTGTTTATGTATCAATTTGTTCTAAAACGTCCTCTACTGACACCTCAATCTGGAACAGTACCTCAGATTTGTCAACTCAAAAGAATGGCTCAGCTGTGGGAATCTCCATCACATCCTCTGCAGAGAAGAGTAATTCAAAGAACACATTTAACGTTTCTGCAACATCATCATATTCCTTGACTGCTTCTTTAACACCTTCTTCATTTGGCAGACTTCATGTTTCTGATGTACTTAAAAAAATATTTGTTATTATGTCCTTTGCTTCTTGCGCTTCAAATTATTTTTTGGCCTATTTGTTTACAACAGAGTTGCCAGAGTTTATGCTCCATTTAAATGTCCTCTGTGGGATTTAACTTCCAGTTTTTAAAGGATATCTTTTTGTCTCTAACCATCCTTTTAACTCTATTTTCTTCTGGTCCACTGTTTTGTTTTTTTAATTTAATTTAATTTTTATTTGAGGGCTTATATTTAGTTTGAGCCTCCATTCAGCTTGGAGGCATTACAGTGTTGTAATGTTCCTTTTAATTTCATAGAATCATAGAATATTAGAGTTGGAAGGGACCTCAGGAGGTCATCTAGCAGGACTATCCTCAGCTAAATCATCCCGGCAAGGGTTTTGTCAAGCCTCAGCTTAAAAACCTCTAAAGATGGAGATGCCACTACCTCCCTAGGTAACCCATTCCAATGCTTCACCACTCTCCTAGTGAAAAACTTTTTCCTAATGTACCACCAAGATCTCCCCCACTGCAACTTGAGACCGTTGCTCCTTGTTCTCTCATCTGCCACCACTGAGAACAGCCTAGCTCCATCTTCCCTAGAACCCCCTTTCAGGTAGTTAAAGGCTGCTATCAAATCCCCCCTCATTCTTCTCTTCTGCAGACTAAACAGGCCTAGTTCTTTCAGCCTTTTCTCATAAGTCTTGTGGTCCAGCCCCTAATCATTTTTGTGGCCCTCCGCTGGACTCTCTCCAACTTGTCCACATCCTTTTTGTAGTGGGGGGCCCAAAACTGGACACAATACTCCAAATGCAGCCTCACCAATGCCAAATAGAGGGGAATAATCACTTCCTGCGATCTGCTGGCAATGCTCTTACTAATGCAGCCCAATATGCCATTAACCTTCTTGGCAACCAGGGCACACTGCTGACTCATATCCAGCTTCTTATCCACTGTAACCCCCAGATCATTTTCTGCAGAACTGCTGCCTAGCTCATCGGTCCCCAGTCTGTAGCTGTGCATGGGATTCTTCTGTCCTAAGTGCAGCACTCTGCACTTGTCCTTGTTGAACCTCATCAGATTTCTTTTGGCCCAATCCTCCAATTTGTTTAGGTTCTTCTGTATCCTATCCCTCCCTTCCAGGGTATCTACCACTCCCCCTAGCTTAGTGTCATCTGCAAACTTGCTGAGGGTGCAATCTACCCCCTCTTCCAGATCATTAATGAAGATGTTGAACAAAACCGGCCCCAGGACTGACCCCTGGGGCACTCCACTTGTGACCGGCTGCCAGCTAGACATGGAGCCACTGATCACTACTCGTTGAGCCCTTTGCTCTAGCCAGTTCTCTATCCATTTTGTAGTCCATTCATCCAACCCATACTTTTTTAACTTGCTGATAAGAATACTGTGGGAGATCGTATCAAAAGCTTTGCTAAAGTCAAGGTATATCACATCCACCACTTTCCCCTCATCCACAGAACCAGTCACCTCTTCATAGAAAGAAATCAGGTTGGTCAGGTACGACTTTCCCTTGGTGAATCCATGTTGACTGCTCCTGATCACCTGCCTCTCTTTTAAGTGCCTTAAAATGGATTCCTTGAGGACCTGCTCCATGATTTTTCCAGGGATTGAGGTGAGGCTGACTGGCCTATAGTTCCCTAGATCCTCTTTCTTTCCTTTCTTGAAGATGGCCACTATATTTGCCTTTTTCCAATCATCAGGGACCTCCCCCATTTGCCACGAGCTTTCAAAGATAATAGCCAATGGGTCTGAAATCACATCAGCTAACTCCCTCAGCACTCTTGGGTGCATTGCATCTGGCCCCATGGACTTGTGTATTTCTAAATAGTCCTGGACCTGTTCCTTCAGCACTGCAGGATGTTCACCTCCTCCCCATTCTGTGCCACCCAGTGCAGTAGTCCGGGAGCTGACCTGCTCTGTGAAGACAGAAGCAAAAAAGGCATTGAGTACTTCAGCTTTCTCCACATCCTCTGACACGAGGTTGCCTCCCCCATTCAGTAAGGGGCCCACACTTTCCTTAATCTTCCTCTTGTTGCTAACATACCTGTAGAAACCCTTCTTGTTCCCCTTCACGTCCCTTGCTAGCTGCAACTCCAATTGCGCTTTGGCCTTCCTGATTTCATTCCTGCATGTTCGAGCATTATTTTTATAATCCTCCCTAGTCATCTGACCAAGCTTCCACTTCTTGTAAGCTTCTGTTTTGTGTTTAAGCTCACCAATGACTTCTTTGTTAAGCCAAGCTCATTTAACTTTAATTTTCTGTTTAACTAGCTTCCCCATTTTTGTATAGTTCCCCTTTTGAAGTTACATGCTACTGTATTGGGTTTCTTTGCTATTTCCCCCTCCCCAATGATGTTAAATTTAATTTCATTATGGTCACTATTACATTGTGGTTTAGCTATATTCACTTCTTAGACTAAGTCCTGTACACCACCTAGAACTACATCGAGAATTGCCTCTCCCTTGTGGGATCCAGGGCTAGCTGCTCAAAGAAGCTGTCATTCATAATATCTAGAAATTTTATATCCGCATCTTGTCCTGAGGTGACATGAACCCAGTCAATATGGGGTTGAAATTATTTCTGAGTTTTCTGGTTTTTGCAGCCTCGCTAATCTCCTTGAACATTTCATAATGAACACCACCATCTTGGTCAGATGGTTGGTAGAATATTCCCACTGCTATACTCATTATTCAAGCATGAAATTTCTATCCATAGAGATTTTATGGTACAGTTTAATTGATATAAGATTATTACTATATTCGACTCTATGCTTTCTTTCACACTCATATATAGCGACACCCCCGTTAGTACTCCATCTTCCTATATTATTTTGTACCCTGATATTTTCATTGACTATCATCATTCTATCAAGTTTCTGTGAGGCCTATCATATCAGTATCCTCATTTAATACCAGGCACTCAAGTTCAGCCATCGTAGTTTTTACACTTCTAGCATTTGTGCTTGTCTACAAGAACTCAAAAAATTGGACAATATTTAGTTGTCTGCCTACATGTGAAGTAATTGAATAGAACTCTTTTTTGTTTGACTGTTTCTTTTAATTTCCTATCTTATAAAATTCTATCCTCACCTCTCCTCTCCATTTTACTAGGAAATAGAGAATCCCCTTTAGTAAATTCTCCCCTAAGGGATGTCTCTGTCCAAATCAAGTGCTCCTCCACACCTGTCAGCTTTCCTCCAGTCCTTCACACCACTCAGGCAGTATAAAGAGGTCCATAAAGTAATTATGCTCACTGCAGTGTAAATTGATCTTAATCTATGAGAATCATGCCTTTCAAGTTTTATATTTATGAAAGTAGAGTTTATTTGCTAGCACCATATGAAACCAATTTCCTTTAACTTTAATCACATTCTGATCTGAGTCTCTCATAGATTCATACACTTTAAGATCAGAAGGGACCATTGTGATCATCTAATCTGACCTGTGTACATTTCAGGCCACAGAACCTCACCCACCCACTCCTGTAAACGACCCCTAACCTCTGGCTGAGTTATTGAAGTCCTCAAAACATAGTTTAAAGACTTCAAGTTACAGAGAATTCATCTTTTACCATTTACACTAGTTTAAACCTGCAAGTGACCCATGTCCCATGCTGCAGAGGAAGGCGATGGAGGGAGAATGTACCATTATGCAATTAAAGGAATGTCTCTGTTGAGGAATATGAACTTCGTGTAATTCATAAGAGAGTTGTATTCAGATGTTATGAGACATCTGATTTACATCATGGGTAGGTACTGTCTCATTTTGACCCTCTCTTCATTTCCCTTCTCGCTGTACCTATTAAACATTCATAAGCAAATTCATTGCAGTGTATCAGGGCAGCAGTTTAACTTAAAGCCTTTAATGCATTTATAAGGGCAAGTAGTACACTGGGGATGAACTGTGACCTTTCACTAAGAGGATGACATCTATTGTAATAGGTTTTTATACCCTGCTGATTTAAACATGCCATTATAAAAAGGATTTGGCAGTTGTTAAAATTTTGTTAACATATTCATGAAAGATAATGTGTGAATTATTATTCCATTTAAACAAAAAAAGGTTAGTCTATTCCCACATGATACTTAGATTCCCTTTAACATTGTGTAAAATATAGTTTCCTATTTGTGCTTGATAGAACCCAGATTAACAGGTACAGGGCTATAAAGCTTTATTACCCAAACCTAAATTTCTTTTCCAAACTCTGGTCTCAGTTATGTATCCTGGAATCATACATTAATTGTGAAATATTTTTGATGTTTTGGAGTTCTTTTGTAATCAATATTGTCTGACACAAAGGCAAGTTGCCTAGTTATCTCCCCAAGCTAATCTTTCCAAAACACAATACAGAAACTTAAAAAAAAATCTTATTCCCTTCAGGACTTGCTGTTGAATACACTGACAGATATTATGTTCAGACTTCATTCATACATATGGCTGTCAACTCTTCAACTTCAAGACTCAGTGTTTGTTTGTTTGTATGTTTGTTTAAGAGGAGGATGGTAGAGGGAAAGTAAACCTTTCAATATTTACATTCACTTAAGTATTATTTCTACTAGTTTCAAGTAGATATATGGTCCTCTGTAGGTTTTTTTCCACTATGACTTTAAAGTAGCTCACTGTTAGGGACTATCCTGTAGTGCAAAAAAACTACACAATCATTTCACCATGAAATACTCAGTTCTGTATATTAAAACAATAAAATCACAAAGTGCTGCAAACAATATAATAGCAAGTATATTCTGAATACTGACAACCTAAGGCATAAGAAGTTTACTTTCCACTGTTTTCACAAAGCCTTCCTTTTTCCCTGATCTGATTCCAATCTGCACACAGACAAATATCTCACTGAAGTCAGTAATGTTGCTGTTGTAAGAAGATTATGTTTTATGGCCTAGGTATTTAGGCATTGCTGTTCTTTACTGATTTAGGAGCCTAAATCTCATTTTTTAAAGTGATTTTGGCACTTAGGAGCCCAAATTCCATTGTCTGAGCCTATGTGGTTAATACGTGTAATGCAATGGTTCTCAACCCAAAGGTCACTTGCTTCCCAATCAGAACATAGCTGTGGCACATGCGACATCCTCAGGGCCATATATAGTATATATATTGTATGGATGTATAACACTTAAGCCTGGTCTACACTGCTGCCGGTGGTCGATGGGTGACACGCAAGCTACATTATGACATACTTATGTTGACATCCTGCAGCATCTTCACGGAGCTGCATCGATGGAAAATGCCCTCCCGTCAATGCAGCCTTACTCCTTTTTGGGAGGTGGATTACTGGGGTTGACTGGAGAGGCCATCTGGTATTGAATGAGCGGGTCTCCATGACCTGTTCAAGGGATCCCACTGCATCAATCACTGCAGAGCCCACAGTATAGACATACCCTTAGAGAGCTACATATGTGGCCCACAATGGTAAATAGATTGAAAACCATTGTTGTAATGGAATGTGACACCTAATCTGAATGAAAGTATCACTGGTTTTTAAAGAGTGATTTGGATAAACATTTAAAATATGCAACATTTAAAAAAATCATTATGGTTGCTTGAATAGCATAAAGGCTTGAGAGTAGAGGGGGGGAAAGACTAATTATTTAATTATACAACTATGTTAGTTACATGAATGCTGCTTCAGAGTCTTTTGTCTTCAATGTTGACAGATAAATGAAGAGAGCTATACCAAGATTCAGCAGTTGTTAAAACTATTTGCAATCTACAGAAGCAACTAAAACAAACCTTGTGGGATGCATGTCTTCTTTGTAATGAGTATGATGGATGTCAACGAAGGCAAGAAGAAAGTTGGTTGCTGGACGTATCTGTTTCTGACTGTTCCTCACAGAGAATGTCTGTTGGGATTGAAACTGATTGATTGGCACAGGTTATCAAAAATGGAGAAAATATACATTTTTCAATATTCGGCAAGTGAATATTGCCTGGATGACTAATAGTATATGAAAAGTTTCCCTTCTGAAATCACACGTGTTCTTACTGGCAGTAACAGATTTTGATGTACAAACACTATGAAAGCTGACCTTACCTATGGTCTTAATTGTTTCTAATTTTATTTACTAAATATCTTCCATGGGTTAAGATAAGATTTAAAGATATTTTTTTCCTGGTAAAGTTTCCAATACATTGGTTTAAAAAGCAATAATTTACTAGATCCATACTTCTGTTTCATGTCTAACATACAGGATATTCCCAGATTTTTTCTACAAAACATTTAGTAGGTCACCCATAAGCATGATCTTGATTTCCTTGTCTTGTCAGTCTGTCACAAAAATATTTAATTCCCATACCTCAAGGTTATATCATATATCTATTATTAACCTATTAGTCTTCAATTTTGATTACTCTACATTTCTCAGCTGGGGACAGTTACAGTCAAGTTAACTTTTAATTGCCCCTCATTTATTATTTCCCCCCTGTGGAGAATCCATGCGGTACTATATGTTGCCTGTATTATCTTTGTCCTAATTATTAAACCTTATTTATGCAGACCTATTGAGAATGTACATTTCCTTATCACACATACTTGGAAGTTAAGTATTCTTCTTTGAGTGTTCCCTATATAGAGCCCTACTGGACTCCCATTTTTGTGTATCTCTAATTCAGCTTTCAATTCTTCTAGAATTCCTGTCCAAGAGCCAAGGAGAAGATACTTCATGTACATACAAACTCTCTGAGTGTACTGGAATTGTGTACTGAAACTTTTTTGTTTCTCAAATTTTTTGCTCTTTTGTTATGTTACTTAGGCTTGGTCCACACTGATGGCGGCAAATTCACCGCCGTCACATCGATTGCTCTGGATTGACTGAGCGGTCTGTATAGACGCGCTCAGTCAATCCAAGAAGCGATGCAGGAAAATCACCTCGGTAAGTGGCGTAGTGCTGCGTCGAAGGAAGCGCTGTTCCCGTCAGCGCAGCGCAGTGTGGATGCCGTGCAGAGGCGACGCCGTGAAGTCGACGGGAGATACGCAAGTGATTTACATCACTTGCATATCTCCCTTCGACTGCCACCAAATCGCAAAGGTAAGTGTAGACCGGGCCTTAGTGGAGGAAGTGTGATGCAGTGACTAAAACAGGGTCCTGAAGTCAGAACTCCTGAGATCCCTTCCTATTTATGCAACTTGTCATGTGGCCTTTGGCAACTGATTTAACCCTTGTGCCTCAGTTTACCTATAAAACAGGTATAAATGTACCTGCTTCATAGGATCATTGTACATAAAGTGCCCAACATTTCACAAAATGCTTTTAAAGAGTCTCAGACAAAAGGTGAAATGCATAGTAAGGGCCAGCAATTATAATGATTAATTGTGTGGTATTCTATTTGTGTACACTGTTAAAACAGTTGAGATTTTTTCCCTTCCCCTTCAAGAGGAGCTACATTTACATAGTATTTGTAATCACATTTGTAAAACACTTAGAGTCTGTCACAATGAAATGTGCTATATATATGTCTCATACATTAGTAATAGTAAAAATGTTAAATATACAGTAACAGCTGAAGCCGTACTTGAGAAAGTAAAACTATTGGCCTATTGTCCAAACTAGGTATCGCTGAACACTGTACACAGGAAATTATGAAATAAGTAGACACTGCCCAGTATGTGTTCTAAGAGTTCTGACGTGCTCTTCTTTGATTGCCGTCCTTGATTTAATGTCATCAGGCACGAGGTGATTTACAACACACTGGGTAATAAGGCAGAGGCATGGAAGTAGACAGACAGTGAGGTTTTTCACTTGCTTCCTACAGTTCATTCCTTTGTTAAGGCAATACCATGGTGACAATCAGCATGTAGCTAAATATAATGAAAATGAAGAACTGTGGGCAGATTATTCAGAGAGAAAAAAAAAAGCCTCTTCTCATTGACTTGTAATCAATATTGTGCCAAGCAAACAGGAGCCAGGGTTTCTGAGCCCTCTCTGCAGCAATGCTTACACTCCATTCAAAAAGGCTGAGAAGCCTTGATGTTCCACTGATGAAAAGTTACGCTGGAATCAAAATGAGAAACAGCAGCTCATCGTCTCAAAGAAACTGGAGTTCTATCAACAATGCAATTCATAAAAGAGGATCAGGGAGTGAAGCAACAAATTGACTTTTCAGTGGATTCCATCACATGTTGGTATATAAAAGAGTGAGGTAGCTGATGATCTGGCCAAAGCTATACAATCAGAAACTCAGGCTGGAATGACAATGGTTAAGGATATTGACACCCTATCAAGGAAAATAAAAGGTGAAATAAATAGTCAAAAAGATAAAATACCCTCTGACACCAAAGTGCCTAGGAAAATATCATCCATTATAGTGAGAGTGTGGAGGGGAACACCGCAGGACTGAAAATCAATAGAGAGGGGACCAAGATGTGTCAGGAGCAGGCTTAAACACCTGCCCATGCTTTTGAATGTACTGTAATAATGTCAGGAAAGTGGTGCTTTTCAGACTGGACACCTTGGTTCCAGCCCTTACAAAGGATGCTGTAAAAGCCACCACATTCATTCTCAAACTTCATGGCTTTATGATTATCATAGGACAAGACAAAAACAGTGCAAAGAAAAGTAAAAAAAGACCATCTGAAATGTCGTGGTGTTTATTTCATTAAACTTCCCAAATAGAATTATCAATTGGCCCTATCTGGTACTTTAGAATCCCATTTTTCTTCTGTGTTATTTACTAGCCTACTCCAGTACTCTAGGAAGTTACTTCCCATCCCACATCCTGAGAATGTGTTGGACGTACTTAACCTGCATGTAATGAGTGTGTGCTGGTGTCAATATGCAAAGCTACAGTTAAACTATAGACAATAATGTATTTTAAAATAGATTAATAGATTCTACGTGAGAAGAGAACACTGTGATCATGTAGTCTAGCCTTCTGTATAGCATAGGCCATAGAATTTCTTGAAAATAATTCCTAGATCAGAACTTTTAGAAAAATATCCAATCTTCATTTAAAAATTGTCGGCAATGAAGAACCCTTGGTAAATTGTTCCAATGGTTAATTACTCTTACAGTTAAAAATGTATGCCTTTTTTCCCATCTGAATACATCTAGCTTCAACTTCCAGCCATCGGACTGTGTTATATTTTTTGGTGCTAGATAGAAGAGCCCATTATTAAATATTTGTTCCTTATGCAGGTACTTACAAAGTATTCAAGTGATCCCTTAACCTTCTCTTTGTTAAATAGTTATATTAGTTAAATTAAACTTACCAATGGGTATCGTACAAATAACTTTTTTTAAAAAAAAATTAGGAGAAAGGATCTGATGTATCCAAAAATCCATTTTCTGTTTCTTAAAATGTTTTTTAAGTTGGAGCTGAAATCTGCTGACCAAAAATCCAGTTCTTTAAAGAAAGGAGTGTATATGGGAACTGCAGGTGTGACACGAGCCTCCAGAGTGAGATCGCAGCATTGGCAGGTTGAAGACTCATCATTCCTCCAGTTTTTTGTTGGCTGGTTTTCACACTTAACATTACTAAGGACTATGATTGATTGGAATATCTCACTGCAGAACCCTAGAAGAATTAGGTTTAACAAGAAAAATCTCCATTTTAGAAAATAAACTGAGAAAATGCAAGCAAAATACAAAAATAAACTATTATGAGTTGTTTAGCTGTGACACCCATCCTTCTGTTAGAATAAGATTACCCATAGTATCAGTACCAAAAGAATTACAATTTTTCTTTTCCAATTAAATACAAATTATTAACATATGCTGCAGACGGACCAAATAGCATACCACGATTCATACTTCTCTTTTAGTAAAACTACAGTTTTAAATTTTCCCCATCACAGATGGCTCATTTGGGTATACAGTGTCTAAAGCATACTGTGGCCCTGATCCCCAGTCTAGTGACCCCTGTAATATAAAAATTATGAAGTGTTGCCAACATCTTGCAATTTTATCACAAGTTTTGTGATAAATGGTATTTTTCTTAAAACCAACATGGACGCAGGCTTTTTTATGTGAAAGAAAAGTAAGTTTCTAGCCCTAATGACTGCAGAGAAAAGTTTGAAAGTGTGAACCGTTAAAGAAGAAGAAAAATAAAAAGAACCTCAAATTAATTATTTTAAAAATCTCATGATTATAAGCTCATGATATTTTTGACCTGCCTCATGGCATTTTGGATGTGCCTTGTGATTTTTGGCAGCAGCTCTAAGCATTGTCTGCAAGGAACTGGTCCTGCGGATCAGGGAGCCATAAGATTCTTCATGGGATCTCTCTTGTTTCATGCACTGTGTGGTGCTCTAGGGCAGGAGTGAATCAACCCTCATATATACAACCAGCATTCAGACCCAAAACCAATTATATGTAGCGAGCTTCTTAGAAGCCCTGATGCGTTGTCAGGTGTCAGGATTTCCCAAAGCATTATGTAATTATACATCTATATATATTCTCACTAATAGCAGGTTCAAGAGGATTGTTTTGGTATAACTTAAATATGAAATACAGAACATTCTGCTACAGGTGGCTTGCTTTTGATCCCATCGAAGGGGAATAGTGAAATGTAGGAGTTCAAAGTGCCCCCACGGGTTTGCTATTTCCTCTTCTTCATACTGGGACTCCATCAAAAAAGAATGATGACTTTTTTTGTTTGGGGTTTATATGGTATTTGTACCTGTTTTAATTAATCCATATGCTGAATACAATAATATTGGTATTTCTGGTTTAAATAGAAGCAGCATACTCAACAATTAGTGACAGCAGGAAAAATGATGATTTTTATGAAAAAATTCAAAATATTTTTTGTTCTGCAAGTTTAAAACAGGAATTATTTTCCATTTATTCATTTACCTTTTAGACTTTTCCCTTTCCCATTTTTCCTTCCCCTTCCCTATTTTTCCTTTTTCTTTCCCCATTTTTTTTCCATTTTGACATTGGAAAAAAGGGGGCATAGAGGGTGAAGAGTGTGAGGAATAACCAAAACCTAAACACTCTTTGTTTTCTGATTTTCATTGGGGGAGACAAAGAAAAATTTAGTGTCCAAAGAAAAGTACTGATTTTTTAAATAATTTTCCAACTATTTTTTTGTTCAGAGAATTTCTAGCAGCTCTTGTCTATCAGCATGAAAACATGCTCTTGTGACATCTCCATCCCAATATTTCTGATTTAAAAGACTGAGATAGTTTGAAAAAGTTTTGACAAAGGTTGAAACTTTTGCTGCTTATCCGAAACAAAACTTCAGAGGTTCACATATCATTATCACAAAGAGGAACACCCTGAATATTCAGGGACATCTGCTCTCAGATGTATGGCTTTCACACCTAAAGTCTCAGAGACAATGAGTTCCAGAGGGTGTCTTTGTCTGTGTCTTAGTCCTTTCTACACTTAAAAATTAGGTTGATGTCCCTCAGGGGTGTAAAAATGTAACGCTCCCTTTGACAGTTAGGTCAACTTAACCACCCTTGAACACAGGATTTAGTCAATGGAAGAATTCTTCTATTTATTTAACTCCTGCCTTTTGTAGAGATGGATTAATTAAATTGACTGAAAACTCCTTCTGTTGATGTAGGAACTGTCTGTAGTATGGCACTACAATGGCACAGCTGTAGTGCCATAGCTGTGCTGCTGTAGCAGCCGTAGCATAGACATACCATGGACTGTAACAAAGCTGAAACACTTCAGCTCTGGATCCATTGTGCTAGGCACTATTGTAGTCCTGAACTGTAATTAGCCATTCTATTCTATGGGATCCATCTTGGTGTGGATTGTAATTATAAGGAAAGGGTTACATTTGAGAATGAAAAGTTATGTACTGTGTACAAAAATTTGGAGACATGTGCACCAAGATTGAAGTGCCAGGTGCAGAGACCGAAGTGCCCTATGCTCCCAGGCAGGAAAAAGGAAGCTTTCCCATTGGTCAGTTGGAGAGTATTTATGGCTTTGGACAGTATTGAGCAGGGCTGTCCTTCTGAGTGACAGCCGCAAAAGCTGTACTTTTCTTGGAGGATCCACAGATCAAGAAGAGAAGAAAAGAAGACGGCCAACCTACCATTTCCTGTTCATCAGTTCTGTTCCTGCTCCTGATACTTGCTCTTCTGTGTCCCCACTCTGCTCTGTTCCTGTTGGATTATCTGATCCTTCTCCCTAAAGAAGGATGATAACGTACTGATTTATGTTATTGTTCATATATCCACATATTTCTGTTTGGTAAGGGCCCTGATTTTAAACCATTTGGATTAATTCATGAGCTATTTTGTTTTGCTGTTTATAGATTTCAGTTAAGAAACTGTTCTACTTGTTTACACCTTTACTTGCTGTTTAGCAGCGATTTCTTACCTTAATTCCACCCTAGGGATTAGACACGGTATAGGATGGAGGACCTGAGGGAAAGAGGGGTCCTTAGTAAAAATTACTTTCCCAAGGCATCCTTATAGACGTATCTACACAACACCATGGTCTGTATTCTTGTAGCTTCCTATCTTTAATGCCATTAGTCTCCTGTGACTTTTAATATTGTGCTCTTAGACCGTTCTGACTCTGTAGTGCACTCTCAATGTGACCTTTTTTTGTCTGAGATCTTCTCAATGAATTCCATTTAAAATGAGTACAAGAACCTCTACTCTTTTAGCCTCATTTTTACACACTTCCTCCAGAAGCCCATGCAGCAATTTAGGACCCATTTCTGCCTTTGGTATATATGGTCCTTTTGAGTTCAATTGCATCTACTAGTGTGAACCTTATTTGTGCAGATGTGGCCTCTGGAATCTATAGTTTATGTTCCTGTCTAGAGTGTCATAGCTACTCAACACTTTTTTTGGATGCAGTTAATCTAGAACAAATTTAGATGGTATTTTAAGTTATTTGATTTTGAATCAATTATTTGATTATTTAATTTAAGGTGTTTTACATTTTAAATACTCTTATGGAATAGATATGTATCTGTTACCAAGAACCAAGGATCGCTGCCTTCGAGCCAAACAGACATCACAACATTTGCATCTATTTATTTCTTACAGTGAAGAGATAACAACTTCATTTCTGCTGCATAATTTAAGCTGATATATCCCAAACTAATGCTATCTTTTGTACTCTCTCCTTTAAGCCACCAGATGAAGACAACACCATGTTTGAAGGACTTATTAAATAAACCATCAGTTACACATGAATCTGTGTGTCTTGTAACTGATACTATTGGTTCATACTTTCTGCAATTTTCCTTAGTACAGCCAGATTTGTGTGTTCCTTCAAGCAAGGTTCCAAACAGGAGAGAAATTTACTAAAGCAAATAGATTCACATCTTTGAAAACAAGATGATGGTTTCAACCTTAATCTGGTGTTCTAATTTCTGAACAGACCAGAACAGTGATGATATTCCATACCAAATTAGCTGTTCTTTTCTACAGCTCTCAAGAGGTTGACTATCAGACTCTTGTTCAAAAATTGCTTGGATTCACATCTCCAGTTATCGTATGAACTCCAAATAACTCCACAACATCAATATTGGCAAGGTTACTGGGAGCAGTATGACACCAAATACATGATGCATATTCAAGTAGTGGGTGAACTACTGAACAGTATATTGTTTTCAGTGTCTTCTCACATGAACCCTAATTGGTTCCAGCGATACATTGTGGAACTTTCAGTCTCTTCTTTGTGTTGGCTGCCATCTTTCTAGCTTGTGGTCCAAACCTTAATTCTGTGTACAAGGTAACTCTGAAGTATGACAGAGTTCTTCTTAAGAGCAATACCTTCTCTATCCAATCTCAATTTCAGATGGTAGTTGAACCTCTTAAGTTTGTGATAAAGTAGGTAGATTTTTTTTCTGAATTCAACTGGAATGTTTTATTTTTTCCATCTAGTTACAATTTCCAAATCCTCATTTGATTCATTTTCCAATATATCTATTTCACGCCTGTAATAGGAAGGACAATATCATATACATTTGTGTATACAGATGATTTCAAGCAGCCTGACAGTCCCGAGGAATACAGCAGGAAAAGAACACTTAAAACTGAGCCTGAGTAACAACTGCCCTGAGTGGCCTTGTCCTTCAAAAAGTACCATGTAGTAGCAGCATTGCCTTTTTCTATACCATAGGGTGACCAGGTGTGAGGGGGGATATCATAGTGGCCTTCAACTATGTGAAGAGAGGTTCCAGCGAGGATAGAGCTAGGCTGTTCTCAGTGGTAGCAGATGACAGGACAATGAACAATGGTCTCACATTGCAGTGGGGAAGGTTGGATATTAGGACAAACTTTTCACTAGGAGGGTGGTGAAGCACTGGAATGGGTTACCTTGGGAGGTAGTAGAATCTCCAATCTTAGAGGTTTTTAAGGCCTGGCTTGATAAAGCTCTGGCTGGGGTTATTTACTTGGGGTAGATCCTGCTTTGATGCTTTGAGCAGGGATTGAACTGGATGACGTCCTGAGGTCCCTTATATCCCTAATATTCTATGATTCTATGATTCTATAAAATCTTTTATCTGGAGGTGTATTTTGCCACAGATTTCCACTGAGTTTCACTAAGAGTTTATCGTGTCAGACTCTATCAAATGATGCACTAAGATCCAAAAAGATTCCTATTGATGACTGTGGTGGCTTTTGTTGGAATCCATAAATAATAAACTGATAGAAGGGCACCAACAAGTCCATAATTGACGGCAAGGGCCTGTATGCCATTTGGATAGGTTATATCTTCCCTTCTTTTAGAAGTCACCATAGAAATCTTGATTGTACCATTATTTTCATTATCTTGCAAAGATGACAGATTAAAGATACAGGCTGATACCTGCCCACAGAAAAGAGATCCTTGGCAGTCTTAAGAAAAGGAACTATAACTAAAGACTTCCACCAATTAGGTACCTTCCCTTTCAGCCAGAATTCATTTATGATATCCAACAGCATCACAAAGTGGTGGCTATAGTTTTATTCTCAAAGTGCTTTTTCGCATAGCTGTAGACGAAGTCCAGCCCAGGGAACTTGCTTTATTCAAGTTTCTCTATTGCATTTTCTAGCTCATGTATGGGAAAGATCCTTCTGAAGCCAGGACACTCAGTTGCATCTGTGTGTAAGTTTTTAGATTCACTTTGTCATTTATATTGACTATTCCATTTGTACAAAGATGAGGATAAAGTCATTGCAAAATACACATGAGAATGTTAGTCTTGACATAATATTCAACCAGTATCTTCACAGACTCTTTATCATCTAATGCCTGTACACCTCCATTTTTCAGGATATTAGTGTTCTTTTGATTGAAGGCCTTAGTCTGTTTGTTTTCAATTTGCTGCAGTATCATCCATTACTCTTTTTCTTTGTTACAATGCAGAATTTCACAAGCCCCTTCCAATGCCTTCATCATTCAGCTATTTTCACAGTAATTCCTTTGAAGAATTCGTTCCATTTTCCTTAATAACACTTTTTGTACTGGTATCATTCCAATGTGGAACCCATTTCTTCCTCTTACCTCTTGGGATGCTCTTTTTTGCTGATTTCTGTGCAGTATATTCAGATACCTTAAGGTTTTCCACAAGGTTACCTGTTATAGGTGTTTGAGAAACAATATTCTCAGGTGTCTCTGTGAAATAGGACCAATCAACATTATGAAAATTACATCTCCTACTTATCAAGTGAAAGCTCACTATCTTCCTATTCCAACAAGTGAGTACAGGTTGATGATCACTTCCAGCATCCTACAAAACAGTCCATGTGCTTCTCACCAGAGTTGCATCTAATGCCAAATGTGTGCCATATGATCTTGATGTGTGCTTGTGGTCTCATTAATCAAGACAACTAAATCATTGTCAGCAGTATCTACATCCCAATCAATGGTTCTTTCTCCCAGACTTCACCTTTGGGGTTGAAATCTCTACAGTTAATTGTTTGGCTGAAGTTTCCAAATGCTGTCTCAAGGTTCTCTTTATCAATTGAGCTATCATCAAAATGATAGACATTAACAACTCTTAGCTCCTCACACCTGAATTTGATAGAGATGCAATCCAACTCAGTATCTCTGTTCATCTCATACACTCCAAAATATCTTTCTGATTTGACTGTTTCCCTAACAATAAACAGTCAAAACTTACAATGGATATACTTCATCAGAAAACTTTGTTTCTTGTGTAGCAGCAACGTGGATATTTTCCTCACAACAAAACTTTTTCTACCTCCTTGATATAGTTCCAGATCCCCATTACATTCAAATGCATGATGTCAAAGGTGTCTTTAGCATATTTCTTCACACCTTCTTCAGAAACCACAGGAAGTCACATATCACTTTCCCTGTACACGGTAGCAACATGTTTTCGAAATGTCTTCCACAACTTTATGGTGAGAATATGGTTGCCAGAGCTCCATTAGCTAGCAATTTCCTTTGGGAATGCCCTAATAGCATGAGGAAGTAAGGATGGTCTTTACTGGGATTTCTATTCATTCTTTCTAGATCCTTTCCCTAACTCAGGAGCTTCCCTGCAGCTCTCTTTCCTCCCCACCAACTGAGCTACTTGATTGTCTTATCTTACCACCCAGGAGTTACGTGGCTAGTCAGAGGTGTAGCCCTATCCAACTCCCTTAAAGGAGCCCTCTCACCTGTGACTGTTACAATATGTTTACTTGCTTTAAACCAAACAAATGTATTGTTAACTGTCACAGGATAGGAGGATCCATTTAAAGGAGTTGGACATGGCCATACCTCTGAGTAGGTAACTGCCTCTTACATACTGAGATAAAAAATAAACAAGTAGTTCAGTTGCAGGGAGAACTGCAGGGAGGCTTTTGGGTCAGGGAAAGGATTTGAAAGTAAGAGACTTGAGTGGGGATATCTGCTGTGTAGGCAGCAGCAGAAGCCCTCTGAGTCAGACCCTGTAAGAGATCCAGGTGGCAGGATCTGGTATGATTGACTGATGTCAAAATTTGATTGTGTTTGAATGTTAAATGCATCCCTGGGGAAAGGAGAGGAAATAATGACACTGGTGAGAGCTATATTGACACAGTTTACCAGTGAGTACACAAGTTCAAAACCTGAGGCAAAACTGGTCTTTGTTGCCAGTTTGGGAAGATCATGTTACATTAACATGCAAAGATGTCAGAAAAGAATTTCAAACAATAGACACTCAACAGCAGGAAAGGGCAAGGAGAGAAAATGGAGACGAATGCTGATAATCCAGATGCTGTGGACACTCTCCAACAAATTCCCATTGAAGTCAATGGGACCCATTCCTGGGCAGATGTGGATCCACCAAGGGATAGCATTACCAGAAGAATTTAGAGTATGGAGCACTAAAAACTGCTTGTGTGGTGGTCTGCCCTATTGGAATTTCCAGGGAAAGCAACCCGCCTTCCCTTGAAAGGACAAAGAGACTACTTCCAATCAAGATAGGATAGACAAGCTGTGATACTTCGAAAACAGATATAATATTTATTTAGAAGTGAATGGTTACATTAAGTAGAAAGAGAGATAAACCAAGCATGACTTGTAACCATAACAATATGCTCAATATTCTTAACACTATATAATTTAACACTATAATACTTAATACTATAATACTTGACACTATCAATCTAACAGTAATATACTTAACACTCTATATAAACCATAAACATCTATACTTAAACATCTATCATCCAGCAAGCATGGATAAGGTGGTTGCTGGATGGGTAGAGAGAGAGAATCTCACTCAGACCACAAGCATCCAGCTTTATTGACATTCAGACAGGTAACCATTTCTTACACAACCTTTAAAACATCCCTCTGTTCGTCAAGGAAGGTCCTTCTCTATCCAAACATTGCTAAGAGAGTTACCTCAGGCTCAGACACGAAGCAGGGACTCAGTTAGCCCGGTTGTTTAAATCCTAAGGTGCACCTTTGCTTCAGTGATGCTCACCAATGTTCAGATGTTTTCGGGGTGTCGTGCAGGTCTTGCCATGGTGCTCCTTTCTTTGCCATAGGTTCTTTCCAGCTCTTGATCTGGTGATTTTAGCTCTTTTCTTTAGGTGGTCAACTCCGTGAATTCAGCTCTCTATAAACCTTAGCCTGCTGACGGGGGGCTTTATATACAGTTTGGTCACCCACGCTCAGCCAAGTAGCTTGAAGGCTACTTAATATGCTAATTAGGCCGTGTCTGCCATGTTAATTAGGTTCTGATGTAAAAATACTCTAAGCCAATCAATTACAAAATATGTTAATGAGCCTCACCTTCTATGCTAATTAGCCTTGTCCTCTATGCTAAAGAGAAGGGTGGGGCAGGGACTATGTGTCAGGGAAGGGAGGGGTTACATTAGCAGTAAGAACATCAAAATGGGGAGAGGTTAGGAGTGAGGAGAGAGTTCGTCTAAAGCTCACCTTTGGTAGGGGAGGGGTGATGTTAAGAGTGAAAAATGTCATAATGGGTAGGGGAGGGGCTAGGAGTAAGGAGGAGTAAATCCCCCTTCCAACTGCCATTCTTAACTGTTACTTGTTGGATTTTTCTGATTACTAATCCTTATCTAAAAATCCTATTCTTAAAACTAATCATTATGCTAAATGTTATAAAATGTCCTGATACTGATACCATTCTTTTTAACCACCCAAATATTCAGTCCATCAATCTCAGAATTTTTAAACACCTTTCAAGGTGTTTCTGAAAGTCTTTATTTTAACATTCTTTTTGGCCATTTAGACAACTAAAGCAAAAATCTCTGACTACAACAGAAGGAAAAATTGTCAGTGGTATCTGACTTTAGCATCTGATCTCAAACAGCTGCTTCAACCTCAGTCCTTTTGCCTGCAGTGTTAAAATATAAACATAAGTGCAAGCATTACAACAGCATTTACAACCTGATGGAGACTTATCTTTCAAAGACTTTCCCTTCATTCAAAGATAGACGCACACACCCCATTCAAAGTCATATTCATATGTAGACAGACACTCTATAGAAAGACATGCCACAAAACCAATGAATGCAATATTCATACTACTTGAATCCAAGAGAACCCAAAGACAAAGCCCCTGGAAACCACAAACAGGTAACATCTTTTTTTTTTTCCTGATTCAGTGAAGAAAATGTCTCAAACATCTTGGCAATGTTTCCATACTAGTCCTCAGCAAGTTCAAGAAGAAATTTGTTTTTACTGCAGGTACCATCCAGAACTGCCTCTTCTACCTAACCATTGTACACGCAGGAACCCTCTACAAATCTTAATTGCTTACATGAACAGGTATCTCTCATAGAATCATCCCACTTAATCAGCAGGTATAGAGATTACACCAGGTGCCTGTTAAAAGGTAACCTTTAAGATCTCAGCCCTTCCGTAAAGTATTTCCAGTAAGGTTAACCTGTGAATTACTCAACATCATTATCCTATATTTACTCTGCTAACAACATTATTATATCTTGACTTGTAGGGTCTGATCTAAAGCCCTTTGAAATCAATAGGAATCTTTCCATTTACTTCAATAGGCTTTGGATCTGGCACTATATGGTGAACAATTTTTAAAGGGTTCCATTTTTCTGCAGTGTTTATTCCTATTTGTTATTCCTACCATCATAGTAGCATGTGCTGTAATTACTTTATTCCTTGTTTCCTTGCTTTGTACATAATTTCATGAACCAACTTTTCATTTATTCCAAAACTCCCAAATTTAGACATGCCATTAACCTCAGATGCGGTACTTTGTCAAAAATGCTTTCTGAAGAAAAGATAGCCTTGTCATTTCATTAGAAAATTTGCACTAAGGGTCAGAAAGAAATCTTATTTTAATCCTCTTTTAATCAGCAAGGTTGCACTATCTCCCATCATAACCTTTTATTTCTGGGTAGATGCTAAAATAATTTCCTTTCCAAAAACTCCTGACATCTGAAGCCCTTGTCATGACATTAATTTAGTTATTGAACACATGATGAATTTATGTAGAGAGATTTTTCTTTTAAAAAACTTTTTCCCAGAGAAATGCTCAGTATACATTTACATATTCTAACCAAATGAATTACTTTACACCTCTTAAAGGGTTTAGAAATAGCTTTTTTAGATTTAGACTCCCCTTGATTGGTAGCTGGTTTTCACAAAATCATAATCTGGTTCAAATTATGGAGGATCTCCCTTCCGTTACGTTCTTAAAGATACTTCACTCTTTCCCCCCATGAGGATTATTTCTGCATATGGGAGCAAACAATCTCTATGTTTCAACTCACTCTTTCCTTTGAATTCTTCCACTGGGAGATGGGATGAGAACACTGGGCTTTGCCCCCTATTAAGGTACTTATATGATTACCATAGTATCTGATCATATCACATCATTAATATATTTATCCTCACAATACCCTGTGAGGTAAGGACCATTTTACAGATGGGGAAGTGAGGCATGGAGAGACTAAGAATGCATTTACACTGGACCTGGAGGTGTAACTTCCAGCTCAGGTAGATGTACACGAAGGAACTTTGAACAAGATAATGCAATAAAAAATAGGAGGGCAGCCATGGCACCATGGGAGCTAGCTGCCCCAAGTACAATTCTGTCTGAGAGCCTAGGTATATACTTGGGTGGCTAGCCCATTCTGCTGCCTGTGCTGCTGTAGTCTCCACTGCTATTTGATCAAGCTAGCATTCTAAAAAGATAGTGTGCCTTCCTGTAGCTGAGCTGGCAATTATACTTTCAGCCCCAGTATAGACAAATCCTAAGTGACTTGCCCACATAGGATATCTGTGGCACAGGAGAGAAATGGAACTGAGATCTCCTAAATCCCAGATCCTAATCACAGGACTATCCTTCCCTTGGAAGAAGCCAAAGATTACACTCCCTGAATCTATGCATTTGTGGGTACCACTGGTCAAAAATTCTCCTTCAATACTTGACAGAAAATTGAGCTTTTGACTAAACAACATTTTTCACAAAAAGTGTCTGCTTCCTGCAGGTTAGGCCTTATTTCCTGGTCCATGTGATATGAGATGGATCAGTATTACTTAGGGCAAACATTTTGTGAGCAATTCATATGCTGAAAAGTTGTTTGCATAAAACATTAACCAGGTAATTTTGAAGTATGAACAAATTTGTAAAATAAAAATATGTACATGGGAATTTGTAAAAAAAAAAAAAAGCTAAATTCTGCAAATAAATTGTTTACCACACATAATTTCGTCAGTTCTAATGCTAACAAATAACTTTATTGAGACAGCTAACTTAACCTGGTGGTTTAAGAGATTTCCTTATTCATACATAAGCATTCAATAATGGTTACCTTAAAAAATAAAACATTTTAAATGCCTTTTCCTGGGATTCATATGCAAATAATTCATATTATATAAAATCCATACAAAGGCAGGTGTTTGTATTATATTCACCTAAAGAACAATAGAGGTGGAAGGTTAGAGATCATACTAAAACCAGATTAAAACACTTTGTTTGCAACACATTAACTGAAACTAATAAATATGCAAATTAGATTATTATTATTATGTAAATTGCACACTTTCAATACTCTGGTGAAGAACCATATCAACAATTTCAATTAAAAATTACAGTTGTCTAAGTATTGTAGTTTTTAAGCAGGAATTACTTGACAGCATCTGAAATGTTGAGAAATGATTATTTCTTTATTACATTCCATTTTACATCAACTCCACCAACTGAGTCAATCAGAAGCTAAATGCTATTATAGAGACGAGTGTAAAAGCTCTACTAGACAGTTACATTTTCTTTAGCTTCATTCATCACAGAAAGTGTCTCTTGAATTTCTTGAAGAAGACAGAAACTTTACTGTTCTCCTTTGGTAAATTCTCCTTCAAGGCAAATATTTTTTATTTCTCTCTTTCAGAAAAGCTTTAATTTGTTCTTATTTCTATTTGAGAAAGAAATGCAAACAGTAATAATGGGGATGTTGTTTTAATGGGACCGTTCTATTTGATTTTATTCAAATGCATTTTATCCCATTGACAATGCCTCTTAAAACACTTTCAGAACAAAATGCTCTAGTCTTCAGATCCACACTGAAATTTTATCATCTGAATATTTGTGTGAAATCTTTCATACTAAAAAATTTCATATTGATGTCTGCATTATGGTAACTAATAGCAATTATAACAGAACAAGGTCTTTAGTAGTGGAAATCAACTGATACAGTGAGCAAAGAATTCCAAAATTGTATTGGTGTGAAGCAGACATTGAGTCACTGGCAGAAGATTGTTTATTATTTAACAGCAACATGAGCTTCTGTGCTCCCCTCTGCTGCATGACGTGCATGGTGAAAAAAAGCATGGAAACATCATGCAAAATATGAGCAGTAGGGTAGGCAGAGAAAACTGGTAATTTCTCCATTCCCACCAGGTAACCACATGCAGGGCACTGCTCCATTTCTACAAACAGGGAAAGAATACATAGAACATTCTGTTCTACAAGTTATAGTCCCATTAGAAATCACTAATAGGATCACGGTAGGATTTGCTGGCAAACTTTCTTTAAATTACTGCTGCCCTGAGCATCATTAGTTCATCCTGTGCCACTGGTGGGCTCACATGGTAACAGGTGGTGGGGCAGTTTATACTATCAGTTTGTTTTTGCTAGCCATGCTGCTGTTGCTAGTGATCAGATTAGGAGGGGTTCAGAGGCAGAGATCTTGTGTAGATGACCCAATATGCACAGATCTTCCTCCACTTTTTACTCCCTGCCTGATGCACATCACCTGAGCCCTGCCTTACTGTGCAGATGGTGTGGGAAAATGGACTCTGTTGAGCTTCTAAGGTCAGGCTTTCCCTTCTGTGCATTTTGAATGGAAAGGAAAGAAGTCTCATGACAACTTACAAAACGTTTGTGAGATCTGTAAGGCTAATGCCACATGCCTCAGTTCCCAGTTTTTACCAAACTAAGGGTCAAACTGTTTCTCAGAGTATATGTGCACACAAGCTTATGAGGAAGTAAGAAAACCTGCCTGAGTTACCTGGAGATTAGGTTCAGGCATGACGGAATAAATGTGAGCTGAGCTCGCAATCCAATTCTCTCTTGTGGAGAGTGGTGCTGTTTCATACAATGCCCCTTACTCCAAATTACACCTAAAGTCAAATATCAGTCCGCTGTGAGTACTTAATTTCAAAAAATCATGGTGGAAACAGTGAAACTGGTATAAACAGGTCAATTATCATACTCGTGTCAGAGTTCATTGTCAAATTAGTTGTAACTTTGTTTAACAATAATAGTCATAAATTCAGTTAACAGGTCAAATAACTATATGAATTTGCCGTGTAAGTTCCAACTCACTGAGCCATATGTGGTCATTAAGAATGCCAAGGACATGATAGGCTTGGTATGACTGGCAATTTAAGATAGATTTACAGTCGGATATTTGCATAATAAAGAGACAGATGCAACAGGAGCAGGAAGAAGAGATTTTAGGTTTAAAGGGTGTTAGTAAGAAATCATTCCCTTAATAAAATCAATTTGAATAATACCAATGTTGATTGGTCACTACTCTTCTCTGAGAAGGAGGAAAGAGATTGTGTTAGCTAATGGGTGAAGTTTGCTATCAATAGCTGTAAAGGTTTCCTTGAGATTGCTTTTTCCAGCAGTAATTAACCCTGAGTAGAAGGAAGTTTGCTCAAATGCCACTCAGATAAAGATGCTGATACACCTTTACAGGAAAAATAATGAATTTAAAATCCAAAGATCCTTCATTGCCACTTAAGTTTTGGACTGGAGATTGATGCTGTGGGGTCGTTTGTATGTTTTCAGGGAGAAATGCAGGGGAAGAGCACCTGAATAAGGTACAGTGCAATCAGTCATATTAATTAGATTAATGTGGTAAAGATAATGAGCAGTTTCTGTCTGTTGACCAAAGCAGTGAGGGTTGGATTTTACTCAAGAAACAGAAGGGCAAGCGGGACAAAAGTAAGGGCTATTTAAAAATGAAAATAGAGGCTATAGGCCGAGATTGTCTGATGGGAATTTAACTATACAAGAGACAGAGACTGGCAGCAGAACAATTGTGAAACTATACAAAACATCTCCTGAAGTTCACTGAAAAAGTATGGAAGGTAGGGAAAGAATGGAATGAACAATATGTTGCTTAGTTCCTTTATTTCCTGTGTACATGCAGAAGGGAAGGATTGTAGGATCCAATGTAACAATATGTTCTAAAATCTATTGACAAAATGCAGATGTGATGCATCCCTAATAAATTATGAGTTTTGTTATTAATATTATGCATATCAAAGGCTTTAAGTTCCAAACACCTAAAGAGAGGAAGAATGGTCCAGCTGTTAAGGCACAGGGTTCAGTTTCTGCTCTCCCACAGGCTTCCTGTGTGACCATGGCGAAGTCACTGAGGGCATGTCTGCACAGCAGTTAAACACCTGTAGCTGAGCCATGTCAGATGACTAGGGTTTATGGGGTACAGGCTGTGGGGCTGTTTACTGCAATGTAGACATTCAGGTTTGGGGTGGACTCCAGGTTATGGGACTCTCCCCTGCTCGTGGGGTCCCAGAGCTGGCTCCAGCTCATGACCGAACTTCTATAAAGCAATTAATCAGTCCCACAGCCTGAATGCCCAGGGCCCTAGGCAGCTGACATGGGCCACCCATGGGTGTTTAACTGCTGGGAAAACATACCCTTAGGGTAAAATTTTCAAAGGGTATAAGAGCCTAAGTCCCACTGATTTTTAGTGATACTTGGGTTCCTAAAGGCCTAAGTCACTTTTGAAAATGGAACTTAGATGCTTTTGAAAATGTTACCCTAATTCTCTCTGTGCCTTGATTATTAATAGAGGTGATGAGAGCCAACAGTGTACCTGCATAACCAGATAGATGGAACACCTTTCACTGGGCAAAATATTTTCAGTGAATCGTAAGTGAATTAAAACATGAATTTTGGGGGACACAGCCATTATTTATGAATTTGGGTTGAATTCGTAATAGTTTCAGCCAAGAAATACTGAAAACAAAAATTTTTAAAGTGTCAAAAAGTTTGTTTTGATTAAAAACCAAAACAAAGTTTCCAAAAGATTTTTGAAAAGATCTCTTTGACTCAACATTCAAAATGTTTACCTTCAACTCGACTGAAGATCGTTTTGCATTTTACCAAAAAATGAAAATTTTCAGTTTTAGTTCAAAACAATCCAATTCTTTTCCTGATTTTTGGTTTGGACACAGAACCAAGAAAAAACAATTGTTTTCTCAGCTCTATACACAATAAAACAAACAGAAGCCATTTATAGACTCATAGACTCATAGGTCAGAAGGGACCAATATGATCATCTAGTCTGACCTCCCGCACAAGACAGGCCACAAAACCCTACCCATACACATTTATAACAACCCCGAACCCATGACTGAGTTATTGAAATCCTCAAAAATGAGATTTGAAGACCTCAAGCTGCAGGGAATCCACCAGCAAGCGACCCATGCCCCATGCTGCAGAGGAAGGCGAAAAACCTCCGTGGCCCCTGCCAATCCGCCCCGGAGGAAAATTCCTTCCCGACCCCAAATATGGCGATCAGCTAAACCCTGAGCATGTGGGCAAGACTCACCAGCCAGCACCCAAAAAAGATTTCTCTGCAGTAACTCAGTTCCCATCCCATCCAGCATTCCCACAGACCATTGAGCAGACTTATCTGCCGATAATCCAAAATCAATTGCTCAAATTAAACTATCCCATCATAACATCCCCTCCATATACTTATCAAGCTTAGTCTTAAAGCCAGATAAGTCATTTGCCCCCACTACTTCCCTCGGAAGGCTATTCCATAACTTCACTCCCCTAATGGTTAGAAACCTTCATCTAATTTCTTATGCTTCACAAAAGAAGAAGTTTCAGATCGAGACACTGCTACCATAAATTCTTGCATTTATTAAAGAGGAACTTGGAATCATAGAATATTAGAGTTGGAAGGGACCTAAGGAGGTCATCTAGTCCAACCCCCTGCTCAAAGCAAAACTAACCTCAGCTAAATCATCCCAGCCAGGGCTTTGTCAAACCGCATCTTAAAAATCTCTAAAGATGGGGATTCCACCACCTCCCTAGGTAAAGGTACTTCCCTTTTTCTTTTCTGTGGTTTGATTTACACTGAACTAAGGAATAATGATTTCCAGTTATCATAATCAAAGCATGAAGAAATAAGAAATCAAACAACTTTAAAAAAAGCACTAAGTCAAAAGTCAAATAATAATTGATTATTTTATCAGCATGAAATATTTCAACAGTATCAAATTTAGAAAAGAAGGACTTTTGTTTCCAAAGGCTACTAAATTCAGAGTAAAGTTGTACTGGATGGAAGGAAAAAAATCAGTTCTAAATGTAACAATTTCACTGGGAATATTATTCCTATTTAAGCTTTAAAGTGACCAAGTTTCAATTGCTAGGTGCCATAGGGTGTTGTTATTCTATCCTCTCCCCTGAAAATAGGTGGTATTATATTTGGCTTTTCAGTATAATGCAGTAAGAAATAAAATTATAGAGCACCAATTAAAGAAGATCTGAGCGTGTTTTAAATAAATAAAACAGCACCATACCTTTATTCAACTTTGATGGGCTCTGGCTTATTCAGTTTCACCTAGTAATGGAATCCATAATCAGCTAGCTTAATTATTATGACAGGTGTGAAATCATTTCATATTATTTTACTATAGATAGTGTAATAATAATTCTTTTAGTATAATTAGTATGGTAAGGAAGATGGTTTTAAATTAGTAATGAGAACATGACAGATAATCAGCAGTATCAGATCTATGGGAGTGGATAGGGCAACAGAAGGTCAGAGATGAATGTAAGAATGCATTCTCAATGTCGTATTTGTAATTAAGTAAAAGAACCTTAAAATCAACAAAGAATTTCACTGGGTACCTATGAAGAGATGTAAGGCCAAGAGTTACATTGGTGCAGAATCAAGAAAAATGTAAGCTGCCATGTTCATTTGCTGGAATCTATGAATGACATTCTCTGGGACATGTGCAGTGCTGCAATACTGTAGCCAAACCTAGAAATGACACAAGCATTATACGTTATGGAGGCCATTATCTAGGAAAGAGACTGCAGTTGAAAAGGCGTGCTAAGCAAACCAGGCTGTCTTAGACCTAACAATGAAAACCAGGGTCCATTAATGAAAAATCCATCCTGAGGGCAGTCTATCATCACTGAAAAGCATGGGATCTGCAATTGCCTTGTGTGGCTTATCAAGGCAAAAACTGTGTTGGTCAGATGTAAGCTTACTCTAAATGGAGGTAAATTAGAATCAAACCAGACAACAGCGGCAGCAGGCATGCTCTGAACATGTGTACAGACCTGATCTCTGCGAGACTGTACAGCAGGAGGGAGAGAGGCAGGCCACCGATAGTTGGAGGGGCAGCAAAACACTCGCACAAAAGACAAGTATGGATGCGGGAAAACATAATGCAAGTGTTAGAGAGGTCTCAAGTGTGAACAGAAGTCAGATGGAGATGGTCTGACCCTGGGAGCCCTTCAATGCCAACTGGCAGAGGAGCCCCCATACTGTAACTAACAGTCAGGCCTGAAACACTCATTGCCCAACACGTTGTTGTCATAATATATGTCTCAAAAGTGTCATGTGAAGTATCATCTGTAAACTGGTGACACTCTGGTCCTGAAAATGTATGTACTTATTGAGTAAAAAGTGTTATGATAGTGCGCTGGAAAAATGTTCTTAAAATGTATCTGTGTGGCAAAGCATAAAACCACCCTGCCCTAGACAAAGGAATGTCTGAGCAGCTGGTTACAGGTGGAGAACAATGAAAGAACATGTACATATAAGGTGAATAAAGCCAAAGCAAGCGTGAAGAGAAGACCAGACCATTTAACAATCACACAGGGGAACAGAATCCACATCCTAGGAAGCCTTCCTGGTTCTTGAGGCAGAGACAATGAACTTTCGGCAATATAAAGAGAACAAAAACATTTTTGTTATCTATCACTGAGGAGACATAGAGTACAGCACTATGTGAGCCTGTGAAAGTCAGATCCCTTTGTGTGGAGGGCTAGGGATGCTGGTAAGTTGATGTGAGTAAGAAAACTGCTTAGGCAAAGATTGTAACTTGCTAAGATTAAGTTTTAGTCATTAGCAAGTGTGTCTTGTTTTGTTTGTAACCAGAGCTGTCTCTTTTTCTCTTGTTTAGCATCACTTAAATCTGTTCTTTTTTGATAAACATATTCTTGTTTTATTACAAAACCATCCAAGTACTGTGAATTGAAGTGTGAGTCTTCAGCTAAATTAAGAGGCAGGTGTATGCTCTGTCACTTTGGAGGCAGTCAATTTAATAATTTCTGTGAGTGTCCAGTGACAGGGTCTGGAGACTGTAGGGAAACATCTCTGGGGAAGTCAGTATATGGAGTTCACTGATTGTTACCTGCAATGTTTAGACGGACAGTCTCGAGGAGTTTGTTGAGCAGGCAGATAGGCTGTTGTGTCATGGAGCTGACACACCGCTCAATAACTGCAAAGCTCACCTAGAGATTCAACATTTCTCCACTCAGTCAAGCAACACCTAAATCCCTTTAAAAGCCTGGCCCCAATTGCCTTAGTTGGCTCCTTGAGCTTCAATAGCAGCTTTCATCTGAGGATTCCAAAGCACTTAACAGAAGTGGACAAGTATTATTAGCCAGATTAAATGGCATGTTAATGTCACACATGGCTAGACTGAGTCTTTGCTTGTGCCATGAGGGAGGGGCAATACGTGACTGCACCAACATACAAGGAACCCTGGGGAAGGAATTATGACTTACAGTTGCAATTTCTTCAGTGCTCCTGCTTCCACCTGTGATGAGTAAATTAACTGGCACCAATGAAAGGCTGCAGTACTTCTCTTGTGGCAGCTCTGTTTACTGGGGCATGGGGGTTGTCAGGCAGGGAGAAGGATAACAAAGGCAGGGTTCTTCCAACTTCCCACTCCATGACCACATGCTCGGGAGAAGCCCAGGTTCTGCAGCTCCTGTGCTCCAGCCAGGCTGCAGGTGGTGGTAACAAGTGTTGTTTCTTGCTGCTTTGTCTGGATGCATTAGGACACTTGGAACTAACAAAAACCTAAAGTTAGACCCCAGGTTACCTATTACGAGTATACTGAACATGTGTTTCTGAAGTGCACACATGCAAACTCCTCCCACAGCCGGCCCACAGATAGATCCATTGTTAACAATACGCTGCATGGAACACAACTGTTCTTAAGAGCTTGCAATTTTGTCATAAACAGAGTTACCTCATGACCTGCGGTAATCTCAATGTTTCCTTATAGGAAATGCCTTAAATATTGATATAATATTATATAATTATCTGAGGCAAGTTGCAAGAATTTATGTGATCATGGTAATCCTTAGACCTATCCTTTAGACTTGTAAAGTGTTTTACAAGTATTAAGCCTCACAATTAAGCCTGTGACTATATAAATGAGTATCAGATGTATAAGTTTTGCCATTGTCATATAATTTTAGAAAGCTGATGAAAATGTACTCAGGAGCTCCGACACTTAAGTACAGAAGCATTAGCTGGAAGGGATTGCAAGGACAACCATGGATCACCAAAAGTATAGAAAGTGACTCAGAAGCCAGATTAATTGTTTTCTAATATCCAACCTGAGTGACTTCATATGAGTTTCTTCTCTGCAAATGAACAGGCTGTGTCTATAGAAAAGAGCATTCCATCATGAGCTATTTTCAATGTAAAGATGAGAAGAACAGTAACGGAACAAGGAAGCAGTTGCAGAAAGGAAATTTTTGCCTCTCCACCCACATTGCTGGAAAAGAATAGAGTCAAGGACACAGGATCTGATACTGGTAAACTTTTGAATCCTGTCTTAAATATAACTTTCTGGACCCAAGTGATCAGTAACTTGGGAGCTACACTAATGAAGTTATAATGGTATATTTGAGAGGAGAATCTGACCCATAGTCATTGAAGTAAATACGTATAGCTTGTGTGAAATTTTAGATATGCCAGGCTTTATATAGATCATGCACTGGACACTGAGAATACCTGCTGTAAGTATTTTTACAGGAAAGGAAATGAATAAAACGTAAAGAAATCAAACGTCTTTCAGCAAGTCTTGTTCTAGTAATCACAAGTATTCCTGTGATATATAAATGCGCCGTCATTTATATAGTCCATGTAAGATCATGCACTATGATCATGATCAGACAGTGGGGGTGATGGGGGATAGGGCCAGCACTTGTAGTGCTCCATTCCAGCAAAGAAGTCATAAGGGATACTTTAAATATCAAGGACAAGGGAGGAAATAGGTGGCTATAGTGAGGCAGTGTGGCCTCCCTCCAACCCAGAAGGGGAGAAGTCACTCTCCCTACGTAAGTGGGCGATGGCAGACCAACCTCACCCCTCCCACTGGAACTGGGTTGGTGGGACTGGAAGTACAAAAGGCCAGGCCTCTACCTCAGTTGGAGGAGAGGCTGTGAGGGAGACAGATGTGTCCTCCCTGCTCCAGGCTGCTAACTCTGCTGCCAAACCCAGAGATGCCCTGCCTGGCAGGGAACCTGTGCCTGCAGGGAAACTGCTGGGACTGCCACTGCCTGCCTACCCTAATGGATCGAGGACAACTCATGGGACCCAGGTACATGGGAACCCAGGCCTAGGGAGGCAGCCAATGCCAGTCAGGCTGTAATGCCATCAGAGCATTACATCTGGATTCCCCACTGACCTAGTGGTGGGGCACTCCCCCTCCACCACTATTAGGGTCCTGGGATGGAATGCAGTGGAGTTGGGTGGGCCCACATCCTCCTACCCCCTGCCACCATCTCTGGGGTGGCAACTCCTCCACCAGAGGCCTGAGCCCCAAACTGCTAGAGGCTGATCCAACCCCTGCATGAGGCAATTGATTGCTTGCTTGCCCAGCTCTGCCTGAGGGCCAGGTGCGATAGATGGCTGCGCAGCTCTCCCCTATTGAAGGGCCCAGAGTGTATAGATGTTGTTTGGACAGGCCCTGCCTAAGGGCCCAGAACCCATAGGCTGTACTCACTGCTCCATTCTCACCTAAAGACCTGAGCGCCGCCGACTTCTTACCTGCCCCGCCCTGCTTGAGGGCCTGGGACTGTAAAGACTTTGTGTCTGCCCTGCCCTGTTGGAAGACCAGGAGCAATTAATGGATTGGCTAATTCCCCCTGCCAAAAGATAGTGACTAAGGCCCGGTCTACACTTACCTTGGTGATTCGGCAGCAGTCAACAGGAGATACACAAGTGACGTAAATCACTTGCCTATCTCCCGTCGACTTTGCAGCGTCTCCTCCACGCGGCGTCCATACTGTGCTGCGTCGAAGGGAACAGCGCTCCTTTTGACACAGCGCTACTCCACTTACGGGTGTGGTTTTCCTGCGTCGCTTCCTGGATCGACTGAGCGCGTCTATACAGATTGCTCAGTCGATCCAGAGCAATTGATGTGACGGCAGCAAATTTGCTGTCGTCAGTGTAGACCCAGCCTAAGTGAGGCGATGTGGCATCCCTCCAACTCAGAGGGGGAGGAGTAACCGGCCCTCCCTCTACAGTGGCTTACAAATTGTCTGTACAATTATATTCTTATAGTATTACTTTGACAGAACTTCAGTTCTAATGAACTAAGCAAAGATATCACACATTAGGTACCAGCTCAGACAGACTGTTGAAATATAAAATATAATATGATTCTGCAGGATGAATTCCCTCCAGTTTATTCACAGAACTAAAGAAAAGCAAATGAAGACACCTTGCCATATACTATTTTTATGCGTCTTTTAACCATGACAAGTCTTGCAGTTTGTTCAATATTTAAAATCCATCAATACCAAAAGTGTTGGAATTATAGTCCTAAAAAGCTTAATTTTTGTTCCTTCTGCAGTCATAACTATCAAGAAAAGCCAAGAAAGATTTTTTTTCTCTGATGTATATTATATGTGTAGCATTGACATGATTCATTGGCATGCTTCATGAAAAAAAAGCCTGCCTGCTTTCACCAGGCAATTTTAAACTTTTAGGGTATATTAGTGTCCTTGTTGTTCATTTGGAATAGATGGAGTCTTTCTTAGAACCGCAAACCATATAAATAAAATCAGTTGATGTACCTGAAATAGAGCATAATGACAAATGACGACAATCATATTGGAATTCAGGATCAACAACAAATAATCAAACACTGAATGAACCTGACAGAAGACCTTTAGAATGCTGCCAAAATCTGTTTGGATAAACTGAATGTTTATAACAAGCCTAATGATTTCATCAGTCTTAATTATTACTGTGGCTTGGTGAAAGACTCACATGCACTAAAAGTAATGAAGAATATGTCAAATGTTTGAACAGGAACAATTAACTTCTGTCCAAATATTTATTGTTTTGCAAATAATCAGAAACTGGGGAAAATGATAGTAATTGCAAGAGAAAGTCTATTCTATTGTCTGACCTGTACCAAAGTGATTCCCTTACACAGCAGATTAGAGTAATAAATTCTAGAACTATATGCATTATATGGTCTATTTCTATCCTAGAAACTTTTATAAACTAAACTTTAATTACTGTTAAATGATCAAAATAGAGGAATATATTCAAAACTGACAAGCTCACATAAGACATTTTATTTCCCATGATACAGATATGAAAGCAGTATGTTTTGTAAAGATGAGGAAAACTGTTTTTGTTTGTCTTTATTTATGATCAAAATTAGAAAAAAAAATATAGTGGCCCAGATTTTATAGCTGACAATCCTCATTTTCTGGATTAAACACTTTTGTTTTCCTCCTTACACTGATCAGTACCTTTACAAAATTGGTAACAAAAATAAGTCTACTCACAGGACTGCAGAGTGAGAACTTGCTGCTTTATTTAACTGCAGCACAACAGATTGAGGCAAGGAGACAACTCCTACTAACCAAACAGGAAGTAAGGCAGCATGGGGAATGGAGCACAGCTCCAACCTCTATAGCTCTGAGTAACCCCCTTAACTACAATATGACTACTACAATATGAAGTCCATTGAGTGGAATAATATAGCCAGGCTTGGAAGGATTGGACTTTGATTGTTAAATATTGATTTCACCATACACACAACTCAATGAAAAAAGATTTCCATCTGTAATAATAAAAGTATACAGATAGGCAAAGAACTTCTTAGTTTGATTTAAAGATATTTACTTTATGTATTTTGATGTGATGTTGATAATTTATAGTTTAACAATTATAAAGTTTTAGCTTTTTGAATCTCAATGGCTACATTAAATAATTATACTTATTTTCTGACTTGTCCTATTGTCTGATCCATCCAAAATTTCCTGCACCTGTGAAAATTTAAATCAATAAAAATGGGGAGGGTGGGGAAATAATTAAAAATAAACATCAATATTGTCAGTTGACATTATCTTAAAAACATGAATTCTGGCTAAATATATCTATTAAGCAAATAATTGGGGGAAAAAACTGTAATGTAATCCTAAATCCATTAACATTATTTTTCAGTTTATCTGTTATGAGCTGGATTAAACCTTGTGAGTAAATCTTGAAACTGATGTGTGAATTTAAGATAGTTGTAAGAGACAGTTAAGGGGCCACACATGTAAGTCATAAAGAAGTCTGCCCAGAAACTAGCAGTATGTGGGTGGAGGTTTCTGCTGGCTACTATTCTGATCGTGTGTGTGTGTGTGTGTGTGTGTGTGTGCGCGCGGTGGGGGGGGAATGAGGAAAAAAGTCTAGTTGGAGAACAGACAAGAAACTGGCAGAGCATCCGAGGTAGAGGAAGAAAGCTTAGCAGCAACCTGCTAGTGCAGTGTGACCCTGGGAGAAGCCAGGAAGAGAACTATTGGGTTTGGTGCTAACTAACAAGACTTTGGGCTATAAGCAAAGAAGCTATCCCTTGATTTTGGTTCCTGCTGTGTCCGGCGAAAGAGATCTTTGTACATTCCTTGTAAATAAACAAAATTGCATCATAGATAATACCAGACTCCCTCGTCAAGTTCTTCTCCAAACTGAAGACATTCCTGAGGCCCCGAACATTGACTAGCTGCTGAGGTCAAAAAGGGCAAACTTTGTAATAAAGCTAGAATAAACATATTAAATGTACACATTTAAATGTACTCACCCTACTTATAAAAATCATCCCCCTCCCCCAGGCAGACGTAAATATTAAAAAAAAGCATGATGATTTGCTGTGGTACCAGTATAAAGGTTTTATCAGCATGAGTTTGGATGGCTGCATTACTCACGTTAACTCATCTCAACCGTTAGGAAAGAACATGTGGAAAGAAACAATTTGTCTGTTTTAGCTTGTGATTACCTTAAAACGCTCCCAAGAATTAATTGGACTTCAATGAAGACTGTAGAGCACAAATGTAATATGTTCCATGCAGGAAGTATTGCTACATAAGTGAATGTGACATTCTGCATTAGTTGAAAATTTCAAGTAGACATCAGGTTTAAGTGTGTAGAGAACACATTTAATTAATCCAAGATGAAGGTAACATAGGCATGAGTGAATATGGAATAATCTGGACCTCAGATTTGACAAGCTCTTTGACAAGCACAGATGGAAAAACAAACAAACATACATTCTGGACTACTGCTGGTGACTATGTAAAGCAGCTGTTTGTTGTGCAGTAATACAGGGTGTGGCTGCATCCTCAGTTTTGGAAAGACAATTCAGGCCCGCAGGGATAGATCAGGAGACTGTGGCCTACAGTATATACTGCTAGAGCAGGTTGAACATTTTTCACCAAAACTGCTTTTTGATGGGAAAATTTCCATTTTTGTCAACAATTTTTGGGTTGTGTGAAAACAAAAATGAGAACTTTTCATTTTCTTCAAAATCATTTGTGGAAAATAAAATACATTCCTGACAAACTCTATATCATATTTGAATAAAACAATAATTTAATTGTTAAATACAAGCTCTTGTTGCATGCATGCTGAGAGCAACACTCAAAAAGCAATCAAGGATCCAAGAGGATCCTTAGACTATGAAATTTGTCTCAGTCAAGGGAGAAATTCATTTCTTTTGTAGAGAGCCAACACAAAGCTTGTGCAACATTTATACTCCCAAAAGAAGGGTTTATGTGGGACTTACATGTATCATAAGCCTTATGTTGCATCTCTACACAGAGGTAAATTTCATCCATGAGGTTTGCTCATGCATATGAGCTAGCAGGATAAGGATATATTTTTTATGTCTTTAAGAAATATTGGGGGGGAGGTGGCGAAGGAAAAATAAGCCTCCACCTTTCCACTAGAGGCTTTACTGTTGCAAACATTTATAAAGCCATATACCAATATACATAGCTGTTGCTCTGCAATGCAGATAATAAGGTTACAATTTTTAAAGGAAATGATTTGTGCTGTTAATGTTCAGCAGTTTATATTCAGTTCAACATCCATGCCTCAACTTGATTTTTTATTTTAAGCCTTAGAACATTGCCTGAAAGATGAAAATATTTTCCCCAAACAGAACACCACATTCTGTAAACAAAGACAGAAAACATTACTACATTAAAACAACAAAAGCATATGATAATGACTGGCATGACAAGCAAATCTGAAGAATATGCTGTAGAATAACCTCACACCATCAGATCTCTCTTGAGTACTTTTAAATGTCTGATCAGCATGAATTATGAATGTTTGCTGTTTTTGTTCTTTTCCTCTGTAAGACTGATCACTGACCTGCCTAGCAAATTGCTAGCTGTGTTTGCCCAAGGACGATCTAATCACAAAAAATACGGATGCAGCATTTGTAAAATCCAAACTCTTATCAAGGCTAAAGGGGAAAGGCCACAACTTCTACCATAGTGAAACAATTTAAAGCACTTATCAGCCCTCTACAGGAGAGGACTCTGCTGGCTCTGCATTTGCAAGAAAAATCATTTAGTCTCATCCCCTTTGGTTGGGTTGTGTTCATTTTTCTACATAGAAGTAAAAGGCTACAAGTAAACATAACAGTGCAAGTGAGAAACCAGGCAGTAATAAGCAAACTACTCATGATGAACTATGGGGTATGCATTTCTACCCTTGCTTTTTTTTTTTAATTTACAGAACTGCACAGCAAATATAACGAGGGGTCTATAGCACATTAATCACTATTTTGTATCATGAGCCACTTCTCAAATGCAGACAGACACCGACAGGAGGACACTGCTGGTACGCAGGCCAGGGAAAGGTGGGAAAGGTGGCTTTAAACCAACTTTTTCATCTTCAGATTCTGAGCCAGCTGGGGGGTCACTATGGCCCTCTGAATAATTTAGGCACTTGGAAGGACTGCTGTTAGTTTCAGCATCTTCATAATTGCTGTGCATGGGCATCTCCATGAGTCAGAATTGTTCCAAAATCTCTGTCATCTTTGCTATGCCCTGGACCTCAGCCCTTTCTCTGCAACTTGTGAGGACGTATGTGCAGGGCAGCCTATGTCAGTGATATATAAAAGCCATAGAGGAGGAAGACTCCCTCACACGGGGTATAAAAACACTGAAATACAGCAAATAAGCCCCATTAACCCAAAAATGAGGATAATGGAATAGCAAAGTGACTGGCAAGCCCATGGGTAACCTGCCTACAGTCATTACTCTCTAAAAAGCATAATGAAAAGGCATCATGACTGTTCATCCATGAAGCAATCTCACTGGTTAAGTATTTCAAAGGTCTGTGTCATCATTAGGCAGTATGGCAATAGGAGTCCATGTTGTAAGTAGAGTAGCAGTTGGTAGGACAACATGGCACATAAAACTTTCCTCCATTGTGCTCTTTTGGAACAGTTAGGCACAATTACAGTCCCTTTCAACACCCTCCTAAATGCTAACCACCTCCAAAAGGGTGAGGAGGCATTGACAGCAGACTGGGACATTCCCACTCTTTCTACATTGGTGTGGCATACAGGGGAGAACTTGCTAAGCACCTTTAAAGGCTTCCACACTCTCCCTGTGTATGGGAGTGCATGAGGAGACATTGTTTCTCACTGAAGAGCATTGCTTCCATGTGCTCCCAATAGGCAGTGCAGCTCTGTGCCACATAGAGCAAAGTTGGTCACATCAGGCACAGCTGAGCCCTTTATTAGGAACCCTTCAGTAGCAATGCACAAAGCTATTTTAAACATAAATCCCCCAAATTTTAGAGCCTCGGAAATTGGAAGGGGATTCCTTCAATTGGAGGGAATTGTAAATGGTGGCTAGCAGAGCACCTCCACAGTTTTAGAGCCATTTTAAACAAAACCAAGGATCACACAGCTTTGAAATTGCTCTAGAGGGCTTCCTAGCAACTGAAGTTGATTTAGCCGTTCTTATCCTTGTGTATTTTAGAAGGTTTTAAAATTTTGTTTTTAATATTTTTCTCAGGCACCTGGGTGTTTTAAGAAAAAAAGAAAGGAACATAATTATGATGAAATTGGAATGCGTTCAAGGAGACTTTCCTTTTGGAATTTGTTCATGGTAGATTTAAATATATATTTAGAAACTTGGATTCATTCCCCATGAAACTATACCAGTTTTATGACTGATCCTAGACTTTGACTTCCTGATACCATTTTTAAATATATATTTAATTTACATGGATTTAATGCATAAAATAAAAAACAAGTTTTCAGTTTGCCTTTAAACAGCAATTAAAATATCAGATCCTGATTCTGATATATTAATAAAATCTAATGACAAGTGAACATTTTAAAGAAGCAAAGCAGTAATTTGCAGTTGTGGTTAAAGCTATAACCATAGCAACAATGACAAGAAAAGGAAAACTACCTCTTCACTCACCATGTTGGCATGCTTACTGAATTAGCTTTAATGGAATACATTATGGTTTATTTCACTCCAATATAAAAAAGGAATGCAACATATGTTCTGATCCTACCAATCTTTGTTCCTTTTTTAATGTCAAAAATATACATGAGAACACTAATTCCAAGATCTAAGGTGCCTCTATTATATAAGGGTTTAGTTGTTTGTTTTTTTAACAGTAGCATTGAAGATATTTTATCATGTTAAAATGTGCAATTAAAGGACATAAAGGGGAAAATGTTAATGTTGGGTTATGAGATCACTTGACACACTAAAGCAATAGTAGAGGCCCCAACCTCTACTGTTGCTTCACCCACTCTCAACTATCTTCAAGCACCCTCAACCACCAACGTGCATCCACTTACTACTGACATTTTCATGGCACCCTCACTGGTATTTTCATGGCTTTAGCCACCATCAACCACCCTCAAGAACTCTCAACAACCACTGCACATCCACTTACCACTGACATTTTCATGACAAGTGACTGCATATTTAATGTCAGTCACTTTCCAGGGTTGCAGTACAACAACTTTTTTCTTTCTTAACGACGCATCTATTCTTAAAAGAAATACACGTACAAATGAAGTTGTTACCATTTAAAAAGTCAGCTGTGGCTCCTCAAAGATCACAGTTCCAACCATGGTTAAAATTAGAGCTGGGTTGAGAATGTTTCAGAGAGGATTTTGAAACTTCCATTTTGGTTTTCATTCCAATGTGTGGTGAAACCTGAACATTTTTGAATTCTCCATGAAAAGGAAAAAAATTCTTTCAGATCGAAATGTTTCATTTTCATTTTGATGTTTTCAAATTTTATACTAAAGAATAATAAAAAATGAAGGAAATTAAAAGTTGTTTTAACAGGAAAAATCAAAATGTTTCATTCTAAACACATCAAAGCAGAATGTTTCGACGTTAGTAGATTTTTTTTTTTTTCATTTTTTTCTCTGAAATGAAATTTTGGCAAAATCAGCACAATTTCATGAAGCATATCCATTTTGAAGCATATGCATTTTCCAATGAAAAATAGTTCCACTAAATTTTTCCAACCGGTTCTAGTAATGATGTTATCTTTATAATGTCAGCCGCAAATTGATAATGAGTCCATGGTAAAGGTTGCATTTCCATGGAAATCAGATTAAAAATGCCTCTCTTTTATAGTATATTGATTAGATTTAAGCCTAATCTACACACAGATTTTGTACTGATATATGTATTTCAGATAGGAATGTGATTTGTCACCAGAATTGTTAAATTGGTAAAACACCTAATGTGAACACAGCTATATTAGTTTAAAGGTGCTGTATATAAGAATAGCTTATTTCCCTTCCTGTATGGGAATAGCTATATACCAATATAACTAGTGGGGCTATACCACCGTAACTATATCACTGTAGTCTCCCTTTTATTTAGGTCTCTGATTATAAACATCAATAGTCACAACAAACATCACATGTATTTATTAGCATGTCATTCTCAAAAACCACTTAAAAATTAAACAGAAAAAATACTATGCTTTGTCATCACAGTTTTCAGTTATGCCAAAAAGAGCTGATGGCAATGTTATCTGCTATGTAATTGTATTCTACAATGCCATTTCCTTAGCCCCAATACCTAACTTCCTTTCCTGCCTCCTCAGTTCTGGCTTGTCAGGGTGATCTCTTCTCTTTTTCAAATATATCTTGTTTATTTTTATTTTTTTAAAGAAGACTTTCCACTACATTGGAAATAGTTATTACTATTGTTTGTTCTGCAGTAGCACCAAGAAAATAGGATCCCATTGTGCTAGTTGCTGAATAAACATATAACAAAAAAGAATCCTTGATAAAAACAGCCTACAATCTAAGTTAAATGCAAGGATGTTCCCTTCTTGTATTATCAGAAAAGGTAAATAGAAGTGTCCATCTCACCTTCTCCATACCATTTATTATTTTCTACACTTCAGTCATATTCCCTCTTATTCACGTGTCACCTAAATTTCTATTCAATCCTTCTTCATCAGGAAGTCTTTCTACACTTCAAATATTTTGATCATCTGCAGCATCAAGCTCATAGTTGCAGCTCTTGCAATCATGGGAATGTTGCCTGCAGGAATGTCCCCTTGCACGTGGGCTACTGTAATTTACATAGTAGCTAAATGCCCCCAAGAGGACAACACTTCAGCCAGGGATCAGTGCAGCAGAAGGGTCTCATGGCACCGCTCCCTTTTCTCTATCCCTGTTTTCTGTGCTAGCAAGAAGGATAAGGGTAGCATATGAGCCTATAGCTTTACCCCCTCCACTGTACAGCCAAGATCTGCCCCAAAGTGATGGAAAGCAGGTATACCACTTCAGAGTATCTGATTCATGAAATATATTACACAGCATAATGTTTTTCTTATGATACTTTTATCTCTCTTTGTGTGTATGTGTGTGGCACATGCACATGCTTGGGGTCAGAAAGCCTATTGGCGTGTTGCTGTGGTACCAAAGCCTTCTGAGAGAGAAATGTACCTATGCAATCAATTTCAGATAATTTGCTCCTAAACATTTTACCCTCCCTTTTTCTGGTACCAAAATATTGGAATTACATGATTTGATGTGGATATGATGGTGATAACCATAAATTAGAGGTCTCAGTATTAGAGCTACACAAAGCTCCAGTTCCTTCTTTTCCTTTCCCTTCCAGAAATAAATCTCAAAAGACTGTGAACTCCATCAATGTTTCCTTCTTATTGATTAATCTTTCCTTTGAATTGTGCCCTTCAAAATAGCATAGCAGGCAAAGTAACCTCCACCTGCTAGTTTGGACACTTAGGGGAAATGGTCATTGTGGCTATCGTCAGTGGACTTTGCTTCTCTGGGACAGTTCCGTGAAATGCTGAGCACTTCCTTTGATGTTCTGTGTGCCCTCAATGCACACGGATTTGAATGGAATTGAAGGTGCTCAGCATAGTGCATGACTGGGTTTTTTTTGCCTCTGCCTTAGGCTTTGTAAAACATATTGAAGCTGCTCTCAGGTCCTCAGCCATTTTCAGTTCCGTAGGTGTTCATCGCAACAGTGTGCGTGGAAGGCACTCATTCAATCCCATACTCTGTGGAGGTAAAACTTGTGGATTTTGTCCTGCTGGTTTTGTATCCAAGCTGTTGTTTTGCTAACCTGGAGGTTTATTTTAACTGCTTCGTGATTTTTTAATGCCACTTTCCTCTAATCCTCCTTCAATAAACTCAGCAGGTTAGCCTCCATTCAAGTAAAAGTCACAGCAGTTCAGAATTTCTGTTAAAGCACTCGACACATTCAAAAATGAGCTTTTCAAAACTCATAGTAGAACTAGATTTAGACTGCCGGTTTGGGGTACACTATTCAGTACTTATTATTGAGAGACAAATATAATTTAAAACCAAAATGAATTCTGGAAATCTAATCATTATCTTTTCTTTTGGCATGTCTGTGGAAAGCTGTCGCATACAAGTCTATTACACTTTTCTATTACACTATTTGCTATAATATTGAAACGCTTACTTTTTTATTCAAAGCAGATCTCTTCAAGAAAGACCTTATACAAAAATAAATGTGTTCATGAAACAAACTTCCAGCATTTCACTTTCTACTACACTGAATTGTGTATGGAACTACCAGGCATAATTTAAGTAATGGATGGTAGAAAACCTGACCACCTATATGAAATGTATCTATTTTGCTATTCACTGGACTAGGGCAATTCATTTAAAGAGATTTCCTTTGGCCTGTTTCTGCCACAGTGTTCTCTATACACTCTTCCAAACTCTGGTAGAACATAATTACTAACCCTCTCTCTTTTAATCTGTGGCTGAGACCTGGGGAGACCCAGAATCCCAGAGTCATGGGACAGCATCAGGCTCTAAAGCTGACTTTCTAAAAGAAATTAATTCCGGCTCTTCTGGTTGAAGATGTGAGCTAAGTGTTACTGATGCAATGATGTATTCCTTAGCTAGCAGACAACTTCCATAAGAGGGAGAAGCAGCACCTACCAGAGCCCTGGACAAAGCTCTCTCACTTGACACACTGCACCAGAAGACACCAGGCCGCCTTACGGGATGGAGATGCAGTTTCCTTCTGTTTTGAGGATACAGACACTGTTGGCCCTACTGGGCGTGTCAAGTCTGGAAAATCTCACTAAAATGGGTGCCAACCTCAGGGCATACTTACAAACCAGTGCACAAACCCCAAACTGACTCTGTGCTCTGTAATTATATTTTGCCAACCAAGTGTCAAGTGTGAACTCCTCACTGTAACAGCCTTAATATGGAGTCACAGGGTATCCCCTTGGGCACTACAATCTATCTTGCCACCCAGGCAAGCTTGCCTTTGTGATGGATGGTTCCTTATGCCAAAAATCACAACAATATTCAGGGTAGTCCTAGTCCTAAAGGACTAGTCACTTACCCCAGGTCAGTTGTACCCCAGATCATACACCAAAAACAATTTTTGTAGCCAATCCAGTAGTAAACTAACTAAAGATTTATGAACTAAGAAAAGGAAACAAGAGATTTATTTACAAGTTAAAACAAATAAACACTAACACACAAATAGGTTACAATCTTAGGTTCCAAAAAGTAACAGAAGATACTGTAACGTGCAAGCGCTTTATGTTCTTTAAAGCTAACCTAAACTAAGCAGCTTGGGGATCCTTTGCTTATGCTTAGAAATATTGCCCTCTCCATGATCACGCACACTAACAAACAGCTTAGTGTTACAGTCCCTTCTGGCCTTCTGGTCATGGATTTTTATTCCCTTCTCCCAGAGTTCAAACTGTGATGGGACGAAGATTTGTGCACAGGAGCAATCAACAGAGTCTTTTATCCACTGATGTTCCACAGAAGTTCATTTGGTGTTTATAGGCCTTCTTTTGTTGGGCAGAAATTGATATCTCTCATGGTAAACTGGTATTTCACACTTGGTAATGCTTTCTATTTTGACTGTGAGGGTTTCCATTTTCATTGCAAAGACTTTTATAGTTACAAAGCACATACTTAAATATTATCTTATAACATGGGATATAGATATAAATAAGATTAATACATGTAGCAACTAACAAGTATTTCATCAAATCCAAACACTAAACACATTCTCACAAATTTAACGTCTATTTAAACAATGCTAACACACAGGTGAGCCAGACTGGTTTCCAACTGTATTTGTCAGTGTTCACTGAGGCCTAGGAGCTCTGGCTTGAGGTGGTACCCGATCTGCCAGTGTCACAGGGGTACAGAGGGCCACAACCATGGTCCAATATCTGTTGGGGTGTGGCCATGGGAAGCCTACATGAGGGATGTGATGACTCAGGGCTCCATACTTTGCCATTGGTGTTCTTTCCCTATAAACAGGTTTACATGTGAAATGTGAACAGGTTTGTCATTCATTTACACAAACAATATTGTGATAACTGTATTTTAAAAACACTGTTTCCATAAAACTTCTCACTAATAGCATTTTTAAACTATTTCACTAGACCTTTGTGCTTGTCTGAAAAAAAAGAAAATTAACTTATTGTTTCCTTTTCCTTTAGAAAATTGGCCTTTAATGGAGAAAAAGGACAACAGGAGTATATAGTCCAGCCTATAATTAAGATTTTAACCTTTCCTATTTACTGAGAAACTCTAATCTCTACATTCATTTTAGGAAATCATTAGTTTAAAACATTAAATCTGGTTTAATATCCCTTATGGTTTCCCACAGTCACCCAGTAATTCATTACCGTGCAGAATTTTTTTTGTGATTGATGCTATAAGGCACAATAGGCTGGATTCATCAAAAATATAATGAGTAGAGATTCACTTCTGGAATATTAATGAATACATGGAATTCCCATTCATTAACATTCTAACACAGATAACAAATCAGTAGCTGCAGTGAGAAGCAATGGACAACTAGCATTCAATTTCTGTCCTTCAGTGGAAACAACCACATTTTTAGATATCAGCACAATCTGATACTTATGTAGTAAATGCTGGTTGTTTATTAAAAACCTATATTAAAATATATTTTAAAAGCAATGATAAATATAACAATGTATCTGTTTTGAGATATTAATGATCAGAAACACTATTTATAGAACAGGGGTCAGTGACTGACTGCTGGGTACTGGTCAGCATTGGCACACAATCCTTCCTAGAACACATGCAAGGGAGTGTTCATGACTCTACCTCCTTTTCAAGTGGCTAACACCTCAGGAGGCACTTGGAGAGTTCAGTCCCTGCACTCACGTAAATGGTGGGCGGAGCAATGTAAAGTTAAACATTACACCTCAAACTCCCAATTTAGGAATTATAATTATATCCATAGTGAAGCAGGCTAGCTGCAGGACTATCAGCAGCAGTAAGGATTTGCAGGCTTCCGGCATCAGCTGTGTCTCCAGGTGCAAACAGCCTTCCAGCACTGCCAGACGCTGCAATCCCCACACATCGGGGTAGGGATCATTAATATCAGGGGAGAAGAAAAATTCAGATTCCCCCTTGGAGGATGTCAATTCATGGGATAAACTCACCATTCAGGGAGTATCCACAGGGCATCAGGATACACTGAAGATTCCATGGAGGTTAGTGGGGAATTTGGTTATGCTGGCATGTGGTACTCACTGGGACCTTATCATCTCTCTAATACTAAATATAAGATATTGAGAGGTGAACACTTGGACATTTTATCACTATGACCAACAGAACGGCAGGACAGGACAAGCAAAGTGTCCAAGAGTGGCTAGGAACTGGGAAAATTTGGAAGCAGCTTTACACAGATGTCAATTCTCAAAAAGAAGGCCAGCATTATACAAATATATGGATATAATAAGACAGGCATATAATACATTTTGTGCAAGGCTTGCTTTAAGTATGATGAGTAGTTTGGACTGAGGGCTGCCACACAGGCTGGAATTCAATGGAACATCCTGAATCGCTGGCTTTGATTGGAGTGGGTGACGCTATGGGGGGCAGGTGTACACAGTGACGGCAGCTTATTTACTCCTCATCAAGCCCAATTTAGACCCACTGTCCTGAATAATATTTGCTGGGCTTCTAATGAGGATGGGTGTTTTCAGAGCATCTGCAAATTTAATCAAGCCTGTGAGATGTGCTTTGGGGCCCGTGCAGCCTGCAATTGCTAAAGCTTTCATGGAAAGCCCCAATATAATAAAAAATTGGGGCAGGGGGTGAGTAAATCCAGCCCCCATTGCCCAGAGTATAGGGACAGGGGATGGAGGTCAGGGCACAGGAAAGGGGGGAAAAAGAGCTGGCAGCAGGGGTAATGGAAAAAGCTTGTCTAAAGTTAAACTCAAAGTGTTACAAGTATTCCTTTGGGATTACCCTAACAAAACAGATGAGGTATGTTTATGGGAACATTTTTTCTTTGATCAAGATTCCTTATATGGGGGTGAGAGGTAATGTAATGTCAAAAAAACTGAAGTCCAGAAGAAGGGTTGGTGCACATTGTATAGAGAGAAAAAAAGGATTGCACAGGAAATAAATGTTAATAGAGTTGCAGGACCATTCAGTCATTTACCTATGAAGAACTTCTGTGTTTCTCCCTTGAGCTTGGTTCCTGAGATGGCACCTGTTAAGTATCACTTGACCTACTTACCACCTGTCATAGACATGGGATAGTTCAGTTAATGATGCAATAGATCCTGAATTATGTTCACTGCACTATTCTGCCTTTGATAAAGCTCTGTGCTTGATTAGAACCTGTGCTTCTGGCAAAATATGACATCAGATCAAGTCAGCTTTTTTATTATTGTCAGCTCATCCTTCCGATTTTAACCTTTTAGGTTTCTGCTTTGATGGTCAGTTTTATTTTGAGACATCGCCTCCAATGGGATTGTCCATCTCCTCCTTGGTGTTTGAAAAATTCAGTACAATGCCGGAAAGGGCAAGAGTTCAGGAATCTGGTTTAAACCAGGTGGTACTCTATTTGGATGGCTTTTTGTTCACGAGCAGGGTAGATTCTGAGGAGTGTTCCACTGTACTAGCCTCATTCCATATCTAGACTTTCCCTGGATAAGATGGGAGAACTTCTGGGACTGATTATCAAGACTAGAGCAGGAAAGAAAGTTAAATGGAGGGAACTACAATCTATTATTGAGCATCCTAATTTTGCATGATGAATGGTGGTACAGGAGTGGGGGGGAGACATTTTGCACCAGGTTGTCAGCTACCTCTTTGGGAGTAGCAAAGCTAAGGTATTTTATAAAGATGATTATGATATGTTCAGAAATGGTCTTCAGATTGGATATAAAAAGGTAAAGTAAAGGTTATAACATTACTCAATTTGTTTTTCATTTTGGTAGTAGTAACTATTTGGGGAACAGATTTTGCAAACAAAAGTGTGTGTTTTTGGAGAGACATATAGTTATTTGCAGGAACAATTGTCATATCGGTACCTGAAAAATTAGGTATATGCACATGTTAGTTAGGTAAGTTAGACACATACTTTTGTGAACACGTACATTTTGTATGTGTATCTGCAGTAATTTTGTGTGAAAATTAGTGTAGCTGTACAACATAGACTCATAGACTCATAGGTCAGAAGGGACCAATATGATCATCTAGTCTGACCTCCTGCACAAGGCAGGCCACAAAACCCTACCCATACACATTTATAACAACCCCGAACCCATGACTGAGTTATTGAAATCCTCAAAAGTGAGATTTGAAGACCTCAAACTGCAGGGAATCCATCAGCAAGCGACCCATGCCCCACGCTGCGGAGGAAGGCAAAAAACCTCCGGGGCCTCTGCCAATCCGCCCCGGAGGAAAATTCCTTCCCGACCCCAAATATGGCGATCAGCTAAACCCCGAGCATGCGGGCAAGACTCACCAGCCGACACCCAAAAAGGAATTCCCTGCAGTAACTCAGTTCCCATCCCATCAACATTCCCACAGACCATTGAGCAGACTTATCTGCCGATAATCCAAATCAATTGCTCAAAATAAACTATCCCATCATAACATCCCTCCATATACTTATCAAGCTTAGTCTTAAAGCCAGATAAGTCATTTGCCCCCACTACTTCCCTCGGAAGGCTGTTCCAGAACTTCACTCCCCTAATGGTTAGAAACCTTCGTCTAATTTCAAGTCTAAATTTCCTAATATCCAATTTGTACCCATTCGTCCTGGTACCTATATTAGTACTAAACTTAAACAATTCCTCTCCCTCCCTAACATTAATCCCCCTGATATATTTATATAGAGCAAGCATATCCCCCCCGGAGCCTTCTTTTGGCCAGGCTAAACAAGCCAAGTTCTTTGAGTCTCCTTTCATAAGGCAGATTTTCCATTCCTCGAATCATCCTAGTAGCCCGTCTCTGAACCTGTTCCAGTTTGAATTCATCCTTCTTAAACATGGGACACCAGAACTGCACACAATATTCCAGGTGGGGTCTCACCAGCGCCGTATATAACGGCACTAACACCTCCTTCTCCCTACTGGAAATACCTCGTCTGATGCAACCTAAAACCGCATGTTTTTCCTTTTGAATTTGATTACTTGATATTTTAAACATCATGTCTTAAAAGTGAACAATACAAAACACAACAGTTAAGGTGTCCTATAAATAAAGTTTTAAATAATAAAAAGACATGTCAGGATAAAAAACAGGCTCATATTTTCATAATTAATGTTGTTATGCTAGGCTTGTTTTCTGGTTTTGCCTAATATTCACATTTTAATACAGTTTAATAAATATAGACAATATATCTTTTTCTGCTTCAATAAATATAATTATGATAATTATGACGTGCCCATGGCCAATAATAATGTGCATTCTACATTGAGAATCCTTAATGCTTTTTTACCCCACTCTTTCCAAGCTGCATATTTGCTGTTTTGAGGCATAAAAACACAAGTCCCAGCTAAGCTTTATGAATATTCCACAGTGAACATATTTGGTAATTATTGTCTTCTTTTTTCTATTTAAAATATTATAAAGTAGACACTTTAAAACTATATCTACAATTAGGCTAAAAACAAAGTGGTAGAATTTAGCTTCCAAATCCATTTTGTGGGCTAGGATTATGTTTGGGACTTTATGAACTAAATTTTGTTTGGTTTGCATTTTCTTAGAAAAGGGACTTTCAGTGATAAAGCAAGAAATGTGCTCTGTGAGGTGCATTATAAAAAATCTGCCTGAAAGTACTACAGAGTCAGGAGGATAAGGGTCTGATAAGGAAAAAGTTCTCTTAAAGCTGACGGAAGCAGCAATGAGTTGTTGAATGTGACTGTGGGTGGCAGATTTAAGATGAGTAAACCTGACAGGAGATGAAAAGAGTATGATTGGTGAGGTAGCATAACTCTATGAAAACAGCTACTCCAAACTTTGATGTGGCATGGGACTGGTAATGTCTACTGCAAGCATATAACCACTTGGGACTAAGGATCAAGTAGGCCTTGAAAACGCTGAAAATATTTTTCATGTATATAAAATTTGCATTCTAGACAAATTTTCCAAAGTTCATACAAGTCTCATTATTCAGTTCAGAGCTCTGACTGGCCTCAAGAATCTTCTCTCCTTTTACTCCTCACACTCTCAGCTGCAATTAGCTTTCTTTTTATTAGGGCTGGTTGAATAATTTCAGATGAAGCATTTTTCCATTTTCAATAGAAATTTTCCACAGGAAAAGATCAATTTTGGAGGCATTTGCCATCGGAAAAATTGAAATGAAACATTTCAGTTTGTCACCAAGATTGAAATGTTTAATTTCTGCATCTGACTGAGTCACCACAGTGCCTTGTGTTAGTTGTATTTTTAGGTCTGGCATGCCTCCATTCTTTTCTATGGGCTGGACTGTATCTCCCATGTTACAGAATGGTCTCTCTCTTTACCATAAAGTGTCAAGGAGCCCTAGCCACTGTGCATTCAATCTGCAATGTATCCTTGGAGATACAATCTGACAAAGGGAACTGTGCTTAGAGGTGAACAGGGGCTTGAGGGACCTAGAAATATATATATACACACACACATATATATGGAATTTCCCACAAGATGGAAATTACCTTGTCCAAACAGCTCACTAATTTTCTCTTTTCTGGTTCAGAAATAACAAAATAAATGAATGTGACAATATAAATTTCCTACCCTTAAAATTGCATGACTCTTCTGTTTCTCCATTATTTTATTTCCTTTTCTCTCCTTCCCTCTCCATGCAATTTCCTCCCATGTTTTGTTTCCCCTTTTTTTACCATTGGCATTTTCTCTCCTCCCTGTGGTTTTCTCATTCTCCATTTCCCCTAGATCTCCCCCCCTCAACATCCCTTTTCATGCCTTCCTCCTTACCCCATTCTCTCTTTCTCTTTCCCTTGTTTGCCATATTCCTCCCATCCATATCCAATACCCAACTCTGATTTTTACTCTAAGTCCCTGTTCTTGTAGTAGATGAGATCCAATCTGAGAATAGGACGTCTTCTTGGGAGGTAGAGAAAAAAATAGCACTGCAATATGCCACTGTTACGCCAGCCAAAAAAAAAAGAAAGCAAAAAGGACCTGAATCCATGTAGAATTCATATCAGGCATTGATACAGCAGCTCAAGGAAAAGATTAGACTCTGTATGATGGAATGGATGCACTGGTATTACAATCATCCCTAGATTTACTCACTAATTCAGATATAAAGTGCTGCTGCACCATAAGGATTTTGAGATTTCTTTAGGGAATATTACCACTCTTCATCATATTGTCTGATTATCATCATTATCTGAGATCATAGTTTAAAGGGGAATTATTAAAATGGTTAGGTTTCTGTCTAGCAGAGATGCTCAATATGTATGGATCCTTTTTACTGATAATGATTGACACGCTGTATAGAAGAAAAGTTCAAGCCAGTTCCGCATCTCTGAGGATACTCCTCAAAATATGAGGAATGAACATGAAACTTAGAGGTTGAATACACATTTTGTCACTTCACTGGCTCTATGTTTCACTCTGAATCAAGTTCAAACTTCTTGTCTGTGCTTTCAAGGATCTAGATCACCCAGCTTCTGACTAAATCTCTGAGCTGGTCTTCTTTTGCATTTCCACAAAGCTATTTACTCCACTAATGACAGCCAGCCTCAATATTCCTTTCACATCACATCTCCTTCCATACTCTTCATTATGCTTAGAACTCCTACCAAAACTTGTTTCTCAAGGCATTTGTCTCACCTCATTCAAATCATTCCTAAAAAATTCACTTTTGACATGAAGCTCATGCAAAGTGAAGTGGAAAGGAAAATTAAACATAAGAATGACCATATTGGGTCACACCAATGATCTAACTCTGTATTCTGTCTTCCAGTGCTAGAGGGGATGAACAGAACATGGCAATTTATTGAGTGAGATATCCTGTTGTCCAGTCCCAGTTTATGTCAGTCAAAAATGTAGGGACCCCCAAAGCATAGGGCGGTCAAATTCTTTTTTGAACCCAGTAATACTTTTGTCCTTCATAACATCCCCTGGCAATGAGTTCCACAGGTTGTCTTTGTGTTGTGTGAAGTACTTATATTTGTTTGAAGTGTGCTGCCTACTAATTTCATTGTGTGACCCCTGGTTCTTTCTATGTGAAGGTGCAAATAATACTTCCTTATTCACTTTCCCCACACCATTCATGATTTTATAGATCTCTATCATATCCACCCTCAGTCATCACTTTTCTAAGATGAACAGTTCCACTCTTTTTAAATCACTCCTCGTATGGAAACTGTTCCATACCCCTAATTATTTTGGTATCTCTTCTCTGTATTTTTCAAATTCTAATATATCTTTTTTGAGATGGGGTGACCAGAACTGCAAGCAGCATGTAGGGTGTGTGTACACCATGGATTTATATAATGGCATTATGATATTTTCTGTCTCATTTTCTATCCCTTTCCTAATGGTTCCTAACATTTTCACACTGAGCAGATGTTTTCAGAGAACTACCTACAATGACTCCAAAATCTCTTTCTTGAGTGGCAACAGCTAATTTAGACCCCATCACGTATAGATCCCATGTATAGTTGGGATTATGTTTTCCAATGTGTATTACTTTCCATTTACCATCACTGAAGTTCATCTGTCATTTCGTTGCCCAATTTTATGAGATCCTTTTGTAACTCTACACAGTCAGCTTTGGACTTAAAATATCTTGAGTGATTTTGGATCATCTGCAAACTTCATCACCTCACTGTTTGTCCAGGGCTTAATTTGTGCCATGGGTTGCCAGGGTTGAGCCCTGTCACTTCAAGGCTTTGCAGTTCATAGCCTCAGCATCTCTGGGCTTGCTGCATCAGTTATGAAAGTAAAAATAAGTGCTTGAAACTCGGCACCTAATTGCTTGAGCCCTGGCACCTCTTTCGTTACAAATTAAGTACTATGTTTATAACTTTTTCCAGATAATTTATAAATATGTTAAACAGCACTGATCCCAATACAGAACCTTGGAGGACCCTGCTAATTTCCTCTCTCCACTGTGAAATCTGACCATTTATTCCTACCCTTTGTTTTCTATCTTTTTACCAATTCCTGATCCAGTGGAGGATCTTCCCTCTTATTCCGTGACTTCCTACTTTGTTTAAGAGTATTTGGTGAGGAATCTTGTCAAAGGCTTTCTGAAAATCTAAATTCAATATATCCACTGGATCACGTTGCTCCATATGTTTGTTGACCCCCTCAACAAAGATTTAAGGTAGATTGGTGGGACATGAGTTCCCTTTACAAAAACCACGTTGACTCCTCCCTAACAAATAAATGTTCATCTATGTGTCTGATAATTCTGTTCTTTACTATAGTTTCAACCAATTTGCCTGATATAGAAGTTTGGTTTCCTGGCCTGTAATCACCAGGATTATCTCAGGAGCCTTTTTTAAAAATTGGTGTCACATTAGCTATCCTCCAGTCATCTGGCACAGAAGCTGATTTAAATGAATGGTTACATACCACAGTTAGTAGTTCTGCAATTTCATATTTGAGTTCTTTCAGAACTCTTGAGTGAAAACCATCTGGTCCTGTTGACTTATTACTGTGTAATGTATCAATTTGTTCCAGAACCTCCTCTACTGACACCTCAATCTGGGACAGCTCCTCAGGTTTGTCACCTCAAAAGAATGTCTCAGATGTGGGAATCTCCCTCATATTCTCTGCAGGGAAGGCAGCGAATTCAGAAAAGAATTCATTTAGCTTCTCTGCAACAGCCTTTTTTTCCTTGAGTGCTCCTTTAGAACCTTGACTATATTTGACTATGCTTTCTTTCATATATAGTGCCACTTTCCACCAGAGCAACCTAGTCTGTCATTCCTAAATATGTTGCACCTTGGTATTACCATTGGTAACAAAATAACCACTTAACTGAACATTAGAACTGAATATTAGATGTCTTACTGAGTATCTGTGTGTTCTTCCCTTCACATTTTTGTTAGTGACTAGAGTTGGCTAGAAAAACATTGACAACTATTTTCCATTGGAAAATGTAGGTCTGTGACAGTTGAAACACTTTATGAAACCATGACAAGTTCACTGAAATTTCATTTCCGAGACAAACTGAAGAAAAGTCATCTTATTTCAATATTTTCAGAATGAAATACTTAATTGTTAATGACTTTTAATTTTGATTTTGTTTACATTTTGTGTTTTATTAATATAAAACATGCAGAATGCCTGTCAAATAAATCATTTGATTGAGCCAAAGTAATTTTTTCCTGAAATTTTTATTTATGGAGAATTTTGGAATTTTCATATTTCTTTACAACTGAAAACAAAGCCAAATTATGAAATCTTGAAATGCTTGACAACATAGATTTCTCATTTTCTCCCCAGCTCTATTTGTGACTTATTTGCATTGGTCTGGCAAATTTAGATTGAAAGCTCTTTAGGGTAAAGACTATGATTTTATTTGTTTTTATTAGGCACAACAACAGTGGTTCAGTGGTAGCCAATCAACATAATTTTTAACCTTTATTGGAAATATACTAGGCATGGGCCTGATAGATTCTATGTGGCCTTGATGGAAGTGTGCTTTAGAGTAGAGAGATCATTCAAGAAACTTGGAACCACAGAGGACAGCCTATCACATCCTGTGCTCCAAGGAATGAACTGCTCCATCCCTACTCCTCTGGGGGTATGTGGCACTCCAAAAGGAGTAGGAAGGAGACAGGGTCATTCACTCTTCACATCATATTAGGTCATGATGAGGAATTAATGTACAGGATGCAACAAAGATGCACTTCGATAGAGCAGTAGTTTCTCAGGGCATCAGGGATGCCTCACAGGGCTGCCCTTTTGGTGGTTTGATTCTGCATATCCCTTACTCTGTGCTGTGCTTTACAATCATGACTTGATCCCTTATATATGCATACACACGTCCCTCTCATACATATTTTACAGATATTCATACATATATATGACCTGATTTCTAAAAGTGCTGAGTATCTGCTACTCCCATTGATTTCAATGGAATTTGTACATGCTTAGGCTTTCTGAAAAAAAAGCCCACATATATATATGAATACTTAACTGACTGAGAAAATGAGTCCATTGAATTTTGTAGTCTTCTCCTCACAGCTAATTCATATGAATTATGAATGAATGAATGCTAATTCATATCAGTTACCTAAAGATAAAAGACTTGCCAATAGAATTCAGCTATGCTTGCCTTATTAAGATTTCATAAGTATGTAATGGCTAATTAACTGATTGTTACAAGTGTTCAAAATATAGACTCTGCTATACATCTAAAAGTGGCTTAACATGAGGAGCAAGGCATATTTTTCTGCTTCTTTAAGAAATGAGGTACTTTGTACAGTGTTATACTACAAAATAAAACAAATGTCAGGCACTGAAAGCATCCAAATAGTGTAATTCTGACTCTTCTCTGACTAACTGGCAGCCTCTCAAGGATAAAAAACTTCCAGTAGTATTTCTTGAATAAAGAGTATGAAAACTGTGCTGCTCTGCATATGCACCTCAAGTTTTTTTTACCCCCTTCACATTTTTTTTAATTTAAAAGTGCTGATAGCACAATTACTGAATCTACAGGAAATATTTGAGGGTAGGAGTTGGGTACAATGAGCCAAAAATCAGCTTGGATGTAAATGGGCATGACTCCATAGGCCAGAATGGAATGCACTCACTTTTACCAGGACTGAATTTGACCCAGTGTGTTTATAGAACCAAACCTACCTTTGAAGAATGGCAGATTAATTTTACACCTGCCATGAAATCTGGAGTGATTTCCTGGAAGACACTGTAACAGGATGTGATTCTGCAAGTCATTATTTCCAGTGGATCCATTTCCATTTCAGCCAGTGACAACAGATGACACACAATAGGTCCTAGAGGAATAAAAAGTAGTGGGCAGACAGTCTGAAGAAGCTTAACTGACAGAAGACATTACTCACGCACTGGGCAATTTTGCTGGTGGCTGCTGATCAAACAGACAGCAGAAAGGCATCCAAATATTGTAGATAACATCAAGAGCGTCCCTATGGGGCATGGGAGGTGCGGCAAGGATGCTTTCAGTTTCTGAGAACTTGTTATGCAGGCAGGGAGCCACTTTGCTGCTGCCATGACACTCACCAGGGTGAAAGAAAGGGCTTGAGATGCAGCAGTGCATTTGCAAGTATCCATGTTCATTTAATGTCTGTCTTAGGAAAGGGGAGAGCCTGGAGGTTTAGCTGATTTCTCTAGGAAGAGGAAGAGAGAGATGAGCAGAAAATTACTGTTTTTGCAATCTGCAACTGCTAAGTATTAGTCAATGCCCCCTATACCCCAGGGCAAGTGAGGCACAGGAGTACAGGCCCTTTCTGCAGTTCTGAACTGTTGCAAGCTGTATCTTAGAGCTTGTCCAGATTTTCAGACATGTTCCACATTAGATTGGTTCAACCCTTATCAGAGATTGTAGCTTTTGTTCGTTAATTGGGATTTAAAGTTTTCTTCTAATGTACGGGTCAGTTCAGAATACAAAAGAAGCAACAAAATATTTTCTTCAGAACAAGTATCATGTATCTGTGAGAAAGAATCCATAACTTGAACAAGAGCTGGAACAGGACAGGAGGAAATAATACGGGCTGTCCATTAGATAATGAAAATGTTCTTATGTTCAAATGATGATAAAATAAATGTAAAAAATAGTGACTGAGGGCCTAGCCCACTCCTTTGTTGTTTCAATTTCAGAATCTGATTTTTACATTGGCCTCTGTCATCCTGCACCCACATGACTTTGATAGGAATGCACATGGAAGCAGTCTGTCCATGAGCAACTCATTACAGGATTGGGGGTTTACCAACGTCACTGAAAGGACAGTAGCATAGAACTGAAGTAATATAGTAATGACTCAGGCCCTAAGAGGGAAACAGAATAAAAGTTTTTGAAAGGCTTAATTTTCCCAAAATACATTCCAAATGAGTGCATACATACCACAGAGAAGCAGCTTTAATATGCACTTGTCTTTTGGCAATGAACAATTTGGAATAGACTTGTCTCATGCAATGTAACCATTCAGGTCTATGAGATAATTATCCAGCATATGTGTATATGCCAATAAACTGAGATTTGGCACAGTAAATGCAACATTTTACTCTAATAGTTGTGTTTTAGTAAATTTGTTGTGACCTATTCATGCTGGTGATTATTACACTCTTTTCATTTATACTGACATCTTTTGAGAAGACAGCAGTTTGGGAGGCTCTCTCTTTTAGTAAAACACATTTTGATAGTCCGTGTTGGGAGTGGCCCTGATCATTTGTAATTACCATAGAGATTTTAGCTGCTCATTCACTGTAGCTCAGGATCGATCCCTGACATATGGTATGTTTCCCACTGATTCCCACCAAAATTGCTGCTATTTAAGGAAAGGCCTTTGTGCCCACCTAGGAACTGCCCCAATAATGCAGTTCAACTGTAATTTTACGTAAAGGACCTGAAATTATTTTAAGCAATCAAGTCAAGGTAGAATTTTAAAAAATGCATTGTTGGCCAAGATCATAAATATGGCAGTGCCCAGTTTCACTCTGAGTTGTCCATATCTCTGCCTATTGGTAATAGGGCTTCTGGTATTCAGAATCAAAATCTAAATCAAATTCTCCTGTTATTCCTAATCAGGATAACAATTCAAAAAATAAAATGCACGTCTCTCTTTCTGTCTCTTTTTATATATATATCATTTATCTCCATTGTAAGAGCTGATAATGAGATGAATTTAATGGTAATGCCCTCTCATTTTTCCTCATTAGGATTGTTGGCTATTTTATCCTTACTCTTGCTGAAGAATTACTTTAGTGTTATAGCTATCCTGCAATTCCTCTTCATTAAACTGGAGGAAGTAGAAGTATGTAAAAATCATGTTGTGTCAGCAGTCTGGACGAGGAGTTTAATGGTTATAAATGGCCTATCTCATAAAAATGTTTCAAATTATGTAACCTAACACCACTGTATATTGCCTGCTTTTGTTTATATGTTAAATGTGTTTCTAAATGAGTTAAGTGTGTCCTTAATTTTAGCAAGGTGCAAACACATTCACCCTTTCAGTTTCAAAAATAAGAAATGGGATTCCATTCCAGCAGAACTGACTCACAAAAGAACACAAGACAAAATGCCATCTTTATATTTGTCTTCTATCATAGTTTCACTAGTACCTCTAGCAAGCTTCCTTAAACAAAGCAGGCTTATCTTTTGTCTCTTTCCAGTCTTTCAATTGAGCGTATCCCTACAAATTTCCTCAGTGTTTTCTGTGAAACCCTGCTTTCCTCTTCCTAACCCCAAATTACAGCCCCTTCCTATCATTAGAAGACTGTTGTCTCTTGTTTTATACCGAAATGGTAAGCTGTTTATGGAAAACACTGTCTTTTTGTTCTGTGTTTGTACAGTGCCAGTCCAGGATTAGGGCTCTTAGGTGTTATGATAATACAAATAGTAAATAATAACAACAAAGCCCATTTAAGTCAATGGACATTTTCCCAGTGATTCAGTGGGCTTGGATCAGGCGCTAACTGATTCCTAAGGGGCAAGGTTTCTGGTTGCTGACCTCATCTCTGCAGGTGCAAGTTCAGAACAGTAGTTAATCAATCAGCACTAGTAAACCAGTGGGAAGAATGTGTGATCAGCTGACCAAATTGAAAATTACAGATGAATAAACAAAACATTCAAAGAACATATATAAACATAATCATACAAAATTCAACCCATTCCAAGAGTTTCTTTACAGCAGATCAATTGGAAAAAAATATCCATATAACCTAAAGCTCCAAGCTTTACTTTCACCAGCCTAAAGGAGCTGTATGGCTGATCTCCATATAGTGTCAGTCCCTCTGGGACTAATCCAAAGCTACTGAAAGTCAACAGAAAAAACTCCAAAGGGTTTTGGATCAGGCCCATGAGTGTAAGTAGAAGGAGAGACTCCTGCTGCGGATGGTGCTTCTATTTTGTTGCCTGTTCTATTAACAAAAAACAAAGCAAAGACAGCCTGCACCATATTGAACAGGCAGCTATAAGAATTCATGGCTCCAGTAAATGTATAGTGGAATCTTCAAAAGTGCTCACCATTGGCCTAATTAGCTCTGATTGGAGTAAATGGTTCATTTCTCATTAACTTCAGTCCTAAGCAATTAAGTGGATGCTGAGTGGCCTCTTAAACCTCACCCTAAACATTTATAATTTAATACAACATTGTATTTGTATTAATCATTTCATTGTAACAGAACTTGCTTTTCCATTTATTGCTGACCTCCAAGTCAACTTGTACTACTAGAACAATGCACAGTACATGTGTTCTTAATATATATTTCCCAGATCCATTTCAATAAAATAATCCAGTTCTGACAAAATTATTCTGCTAAACACTCTCCCTTGATCACATTTGTATCATTGTTGTCAGCCTTTTTAAGGCCCAAAGGCGTGAGCCCAGACAGCAATGTTCACTAATGACATGCAACTGAGAAGACGGTAGGTGTTCCCTGTAAAGAGCTGAAGGAAAGGGGTTTGAGGGGAGAAACTGCACAGTGAAGCATCACAAAGAAGCAGTATCCTGGAGTAGTCCCTGGAGATGGGGAAAACCCCAGGCAGTCGGCTCTTGGGGTTGTGGTTGGGTAGAAATCCCTAGATGGAAGTTTGGGTTTTTTGTGAGGTTGTGGTAGTTTGGACAATAAATGGAGCATGGAGAGAAGGGCCAAAGACTGACTTGGGTAGCTGGTAATTTCCCAGACTGGTTAGGAAGTTTGCCAGCCTACAACAGTCTTATAAATTCAGTGTCCATGGTAATTAGCACATCAAATGAACAATAAATGTGAGACAAGGTGGATGAGGTAATACCTTTTGTTGGACCAACTTCTGTTGGTGAGAGATACAAGCTTTTGAGCTTCCAGTTGCATATATGATTTATAGAGTAATTGTGTCTGCTGTCTGCAGAACATAGATTTGTCAGTGAAACAATTCAATTGCGGTCTTCAAGTGGAACCCCCCATAAGGCAGTTTCTATCCCATCCTGTAAGGCCCTCCACATCACAATCACCTACACTACTTCTCTTTGATAAGGCTCCATGTTAGGAACAACTTAGTGGCTCCATCAGAGGAGTGAAGTTCTAGAACAGCCTTCCAAGGGGAGCAATGGGGGAAAAAAACCTACCTAGCTTCAAGACTGAGCTTGATAAATTGATGGAGGGGATGGTATGATGGGATAGCCTAATTTGGCAATTGACTGATCTTTGACTACTAATAGTAAATATGCCCAATTGCCTGAGATGGGATGTTAGATGGGGTGGGTTCTGAGTTACCACAGAGAATTCTTTCTGGGTATATGGCTGGTGAGTTTTGCCCTTATGTTCATGGTTTAGCTGATTGCCATATTTGTGGTGGGGAGGGAATTTTCCCCCAGGGCAGATTGGCATATGCGATGGGATTTGTGCCTTCCTCTGCAGCATGGGGCACAGGTCACTTGCTGGTGGATTCTCTGTACCTTGAAGTCTTTAAAGCATTATTTGAGGACTTCAATAATGCAGTCATAGGTTAGGGGTCTATTACAGGAGTGTGTGTGTGTGTGTGTGGGGGGTTCTGTGGCCTGCATTGTTCAGGAGGTCAGACTAGGTGATCACGATGGTCCCTTCTGACCTTATAGCCTAGGAATCTATAAAGTACTAGTTCCCCTCTGCTCCACAGTCACAATTATATATCACAATAAGAAGACAGACTAGAATAGTAGTCTGAGGCTTAATTCTTTATAATTAGCTGCTTTGAAAATATAGATGGGGCAACTTTTGCTAGGCACCTTCATGGGTGTACAAGTGGGAGAAGGGCACAAGGGAAGTCCCTCTGCTGTTTCACGCCCATAAAAGGGTAGTGTAGTATTGCTCAACTGAACACAAGGGTTAAGTGAGGCTGATGCTCCCCCTTTGGGGCATCAAGTGGTAACTCCCTGACCCCTTCCATACACATGAGCCGGTGGTACTAACCAGTGAAGGAGAGAGGTAGAAGTTGCACCTTGTTAAGAGGTGGTGTGGCAGTTGCATGACCCAACATCTGTGAGAGGCTGTTGGGGTGTTTCAACCTCTCACAAGAGGTGAGAGTTCTCTCAACAGAATTGAAGCCAAGAGACAGAGGAGAGCCCTTTATCTGTCTAATTGCCTCAGAAACTTAGTAGATAAAGCAGATCATATAAAATAATATGGGTGTACAATGTTTGTGAAATAGTAGGGGTGGGGGAGGGGAGGTGGAGGTATCTTTCATAAAGACTATCCTAACAATATCTTACCAAAAGAAGTAAACAAATAAGGATTGGAAATGCAATTCAAATGGTAACATTTGAAGAAAAGTAAATCCATCCATTATTCTTTTCATGTTTCTTGGCTGTTACTATAAATTTTGTCATTATTAAATATAATCTGCTATTATAATCTGTCATTTCATCCCAACACTATTTGCATATCCCAATTGCATTAAGTGCATTCTTCACTTTTATTTGAAATATAATTTAGTTAAAGATATAAATTGCAGATAAAAAGTTTAAAAGAAATATAACAGTGCTTAAACTAAATGAATCTGGATTAAAGGGATGACAAAAAAAATCCACAACATTTTATCCTCGCTCCCTCCAGAGATAGACAAAAAGGTGTTCCAAAAATTCAGATGCACTGTGAATAGCCATGGACATCACTTTTTTCTGATGCAACACTTCAAGAAATAGAATTGCAGGGCCAGCACTGTTGACCTATAAGGCAAATTTTTCACAATTATTTCCTTCTGGTGGGGCTAAATCTAGGAAATGCAATGTCAGAGCCAATGTACTTAATAGCACTAGGTCCTTTCGGGAATACCTACTGATACTGGAAACACATTTCACTTCTGACCTATTACTATTTGACTTTCTTGAGGAATGATAAACACACTGGGGTAACACCTAAAGAGTGCATTTTAAGGTCACACTTAGGTGCAATATTGTGCAAAATAAAATTATTTTCAGAAGTATAATCAAAGTAGCTAATGCAGCTAAATAAAGATGTTCATATTATCCAGCTGTACACCTAACATAGGGCCCAAACTAGCTCCCACTGAAAAATTTCTCCATTGACTTCAGAAAAAGCTCAATTGGGTTAATAGAATATGACCCTGACAGATGTTCAGATAGCATGGAGTTTAGCACAATAAAAGTGGTACTGAACACTCACAGTTTGAGGTTTTTGGAACCTCTGGCTGTCCATGAAATTTGTTATCAGTTTTTTAACAAATTCAAAAGTTTGGGGTTTGCAAACTCACCCTGATCCACACTATCTTATTCATTACCATACACTTCATACCTGTGCTCATTTGCACTATGTGCATAACTTCAGATAGTTCCTTTTCCCTAATTGTTTAAACAAATAACAGCCTTTGAAACAAAGGGCTTCTCTACATTAGTGCATAGCAAGCCACGGTGTGAGCCTACGGCACACTGACTTGCTGTGTGAACCCTGCTATGGCACACTTAAAGTTCTGTAGTCAGCTTCAAGGTACACTGTCCACACTGGTTCACACAGCAAATGAGTGCATTGCAGATTTACACCTGGGCTTGCTGTGGTCTATCTTGCCATGTAGCCAAGCCCTAAGAAGAAAAAATGTATTTTTAAAGTTGTTGAGCCACATTTGCTACAGTGGCGAGGTCCCTAAAGATACAAATCAGTGCTTAGAGGGATTTTTGAAAATGCCTAAACAGGGCAAGTGACAAAGGGAGTCAGGCTCCTTTCCGACTGGGACACCTACAGGAATTTACGAAAGCCCGTATCTGCGTGTTTAGGTGCCTGAATACCTTTTTAAATCTATCCCATTGCAACTAAATGGACATTTAACTTAAGATATAAAACTTGTTTACATCCATTGCTCCTTTATTGCTGACATACATGCGTTTTATTAGGCCTGGTTAGGTAACTCATTTCTGAACCCTAGCCACTAGGTAAACATTTCTATTTTTTTCCTGTTACATATGGGGCCTGATCCTAATTCCTTTGAAGCTGGTGGAAAAACTTCCGTCAGGCCATTGATGAAAACATAAGAGACCAGATCTATTCCAGAGATTCCATGGATTTACTATTACCAACCTCAAGCATTAAAAAATCTGGCCCCAAAATTCACAAGACGTTTTTTAAATAATAAATGTTACAAAAGTATATTTAGGGCTTTGTATTTTTTTCTGTGGTTTTTTTTTTAGCCTTTAGGGTTCACATTTTCAAGCTTTTGCTAATGTTTATGCCAGACAGGAATAAACTTTCTTCAGGCAAAGCACCTGCTAAGGAATTGAAATAAAGCCTGAATAATCATTAGAATATAAGAATCAAGCTTTTATTTTCTTTTGACTTTGATCAGCATGAAGAGCCATACTGAAAAGAGTACTAAAAGGATCTTTAGTAAATTGTACACTGTTCTGGAGCCCACTGTTAAGTGCTGTTTTCTTTTTCATTGTGTGTTTGTTTAGAAACAAATGAACATCAGGATTTTGTACCAGCAAGGCAATTATTCTTACGGGGGCAATCTAGCTCCCACTTCCAGGCAACGGAGATTCCACAAATAGCAAAACTGCTGCACTTTTGCTGTCAAAAGTGGAAATTAGATGATGCATGTGGGATGCAGCTCCCAGCTTTTTGGGGGGAGGTCATAACTGGGTTTAGGAATGCATTAGTACATAGATTCTCCCATCCACTCCACCACAGAGAGGCTTCAAAAGAGCATGCAGAGTCTATCGGATCAATTGGCTTGAGCAGGCTTTTCAGAGCAGCTTCACATCTACTCCATGGCTTGGGATTCTTCCCACCTGCCCCTGAACATCTGTTCAGATCCTAGTCCAGCAGTTTGGGCCAGGGACTGGGGTCTGGATAACACATCATGGGTAACATTTTCAAAAGTATCTCAAGTGATTTAGACACTTGAAACCCATTGCAAGTCAATGGGATGTAGGCTCCTAAATTACTTAATTACTTTGGAAAACGTTGCCCTACAGGCTTGATTTTCAAAAACTCAGGCATGCAAGTGCACACCCAAATCAGATCCCTTCATGTGCAAATGGCCAGGTCTTAGCATTTTTTACAGGATTTTCAAAATGCCTGAGAAATTTAGGCACCAAAACCCAGACCCTCAAAAGTGTTTAGATGCCTAACTCTCATTGATATCAGTTCCTTCGGCACTTATCCCAACCTATATACTTCCATTTTGCACACCTGACTTTCTTGACTGCCCTCTCAGCATGTATGCAGAATGTATAATATTCTTGCTAAACAAGACTAAGAATTCTGCAACTAGTCTGAGTTTAAAAAAATGCTGTTGTATAGCTCATCATTTCAAGACTGAATTAGAATGTCAAATTGATTAAATTTGATATGCTATGTAAAGTGCTATATGAATAATAATACAATATGCAAATCAACATGAAAAATAAAAAAAATAAAAAAAACTTCAGATGAAAAATGATTACAGAACTTGTATAATGGAACTCACCACTCCAAGAGCTGTGCTTGTAAATTGTCCGCTTATCAATTAGCTCCTAAATGTGACATAGAAGTTGAAGCCATTTTCTAGCTCCTCTGTTCAGCCTGGATTTGATATTGTGTTATTTTAACTATGTGACAAACAGCCAGCATAAATACCAGCTATTGTTCTTGTTAAACAACTTGAAGCAAGAAAGCAACTTTTTACATTTTATTTCTAAACCATAATTTCACAACTCATGCTGACAAATTAAGAAGCAAACAAAGCCTACTCACATTCAAATAATAGGTTTCCAAACTGGAAATGTCAAGTACTTTCTTATGAGGCACACTTCAGCTAGTAACTGTGTATGTCAACTCACATATGTTTTCACTATATAATGGGAGGACATGTTAGTGGTGCAGCACACATTTTTTCCCTTATAAGACCTGCTGAAAAATATATTAATCATGCTACATGTTGGGGTAGACTTTGCCATTCAATGTAGGTCTATAAACATGGACCACATTAATTATGTAAATGAAATTATAAATGGTCCTTGTGCATCTTGACCTGACAAGAGCTGAATACAGTACAGAGTGATCTTTGGAGCAAGGACCATTTATTTGAAAATATTGGTCTGCTGTTAGCACAAATAGGGTTAGATTTTGCCTAGGACCCCTGGCCACAGATGTAATATAACAATTAAAATAATAATTTAACAAAATTCCCAAGCAGTTGAAAGGTGAATTTATAGGAGTTGAATTCAACAATATGTGCAGTATTGGAGTATGGTGACATTTTCTGACCATCAACTTTCACAAGATGGAAGCTGAAATATGTATTAAGATTAAGGGGTGGATAAGCACTACCATCTAGCCCCCTCTCATTACCATTATATTTCTCTGTATGTATACTAAGCCAACTTCTCCTCTAAAGTACACCTGTGCAATAGCGCTAAAGGCAAAATTTGCCTCACTGATTGCTGGAACACCCTCCTTCACTTTTCAAAATCCCTTTATAAAAGGCTATTCTCACTACAAAATAAATCCTAAATTTAAGGGTTGGGGTTTTTTTAAAATGTAAATGCCTTAATTCACCCAGTATAAGCCACTTTCTACCAGCATAAATCAGAGTGCTGGCTCCCTAACAACCAAGTCCATCAGAGAAAATTTGCAGCTGCACCAATCCATAGCAAACACTCAGTGTTGGCCATAGACATGCATGACTTGAGTAATCTGGGAATGTACTGGATCAGCACACCATTTTGGCAGCCTCTGATGCTGGAGAGCCTATAGAGCCATCAACAAAACCTGAGAAGGAGGCTGGCAATGGAAATACTTCCTGTTGTTCCCTCAGGGAGAATCTCCCTCAGATTGCAGAGGGCCTGGCTGGTGCAGAGATGGATAACATGAACCTCCCTGTGCCTGAGAGGAGGACTTCATCATTTTCTCTTTAAAAATGTAAAATAGTATGATGTATTTATTTCAGAAAAGAGATGTACGGATATATTTAATGTTCACATGTACTCATAACTGAATGGAGTCAGAATCGACTTGTGTGTCAGAATTGTGTGTCATATGTCCTATATTGCCAGGAGCTAGAGGAAATTCTCCCTAGTCCTGCTTATCTCCTGCTATGTCTGTCTTCTTACAATAGTCCCATTTCTTCCTGAGCAACTCAATATCCCAGTGATTTTACTTCATGCCATTCTTTTTCTAAGGGTCAAGTCACTGAATCAGGGAACAGAAACAGTAACTTTGAGTTAATAATAATTTTAGACAACATACACACCCAAAACAATACCAGTCTCCCCCACCATCATCATGACACACCATCACATCAGTACATTAACACCACTAATACTATCTTTAACACATTCACTTTCAATTGAACAGTTCTCTCACCATCAGTGCACACATCAAGGCAATGAAAATCAAACTAGTGCAAAATCTGTAGATGCTATGGTTGCAAAGAAATGTCACAAATGCAAGTGTAGGGTAACTGCAAAGAGGTCTTTGTAGGTATACCTGCTCCGCAGCTGGAAGCGATCCCCACTAGAGAGACTTGTGCTAGTGGGGCTTGAGCTATCGTTAGCTGGGCTTGAGCTAGAGTGCTAAAAATAGCACTGTGGATATTCTGACTCAGGCTGCAGCTTGGGTCCTGAAGCCTAGGGCTCAGATTGGCTTGAGACCCAAAACTTCTGCCCAAGTTGGAATGCCCACGTTGATATTTTTAGCATGCTAGCTCAAGCGCTGCTAACTCGAGCCTGTGTACACCTGGGCTGAGAGACTCAGTCCCAACTGCAGTATGGACATTCTCTGTGAGTCTGCACAGTCCTGGAAAACCAGCTTTGAGAGGTATGTGCTGCCCCATTCACTTCATTAACTGAGTTGCTCAGTGATCATTTAAATGTCAATAATGTTAACTATTTCATCCCTCATATAACAAAGGAGAGGAGAGGGCAAATAATAGATTTCCTGTGAGCAATATCTCATCTGGTGCCATAAGAGGGTGATGCTTTCTCCCCCCACCCCTCTGGACTCCACATCAAAAAGGAGCGAAGTTCAAAGAACTTATCAGAGCCCATAGGCATATTGAAGTGCTATTGCGGGGAAGGCAAGGTCAAGGAGCCCAGGAGGAGTTCAGGCTGTGGCATGATCACATTTTGAACATCTGCACATTGGTGGCTTCATTTTGGCAGTGCACATGGACAGAGTTTATTTTGTTAGCAATGCTTCATAGAGCTCTGCCAACTCCTTAACTCCCCAATCTGACCCCTGAACACACTCTGCTTAACAGCAGCATACACAATTATTACTGAAATGCGGACATGCACACCACTTCATGTGTCTGTTCATAAAGTGATAACTAAACGAAACACCACTGGGACACAGCACTGGACCCCAGACCAATCTGGTGCAGCACAGAGCAGGTTTTCACCCTCATTCTGAATACCTCAAGAACTACCTCACCCTCTGCAATCCAGTGAGCGTACTGCGATCAACAGGTGCACTCTGGCTGAGTGAGTCTGGAATGAAGCACAGATGGGATGAGTGTCAAAGGTACAGCTTTCTTGGTGGAGAGCCCAGGACTATAGAGGATCCTTCCATTGGATCCTTCCATGTTGCGCTCATTTCTTATCACCTTCAGAACACAATATAAAATTCCTCACAGTAATGAGGAATGCTGGAAGAGGATCTGCAGCCGTACCTGTTGGAATTACTTTCCACACCTGATGAGATGCAGTAATGCAAAGAAAAGCAAAGAATGCAGTCCTAACTGAATAGCAGTAATGCTTGTAGTAAGTACCTAGATACCATGGAATAGGAATAAATAGATAATTGGAAGAGCCCTTGATTATTACAGCTTATTCTATACTCACAGAAAAACCTTTACCTTTAGACACTTCACCTTGACAATATATGTTAATAGTAATGAACATTCCTGAGGTAAAACAAGAAACAGGAGCAATCCAAACTTTTAGCAACAGCCAGATTAGTCCATGTTATTAAGGTTGTGACAATGCTCTGAGTCTTTATATCGTCCACTGAAGGAGAACTCAGAATCAGCCATTTGCAAGTGCATTGGTCACTCTTAAATCAATCTGAAAACTACCAACACCATAAGAACTATAAGCACAGTGCTAAAGACATGACATTCCACATTTTGAAGACCCATTTATAAACTCTCTAGAAGTGAAATAGTAATCACAACCACCTTTAAACCTAACTTGTGGAGCCTTAAGCAATAACCAGCTCCCAGGGTCACCCTTGTCATATGGTGGCCATGTGCTGTAAATGGCTGTGGCATTGTGAAATGGAAGCGGAGGGCCAAGAATGGACAAAACGTGGGTGAATTGCTGCTGGCAATGAGCACTTCCAGCTCAACACAATTGATCATTACAAGAGAACAGTATCACGGCTCTTCTAGTCGACAATGGAAGAATCTGAGGGTTAGATGGTGCCCACTCCTGCATGGCTGGGCAAGACGGAAGAGAGGGAGAAAGCAACCTTTCCACTCTTATGGATGCATGGGCTACGTACAGCTGCTGTCTTCACACAGAGCTGTTGCAAGGACTCTGCAGTTGTCACCCTGTGCAGTGGAAGTAGCTTCATACAGGCAGCAGCTCACACTGTCTGCACCCACCAGAATCATTATGCCTGCCTGCTGCACAGCTATTCCAGGAGGTCAGTGCAGGGCACCTGCTACATGGGATGTTCCTTAAAGCCGCATCTCAGACATACATTTACAGTAAAGGGAAAGGAAGGAATTGCCCTTGTGCTGTAAGTCTTTTCCAGTTCTGCTCATGTGTCAGTCTCTTGATAATTTCCCTCTATTCACATGTATTTAAAACACACATTGTTTCACATGCTGAGTTTTTATATCTCAGTTGAAAACTCCTGAAGTTTGTTCAGAGATCTCTGGAATCTGAAAAACACTTGCTTTCTAAACACCCAGGGCCACAGCACCTGACGTTCTCCAGCAGAGCACAAAGGCCAGAAAGCTGGCAGAAATAGCCAAGTGGAGGAGTGCTCTGGCATGGAGAACCCCCCCCAGGTGATGTACCTAGTACATCAGGGGAGGAAGGACTGTGATTCCAGTGCAGTCTGGAATAGTTCCTTCGGGGGGCTTAGAGTTGGGTATTATTTAATACTGAGGCTGCTCTAAATTATGCTGAGGGATAGACTAGTTCCCAGCTCCAGGGACTAAGGAAATGCAAAGGTAGTTTAAAAGCCACCTTTGCTTCCACCACAGCCTGGCTCAGCTGTTACAAGCAGTGATTTCACACAGTTAAGGTTCTGAGCCCCAAACTCAAACTTTTGTATTAGTGTCTCTATTGCATGTGTTGAATGCATTGTACCCCTCATAGCGTCACCAGCAGTTCACACACTTTTTTCACAGTGAATAATCAGGGGAACTAGAAGAAAAAGCCTCAATAAATTCATTGACTCTGTAAAATGTGTTGTAATAACTCTGATTAGAGGATAATACTTCTCAGCTTTGGGTGATTTTGTTCATTTCAGACTTCAGTTCATTTTCAGCTGCCAGTAAAGATGCTGGTGGTGGACTAGCAGTGGCTGCAATTATAACAATCACACCATAAACATTTAAAGTGAAATTGACTCCTCCTTCAACAGTCTGAATAACTGGGCTTGCTGATGGGAACTCAACAGGCGTGGGAATGATGTTCATCCCACCGAACTGCGGATAAACTGTAAGGCTGCAGCATCGTAGCTCCACAATTGTTAATCCAAACCATCAGCCCAACAGCAGCTGCTGCCCTCAAATGCCCTCTGAAGAAGTGTGAAGAAACTGGAATTACTTAAATGCAGATCCTATGATCTCTGTACAGCCACATGGTCCACACTACAAAATGGTACAATGATTGAACATGACTGAAGTGTTGAGTTAGCTGACAATGCCGACCACTCATGATCCTGTATGACCACAAAGTTATGGTTAGCATCATGTCAGCTAATTTGCCTTCACACTCATGTGAAACAAGTTAAGATTTTGCACAAGTCCACAGAGTTCAAGCCATACTGAGGACGTTGCATGGACTGCCATTTGCAGGTGAATTTTACTCTTACAGTTTTATCTCCCCAAATAATTCAGTCTGATCTCTCCATGAATCAGACAGAATTTAAAGAAATACAAACCTCTGAACCATATCTTTTTAAATTTAAACTCAAAGCAGCTGTACAGAGAGAATGGCATACAGAACTTTTACGTCAGTTATTCAAATTATACAGACAAATCAATCCCACTCCACTCACTTTGTGTCTTTAGAAATTAACTGCAAGATTTGACTCCCCAATTGATTGTATATATTTTCTTCAACTTCCAAAGCAAGTCATGTTCTTTAAGTAAAAAGAAGAAAACAATTTTTATGATGTTAGAAATGATGACAGATATATGTTTAAAGCATACAAATCTGAATTAAGATGATGAAAATTAAATTCTACCTCTTTGGTTTAAATATCCCCACATTAAGCCAATGTATTGAGATTTGCCAACCAAACGCAAAATTTTGGAGATTACATTCATATTTCTCCAAAAAAATTCATTTTAATTTTCAAAATTAGAAATGTAGGTTTATTTTTATACTAAAATTATTCTTTAGAACAGCTATGCAAAAGTTAAGACGTTCAACCCTATAAAGTATTTTTTAAATAAGTTTACATATAAGAAATATCAAGAATGGTTTCAAATGGGGAATCGGGTGTTATCTAAGAAATAGGCTCAATTTGTCATTTACAATAGTCTCCTCATAATTATGGATTAGCAGACTTCACTCTATTATCCATATTTAAATTGAAGTGTCATTCATTAGCAGTTGAAACACCATGTTGACCTGATAAAAAAAACTAATAAAAAACTTAATTATTCCAGTTCTGCTTAAATAAAATCCTTTCATGATATTTCCAAACAACATTGCACTGTTGGTCTCCAAATTCTTTCATTTTTGCTAAGAATGCATTTTCAATTAAAGTCTGTTAAATCCATTAATTTACTCTTTATAATGAAACTAGGCCAGCAGGCACAGCTGTAACACAAGAGGTATTTTTCACTGGTAGATCAAAATCAAGATAGATCCAGAACTTCTTGAACTAGCAGCTGCTAGTGGTTCCTTGAAGGGGCATGCGTGCTCTCTAGAAAGGAGATATCAGTCTCAGAGTATGCAAATCTTTTATTATAAAGCTCAACCCCTATGAATATTTGGGCTTTAGTTTTTTATAGAAACACAAAGCAAAGCAAACTTTTAAAAGAAGTCTAGCTATGGGAGTGGGGGATCAAAGTAGGCCCAGTTTGAACAAATCTGGAATATTTTCAAGGGGAACTAATATCAATACTTTAAATTTTTTGGGGTGGGTTTTTGTTTTGTTTTGTTTTTTTTGAAACCATGTGAATCTCATCTTTATTCATTATTCTGACACAAGACCAGATGTAGCTTGGTTGCTCAGGTGAGGATTTGGTTTGAGTTCCAGCTCTGAAGTTTCTTGATGAAGTCTGTTCTTGAAGTTTTTTTGTTGAAGTATAGCAACTTTCAAGTCAGCTACAGTGTGTCCTGGGAGAGTGAAGTGCTCTACTACTGGCTTATGGATGTTACCATTTTTATGTCTTATTTGTGTCCATTTATTTTTTGTATAGTGACAGTCTGGTTTGGCCAATGTACATGGCAGAGGGGCATTGCTGGCACATGATGGCATATATTACATTAGTAGATGTGCAGGTGAATGAGCTCCTGATGGTGAGGCAGATGTGGTTAGGACCTGTGATGGTGTCACTAGAGTCAATGTGCGGGCAGAGTTCGCAATGGGGTTTGTTGCAAAGATAGGTTCCTGGGTTAGTGTTCTTGTTTGGTGTATGGTTGATGGTGAGTATTTGCTTCAGATTGGGGGACTGTCTGTAAGCAAGGATAGGCCTGCCTCCCACGGCTTGCATGAGTGAGGGATCATCTTCTAGGAAAGGTTGTAGATCCTTAATGATGTGTTGGAGAGATTTTAGCTGAGGGCTGTAGGTGATGGCCAGTGGTGTTCTGTTGTTTTCTTTGTTGGTATCTTACATCTTTGTAGCTATCCCACAGTGCAACTAGCTGCAGTGGCTGTTAGGATGAGATTTATAGCCCCATGATGCAACGCTCCTTCCCCCTCCCTTTTCCCCCCAAACAAACAGAAAACCGATTTTCACGCCATTTGTTTATGCCGCACGCTTACCATTGCTGTGGAGGCATGGAGCCAGCTCAACTCTGCACTATTAGTGTGAACATCACAAATACATCTTGGCTTATCATGGAGTATTTTTAAAGAAGAGCAAGAATCCGAAGCACAGGCAACCGCTATGCCACCGAGGTTGCCCTGCTACAAGCCATCAACCAGAACAATTCCTGATTGCTGCAGGCCATAGCACATCATATGCAGTTCATGGGGCACCAATTCTGGTCCCAGAAAACAAGCCCAGACTGGTGCAACGACATCATTATGCAGTTGTGGGATGATGACCAGTGGCTGCAAAACTTTTGTATGTGAAAGGCCGCTTTCCTTGAACTTTGCTCAGAGCTGGCCGCGTCCCTGAAGCGCATGAATACTTGCTTGAGACAAGCTCTGACGGTGGAGAAGAGAGTGGCCATTGCTCTGTGGAAGCTGGCGACCCCCAACTGTTACCACTCGGTTGAGAGTCACTTCGAAGTCGGTAAATCTACAGTGGGACCTGCCATGATTCAAGTGTGCAGGACCATCAATAGATTTTTGCTACAAAGTCTAGTGGCTTTGGGAAACGTGCAGGACATAGTAGATGGGTTTGCTGTGATGGAGTCCCCAAACTGGGGGGGGCATTGATGGCATGCACATATCTATCTTAGCATCTGCCCACCTCTCGATCAAGTACATAAACTGCAAGGGGAATTTTTCCACAGTCCTGCAGGCCCTCGTGGATCACAGGGGTCATTTTAAAGATATCTTTGTGGGGTGGTCTGGAAAGGTGCATGATGTGTGCATATTTGGGAACTCAGGGCTGTTCTCTAACATGCAAGTGGGCACTTTCTTCTCAGACCAAAAACTGCACTTTGGGGGTGTTGAAATGCCAATTGTGATCCTGGGGGATCCTTCTTACCCCTTGCTCCCTTGGCTAATGAAGCTGTACACCGGGCACCTTGACAGCAACAAGGACCACTTTAATCACAGGCTAAGCACTTGCAGAATGGTTGTTGAATGTGCATTTGGGTGTTTAAAGGCCAGATAGAGAAGTCTCTTCACTAGGATGGACATGAGTGAAAAGAACATCCCATCAGTGCTATCAGAATGCTGTGTTCTTCATAATATGTGTGAAGTGAAAGGGGAAAGGTTCCCCCAGGATTAGGCTGTGCAGGCAGAAGACTAGCTGCCAATTATGAGCAGCTAGATGCCAGCAATACACTGAGAGCTAACTGTGTAGCGCTTTGCATTAGGGAAACCAGGTTCTGCAGTGAGATGCAGTATGGATTTCTCTTCCTGTATGTTATGTGCCTTTGCTTAGTATCCCTCCTAGCATGGATATCAGTACCCTCCAAATATCTCCCAAACAAGCTATGATTTAATAAAGAAACGTATTGAAATGATGCAAACTTTTATTTATGAACATTCAAGTCGGTGGGAGTGGGGAAGGAGGGGTTAATGTTCATTCACAGGTCTCAAATGATAGTGCGGTTGCTTGCAGGCCAGCTGTTATGGGGCCGCCGCTGCTTTCTGCTCACTTCCACCAGGGTGGAGTGCACCACATACTGCAGCCTGGCCATTCTCCTCCAAGACTACTTGGTTGTGGGGGAGGGGGAGAGCGGCAAAGCCATAGGCTGAGGAGCATTCTGGAGGGGCTGCAGCGGGACTCTGTTTGGCAACTGCTCCTCCTGAAGTTCCACAAGCCGCTGGAGCATGTCTGCTTGGTTGCTCGTGATCAGCAGCATCTTATGCATGGTACTGTCATCATGCTCCTGCATCACTCTTCGAATCTTCCTGTCCATGTTCATATTCTGGGACCAGGTCAGCCACCATGCTCGGAGCTCTGTCTCTGTGGCTGTGGAGGCGTTCATCAGCTTGCCAAACATGTCGCCTCTTGGGTTTTTTTTCCTCTTCTTAATCTGCGATAATCTTTCCGCAGCGGTTCGAGCGGACTGGGCCAATACTGAGGTAGCTACAGAACGAAAAAAATGCACAACGTTGCCATTGTTAGCAGAGCCAGGGAAATTAAACAAATGCAACAAGGTATAAAAAACTCCTCTTGCTGTGCACAAGGGTAAGACAGATCCTCATTCCATTCCACACATCCCAGAAGTGTTGGCTCGCTGTGCCGTTATGGAGATGGTAAGCTAGGGACACTTAACTCTGCTACAGAGAGGATTAAAAAATTCATTTCAAATGCCCTGTATGAGATTGGTGCCTGGGCACCATGGTTTAATTAAGATGACCATTTCATCATGAGGTTGCCACAGGGGATCTGGGGACAGCGCCGGGAGGGGGGTTAAGAGTGGCATCTGAAACCATAGCAAAATAATTAAAATTACTTTTATTTTACAATAAATAATGGGGAATAGAGAGGTACAAGGTATCTGCTGTAGAGCTCGGTTATTTTAAACATGGGCTGTCTTCTCTAGGTGATCATGAGCAATATCAGTCTCCTGAGGGTAATGCATAAGGAAAAGGAAGATTTGCTGCACACAGCGGGGTACCAGCCTGGCTCTTATGCTGCTGTGCTGTGTTCCACCATGATTCCAGCACCCTTGATTGCAGTGTGGCATGGCAAAAGTATTCTACCGGGGAGGAAGAACAAGGTTGCCCAGCCCCGAAACCTTGTGCAAAGGATAACAGGTTACCTACATGAATGTTTCCGTGAGATATCAACTGATCATTCTTGGAGCATGTCTGCACATAAATAATCTGTTCTGGGAGTAGCCGCCCATGACAATATGCTAAGCCCCCCAAATCCCCTTTCCTCCCCACCCTTTAAAAAAGAACATAACTGCTAAGAAGAAAAAAACAACTCACCAGATGTGCTTTCCCTGGGATCGTTAGTGCTGTCCTGTGTGCTGCTGGACTGCTCTGAAGTCAGAAATAGATCCTAACTGTCTGGGAGAAGGGACACCCAGCTCTCCTGAACCTTGCTCTCCTCATCCTCCTCCTCCTCATTCATGGAGTCCTCATCATTGTCCCTGGAATGGGATGGAGCGGAGATATTGATGCTGCATGGTGGCACCGTGGTGGGGTCCCTGCTGAGAATGGCAGGCAGCTTCTCGTAGAAGAGGCATTTTTGGGGGGAGGAGCCAAAATGGCTGTTAACTTCCCTGGCCTTTTGATATGCCTGCTGTAGCTCCTTGATCTTCACACGACACTGCTGCACATCCCTGTTGTGCCTTTCTCCAACATGCCCTGGAATATCTTTCCATAAATGTCCAAATTTCTTTTGCTGGTTCTGAGCTGAGCCATAACGAACTCCTCACCCCAAAGACCGATGAGATCTAAGACCTCTGGTCAATTCCATGCTGGAGTGCATTTGGGCCTTGCAGTAGCCATGAGGAGTTCAGCTACAATCTCCCTCCAGGCTGGCTGGACAGGAAATGGAAACTGAAATTTTCCCAAGGCGTGAGGGGAGGGGCCATTTCTGGTGAGTATGACCACGTAACAGCAGAGCGCCAATGTCCAGAGAAGTCACTATGGAGCATTGTGGGATACTTCCAGGAGGCCATGAACATTGAATTATGTTATGCTCTGTCTACACTGACACAAAATCGAACCAATAAAATTGAATAAAGCGCTACATCACTTGTGGAGGTGGTTTTATTACATAGACTTTTGCCACATGTTAATTCAATGGAACTGCCATGCCACTGTAGACTCAGGCTTTCAGAGATTGATGTAAGTGTCGTTACATCAATCTCTGTCACCACTGTAGACCAGGTCTTATAAGAGTTATTAGAGAGAGGGAGGAGGATTTGGGTGTGTGGGAATGTGCTTCTGAGTCATTTTAATGGAGTGTCATTATGGAGGGAGAAATGGATCCTGGAGGCTGATTTAAAAATCCACTCAGATGCCTTGTGAGCTACAGGTTTTGCGGTATTTTACCAAGGCAGATGGTGCACCCAGAAATGGTCTCTCCACCTGGATGAAAAAATGGATAATGCAGGATATAACATTTCTGGACCATTTTCCCCATTTTTGTTGCCGTGGTCATTTGGGGAACAGGATTTGCTAACAATAAGGTGTATTTTTGATGTGACAACATGACAAAGGTACATAGTATCAATCGTCACACCTTCAGAGCACACAGGATTATGGGGGTGGTAACAGCATTTGTACTACAGTGCTTAAGCTTTCATTTCTGTTTCTCGGCCAAGCATGTGCCCAGGATCAATAACAGCATAGCACATGCATTGTCTCATTTCCAGACAGGTAGATTTCAGGAGCTGGCCCCAGGAGCCAACAAGGAACTCAAATGGATGCCACTGACACTGTGGAATCTTGGTGCATGATGGCTGTCAGTGTAGCGTAGAGGCAGGTGGTTACACAAACATTGCGGAGCTATGAGAGAAGTTTTACTGCTGTTGTGCAACTCCAGGAATGGGAAGACCTGTCACCGATATGGGTCATTACAGAAGAATGCGTGCTGCAGCACACGGTGTCATTAGCAACCCAACGACTGGTGTCCACTCGCCTATCAGCCCTTATGTTTGTCAGCAGGCTGGATGGTTACCCAGATCCATGCAGCAGTTTTTTAGTTCAAAGGTTTCCAGTAGGGTGGTCACAAAGCACTGGCCACAGGGAGATCATGTGTCATCCCATCACTGTTAATATGCTTAGGGATCTGGTGTGGATCCTGAAGCACATATACTGTTGTGGATAAGAAGTGGCCTTGTTCAGGATGGCATTTCTGGTAGCATTGTTTGGAGCATTTAGGATCAGAGAGCTAGTACCTGGGTCCTGTAGGGATTCTTCTGTAAGGGTTTTGGAGCTGAAGGGGAAGCAAGCAGTTATATTAACCTCACAGAAGTCAAAGACTGATCAAGGAGGCTGGGATGAAGTCATTATTCTACATGAGGAGGGGTGGTGGGCCCGGGATCTGCCCTGTAGAGGCTGTGAGGGCATATATGGAGATAAGATCAGGGAGGGGTGGGCCCTTCTTCGTTTCTGGTGACAGGAGTCCCCTCACAACATACCAGTTTGTGACAGTGTTGAGATGGGGACTGACGAGTTTGGGGCTCCTAGCATATGAATCTGGTTTCCACTCATTCAGGATGGGAGCAACACCAGCTGGCTGTGGCCCAAATGGCTGTGGGGGCTAGGGCAATTCAGGCAATTGGGCATTGACATTCTGAAACAAACAGACCCCAGGTGGGTAATCAATGTTAATTTTCCATTGTGTTTTCATTCCAGATGTGAGTAGACTGGCCAGCAGACAGTAGTGTGGATCTGCAGGCACACTATTGTTTACTGGATGCATAGGTTGTCTGGAGACCCACAGCTGGGCCTTGGTGGTGAACAGTCCTGAGCTGGCACAGGAGGGCAAGCATGTTATGGGACCAGCTGATGCCTGTTCTGTACTCCATGGGGGCCTACGAGTGGGCATCAGGTATAAGTGTGCTTCACCCTGGGGAAAATTATTTGGGAACATGTAAAGGGGTAGATTTCTTGCACAGAGCTAAGAGGGAGTTGGGACAGATGTTGGATCTTTTCCCAGAAGTAAAAATTGTGTGTCAGAGCAGTGAAGCCCCCTCGGGTCAACAAGGCTACAAGCTATGTGAATAGGGAAGAGACCCAAATCGTGGGGAGAGCAGTAATTTTGCATCCGGATATAGCATATGGGGCACCAGAATTATTCAGGTAGGATGGGGTCCATCTGTCAGATTTTGGTACTGACACATTTTTGGCCAATATTAAAGTGGGTGTTAGGAGATATCTGGGAACCCAGCCAAGCTAATTGCTGGCATACCCTTGTGGCAGATGTCCAGGGCACATACTTCAAAGGGTACAGGTTGAGGGGGCTCCTATGACTGGCACAGCAGGGATCCTACCCGCCCTCCTTTACAGCCCCCCTCACTGGGGAGAGAGATGGTGAGGTCCCAGCAGTGGGTTGGCTGGGGTCCAGGATGGCTAAGAGGGAGGGCTGATAAAAGCTCCCCCCTCTCCCCATCCCAGATATATATGAAAATGATCATGGAATTACCTCTACTGTACACTTTTATCTGCTGGGTCCTTCCAGAGAGTTAAGAATGAAGGCCTAATTAAACCAAATCCAGAGACTGCTTATCATTCTTCCAGCATAGCCAGACAATAGGGCCTTGATATTCAATTGTTCCTAACCATTAGGATCAGGGATTTTTTAATATTAGCAATTTTTGATGCTGTTGATAAATACGTAATACAGAAGGAAAAATTATTGAAAGACTAAGTATCTAGTAACTGATACTATATGTAAATAGGAAGCAATTTATCAGTTCAAGGACAGAAGCAAATTAGTATTCCAATTATTTTGTTTACAGAATTCCTTGGTGTGTAGTTCCTCTCATCATTAGACAACCTGAATTAATTCAGTTTTACTGGAATTATATTGTGAGGTAAATTTTCCAAGTAGCGTGTGGGGGTTTAGCCGTAGGACTCTTATTAAGGTTGATCGGAGTTATGTGTCTAAATACCAGTTCACTGCACTGTGAATGGGATTTACCTTCAAGATATCTTTTTAACTGTGCTGAGAACTGCTGCTTGAAAAGAGAGAGACAAATCTGAAAGAGACAACCAGTCCCCAGTCAGTCACAAACAGTTAGATTTTTGTTATAATGATAGATTTCGCTCCTGAGCAAACAAAGTTTAATTTAAATAAAGTTTTTTTTCTTTCTTTTACATAATAAAAAGCAATCAATCAGTATTTCATTACACTGCTCCTTCTGTTTTCCCAAAAACTTCAGAGTCCCCCTTTTTTTTTAGGCAGACCAAGAATTACATAAACACATCTGGTCCACTCAGAACTTCTAGAAAAGCCTACAGCAGATTTTGATTTGCCTCCTTGTGCAGCAATCATAACAAGAATGGAAATGACAATTTTTGGAAAAACTAAGAAATGTTTTTTCAGATTTTTTTTAAATCTTTCATTACAAAGCCCCATTTACTGTAAGATTCTTTTCTCCTGAAAAGCACTTTCTAAATCCTTTAACATCAAAAAAGATTATTTCCCTATGCTATACGGTCAAAACTCTTTAAGCAGAAAACAAAGGCACAAAGTTTGCAAGCTTAGAGGAAATAGGATTATATGTTTCCAATGAGTTTTCAGTACTTATAACACATAGATATACAGTAAGCAACTTGATAAAGTCCCTATTCTCCAAAAATATATGCAGCCTTGAAAATAAAAGGGATTTTATCATCCTGTATTGTTGCAAATGAAGGTCAGCTTTCTTATCCTTTTTCATTAAAGTGACTCTGAGCTTGTCTTTCCAGGTGCCATCTTCCTTGCTGAGAGAGTGAGCATCTTAGGACACATTAGAAGTAAACAAACAAAATAAAACCCCAGAAAGAACAATAAAATGCAACAGCGAAGGCAACCAGCAAGAGACAAGCATTCAATTCTCCAACAGCTTGATCTTCACACATTTCTAAACTGCACAGCAAAGCTGTGCTTTAAAAACTGAACAATACAGCTGCCATGGTTACAAGGGCAACTGCACTTTAAACCCATTTTGTTTCTCTCTAGCGAACCCTTCATATGACAGGTCTGGCTTCCTCTACGTCTCTCAAGAGTGGAACCACACAGTTCAATAACTCTGCAACTTGATCTCTGAGTTTCAGCCCCTGTTTCCTGGCCATTTTAACCTCACAGGACCAAGTGGGTTTGGCACCTCTAAAGCCTTTTTATCTGAGATCCTGTGCTCAACAAGCCAATTAATGTGACTGAAAAACAGCTTCTTTAAACAAAGCATTATTTACTCACCCAAAGGTACATCGCATGCAGAGCAAAGGATAAAACCAAGAAGGGCTATACGCATATTCCCCATACCTACACCTTAATCTCTCCTTGCCATCTTTTGACAGTTTCTTTTAGCCCATCTCTGGCTGGGAGAAACAGACTGTCTTCTGCAGCATACTCTGTGACTGTCTCTCTTTCTCTCCCACTGCATGTCTATCAGCATGCAGCAACCCCCAGCCCTTCCTGCCTTTGCTAGTATCTTTAAAGTTTTAGTTAAACTTTTAATTCTAGATTCAGTCCAAGAGGAGTAAGCATTGCCAGCCTAGTGGGCAACAGGCTACAGGTTGTTTCCCTCTTAATAGCCTCCTCAAGGACCCTTGGTATTCCCTATGAAAGCACCTTATCCCTATTGTTATTTACTCCATTAGTTGGCAAAAGAGGAGGGGCAGTGGCACTCTGTGTCAAAAATGGCATTACCTGTTCAAGTCACTGATGACTCGGAATAAAATGATTGTGAATGCTTATGAATCAGGATCCGAACAGATAAAGCACAACATGGGGTCCTAGTTGGTTTCTACTAGAGTCCACCAAATAACACCAAGAGAACAGGATGACCATCTTCTTACATCCTATCTATAAAGTGTAGGAAGTGACAGTGGTGGTGGGGGACTACAATGTGAGTGACATATGCTGGAGGTCTCATGCAGCCAGTATTATGATTTCCTTGGAATTTATAAACATCGCAAATGGCATTTTCTTAACTTGAAAATTTTTGCAGCCAAGATAGAATAATTTTTTATTAGGCCTTGTCCTAACAAATAGGCACTGAAGACACAACCAAAAATTAATGGTAGTTTAAGTACAAGTGATCATGAATTGATCGTAATTATAATATGCAAGAAAAAAAGAGTCCAGACCAAAAATATAGATACGTGGTGCCCTCATGGGGCCTGTTTCGCAAAGCTGAAAACAATTATGAGCCAAATCAGGTCAGAGGAAAAATGTGAATGATACTCAGAAATCATTTAAGAACTCTGTACTAGATGTCCAAGCCCCACAATCCTTCAATTGAGGAAGAGTGCTATGTCTGCCTGGTTTACAGTGGAAAAGAAGGCAGCTGTAAAAAAATGAAAAATATATATATAACAAATGGAAGAAAAGGGAAGCAGTGATATTGAAATACATTTGAAGGTCATGGTGGCTAGTCAGCTGAACATAAGCTTCCAATGTGATGCTTTGTCCAAAAGAGCTAATACAATCCTTGATGCATTATCAGGGGGATAAAAAATAAGAGGAGAGAGCTCATATTGTGTCTGTATTTGGCTGCTGGAATATTGTGTAATTCTGGTGTATGTCATATCATGAAGGATGTTGATAAATTGAAGTGGGTTCACAGAAGAGCCATGAGAATGATTAAAGGATTAAAAAATATGCCAAACACTGATAGATTGAGCTCCTTAAATCTATCTAGTTTAGAAGGTTAAGAAGTGACTTGATTACAGTCTGTGAGTACCTTCATGGGGAACAAATTTAATAATGGGTTCTTCAGTCTAGCAGAGAATGGGATGACATGAGCCAATGGCTGAAAGTTGAAGCTAGACAAATTCAGACAGGAAATAAGGTGTAACTTTTTAACGGTGAGGGAATTAACCCTTGGCATGATTTAGCAATGGTCATGGGGGATTCCTCCATCACAGGCAAGTTTTAAATCAAAATAGGATTTTTTTTCCTAACAGATCTGCCCTAGGAAATATTTTGGGGATGTTCTATGGCCTGTGCTATATAGGAGGTCAGACTCGATGTTCAGACTGATGTCTTCTGGCCTTAGATTCTTAGACTCTATGAATGATTGTTTGGATTCCTGCTTGCTTTCTCACTTATAGCCTCCTTTGATTTACCTTTATGCATTCGAGCAGGATAAAAATCATACAGATTAACTGAAGTGTATATGTATTTATAAAAATAATGCACACAACTCCCTTATTCTCCACAGAGACAAACGATTACAACAAATCAAGAATAACAGTGTTACTGTGTCAATATAAAATGCCCTTTCTCTGAATAAGCCCATGTTCTCAGTTTTAATTGATGTAATGTATTTAAATTGTAATACTTCACTATGAAATACAGCAGTGTTTTTTTCTGGAGGAGAATGAGATTCATGTTAACATTTGTAATATTATGGGGGGGAACCTTTTTTAACTGAAAAAGCTGGTACCATATGTATAGGAATGCTATTTATGTCCAACAACCTGGTTCTCTTTCTTTCAGCTGAAATACTGTGTTTTACTTTAATTACCAAAAAAGTAACAGAGACAGTGAGAGGTTTAACTGTTCCCCTTGATGGAAAAAGCAAAGAAGACTAGGTGCAAAGGCAGTACAGACCAATACTCTGACTAGTTAACAATTCATGTAGAAATGTCCAGGGTATTAATGAAGAAATATTGACTTTGGTTACTAATGTTCTTCCAGTAAAACCGTAAGTGGCAATGGCCCCGATTCGTTGAGCTGCTGTGTGTGGGCAGGACCCCTGTATCTGCATGGAGACCCATTCACTTAAATGTGACTCTCCTTATGCAAAGAAGCTTTCAGGATTAGTTTTCAGGCTACTAACGTTAATGGGATGCTATTCAGGAAGATCTGGACTACCTTGTACACTGGAGCAATAGTAATCGGATGAAATATAATAGTGAAAAGTGCAAGGTCATGCACTTAGGGATTAATAATAAGAATTTTACATATACGTTGGGGATGCATCAGTTGGAAACGACGGAGGAGGAGAAGGACCTTGGGGTATTGGTTGATAACAGGATGACTATGAGCCGCCAATGTGATATGGCTGTTAAAAAAGCAAATGCGGTTTTAGGATGCATCAGGCGAGGTATTTCCAGCAAGGAGAAGGAGGTGTTAGTGCCGTTATATACGGCGCTGGTGAGACCCCACCTGGAATATTGTGTGCAGTTCTGGTGTCCCATGTTTAAGAAGGATGAATTCAAACTGGAACAGGTTCAGAGACGGGCTACTAGGATGATCCCAGGAATGGAAAATCTGCCTTATGAAAGGAGACTGAAAGAGCTTGGCTTGTTTAGCCTGGCCAAAAGAAGGCTCCGGGGGGATATGCTTGCTCTATATAAATATATCAGGGGGATTAACGTTAGGGAGGGAGAGGAATTATTTAAGTTTAGTACTATTATAGGCACGAGGACGAATGGGTACAAATTGGATATTAGGAAATTTAGACTAGAAATTAGACGAAGGTTTCTAACCATTAGGGGAGTGAAGTTCTGGAATAGCCTTCCGAGGGAAGTAGTGGGGGCAAATGACTTATCTGGCTTTAAGACTAAGCTTGATAAGTTTATGGAGGGGATGTTATGATGGGATAGTTTAATTTGAGCGATTGATTTTGGATTATCGGCAGATAAGTCTGCTCAATGGTCTGTGGGAATGCTGGATGGGATGGGAACTGAGTTACTGCAGAGAATTCCTTTTTGGGTGCTGGCTGGTGAGTCTTGCCCACATGCTCAGGGTTTAGCTGATCGCCATATTTGGGGTCGGGAAGGAATTTTCCTCCGGGGCGGATTGGCAGGGGCCACGGAGGTTTTTCGCCTTCCCCTGCAGCATGGGGCATGAGTCGCTTGCTGGTGGATTCCCTGCAGCTTGAGGTCTTCAAATCTCACTTTTGAGGATTTCAATAACTCAGTCATGGGTTCGGGGTTGTTATAAATGTGTATGGGTAGGGTTTTGTGGCCTGCCTTGTGCGGGAGGTCAGACTAGATGATCATATTGGTCCCTTCTGACCTATGAGTCTATGAGTCTATGAGTCTATATGACAGGCTTGCATAATTCTAACATTGCAAGTTTTCATCCTACTCTTAATGCAGCGTCTTACTATTCACTACTGTTATTAGTGTAGCCTATATTTAGATTGAATTGATAGAGTGATTAATAGTTCTGTGTTAAATCACAGTGTCCCTAGTGAATAAGTCCATTTCCTGTGCTGCTACAGTTTTAAAATCAGCAGGATGATAGTTATCCTGAGGGATTTCCTTAGGTCTGGAGCCTCTAGGAGCACCCGAAGAATTAATACAGTGGCCACAAACACAGCTACAAGTAAGTAATTTTGCCTGTATTGTTAGGTTCCCTAGGCAGATCTTCAATGTCACAAATACACACACAAAACCTGAGAGCCATGCAGTTCCCAGCAGTGTATTCAGACTCACACCCTAAAGATATCAGTCGGGCGGCTCTCTCAACAGGTGGTGATCAGTAGGGCAGGTGCCTACTGATGGGATCTTCCCTCCATATCTGTACCAGAGAACCCATTTTATCTTGTGTGATGGCCCCAACTACTACCTTATGCATGAGCATAAGGGGTCCAACCCCCTTTTCCTTATTTGTACTTCCACACCACATACATTTTGAGGGTGCCCCGCTTTTCATAGATTGTTCTCAGTTCCACTTATTCTCCTTAGAATCTATGTAAAGAAGTCCCCCTGGTAACCTTGATGACAGCAGAATTTCCCATGATGTTACAATCAGGTGTCTTATGGTCTAAATGGGTGGCATACATTTCCCAAAACTCATCCACTGGCATATTCTTTACAGTAATTTTGTAAGTTCTCTGGTACAGGGTTATTCCTAGGTCACCTATTTATGTCAACCTTCCTTGTACTTGAGGCCAAGTACAGCTAAGCTGAAATCTTACAGGCCTGTTGGCTTTTGTTACAGCCTTACTTTGATTATAGACCTAATACGCACTCACACATAAGTGTGTATCAACCTTATATACCTATGAGCCTATCTTACTTAAACCTATCTATCACACATTATTAATACTTAACCACAACTATAAATCTGCTATTAAATGATTAAATAAATTAATTGGCTACATTAGGCATAGGCAAACCCCAAAATATGTCTCTACTACAGCTGGGACCAAGCCTACTAGGGCAGGTAGACAGACTCACATTAGGAGGGTTTCGAGCTAGCGCTCTATAAAATGGTATGGACTTGTGGCTCTCAGAACTGCTCAGTCCGCTGGGTCTGAGTTCATGTGCCTAGCCCGAGTCTCTGCTGGAGCTCCAACATCCACCATGCAGGTTTTTAGTGTGCTAGTTCAAATCCTTCTAGAGAGTGTGAGTCTCTCTACCCAGGTTGGGAAGCTCACTCCCAGCTACAGTTTAGATATACCCAAAGAGTTGTAAATTCAATCCCAATCCTGAAAACACTGATGGGCAGGACATAGCAATGTTGTGAATATATTCCTTCTGAAGTTATTTTTCGAAGATGATTTCTCCTTTTGTTTGCAAACCCATACATTTTTCTGCATTTAGTACTTGAGGGGCAACTTCACTGTTGCAAGTCAGACTATATTTTATTTCACATATTAGACATAATAATACAAAGACTGGAATCAATGCTTTATGAAATTTAAATATTTATTTTCAGACTAAAAGTAAGGAATAAAAATCTTTTTTTCCGTTAGATATGTTGAGCAAAAATAAAAAGCTTTTGAAGTAAATATGTGGGAACATAAGAATGGCCATACTGGGTCAGACCAATGGTCCATCTAGCTCAGTACCCTGTTTTATGACAGCAGCCAATGCCAGGTGCTTCAGAGGAAATGAACAGAACAGGCAATCAAGTGATCCTTCCCCAGATGTCCTCTCTGGCGGTCAGAGGCTAGAGATACCCAGAGCATGGGGTTGCATCCCTAAGCATCTTGGCTAATAAGCATTGATGGATGTATCCTCCATGAATTTATCTAATTATTTTTTTTAATCCAGTTATAGTTTTGGCCTTCAAAATGTCCCCTGGCAATGAGTTCTACAGGCTTACTGTGCATTGTGTGAAGAAGTACTTCCTTTTGCTTGGTTTAAACCTGCTGCCTATTAATTTCATTGGATGACCCCTGGTTCTTGTGTTATGTGAAGGAGCAAATAACACTTCTTTGTTTACCTTTCCACACCATTCATGACTTTATAGACCTCTGTCATATCCCCCCTTATTCATTTTTTTTCCAAACTGAGAAGTCCCAATCTTTTTAATATTGCCTCAGATGGAAACTGTTCCATACCCTTAATCATTTTTCTTGCCCTTCTCTGTATCTTTTCCAATTCTAATATACATATTTTTGAGATGGGGTGACCAGAAATGCATGCAGTATTCAAAGTGTGGATTTATCATGCATTTATATAGTGGCATTATGATATTTTCTGTCATTATCTATCCCTTTCCTAATGGTTCCTAACATTCTATTACTCTTTCCTAACTGCCGCTGGACATTGAGCGAATGTTTTCAGAGAACTATCCACAATGACTCCAATATCCTTCCTGAGTGGTAACAGCTAATTTAGACTCCATAATTTTATATCTATAGTTGGGATTATGTTTTCCAATGTACATTACTTTGCATTTATCAACATTGAAATTTATCTGCCAATTTGTTGCTGAGTCACCCAATATTTTGAGATCCCTTTGTAACTCTTCACAGTCTGCCTTGGACTAAACTATCTTAAGTAATGTTGTATTGGCTGCAAATTTTGCCACCTCACTGTTTACCCCATTTTCCAGATCATTTATGAATATGTTGAACAGCACTGGTCCAAGTATAGATTGGACACCATTATTTACTTCTCCACATTCTGAAAATGGGCCATTTATTCCTACCTTTTGTTTCATATCTTTTAATGTGTTACTTATCAATGAGAGGGCCTTCCCTCTTATCCCATGATTGCTTACTTTGCTTAAGAGGCTTTGGTGAGGGACCTTGTCAAAAGCTTTCTGAAAGCCCTAATACACTATAGCCTCCCAATCACCCTTGTCCAGATCTTTGTTGATCCTCTCAAAGAATTGTAATAGATTAGTGAGACATTATTTCCCTTTACAGTTGCCATGTTGACTCCTTCCATAGTGTTTGTCTATGTGGCTGATAATTCTGTTCTTTACTATAGTTTCAGCCAATTTGCTTGGTACTGAAGTTAGGCTTACTGGCCTGTAATTACCAGATCAGCGCTGGAGCCTTTATTTTAAAATTGGCATCACATTAGCTATCCTCCAGTCATCTGGTAGGGAAGCTGATTTAAATAATAGGTTACATACCACAATTAGCACTTCTGCAATTTCATACTTGAGGTCTTTCAGAACTCTTGGGTTAATATAATCTGGTCCTGACAACTTAATACTATTTAATGTATCAGTTTGTTCCAAATCTTCCTCTATGGATACCTCAATCTGGGACAGTTCCTCAGATTTCTAACCTAAAAAGATTGGCTTGTATGTGGGAATCACTCACATCCTCTGCAGTGAAGACTAATGCAAAGAATTCATTTAGCTTGTCTACAATGGCTTCTTTTCTTTGAGTGCTCCTTTAGCCCTTTGATCATCCAGTGGCCTCAATGATTGTTTGGCAGCCTTTCTCTTTCTAATATACTTAATTTTTTTTTCTTTTGCTGTTAATTTGTGTCTTTTCCTAGGTGTTCTTCAAATTCTTTTTTGACCTGCTGAGTTATACTTTTACACTTGACTTGCCAGAGTGTATGCTCCTTTCTAGTTTCCTCAGTAGAATTTAACTTCCAAATTTTAAAGGATACCTTTAAACATCCTTTAGGATGTGGGACTAGAAGGGACCTCTTGGGTCATCAAGTCCAATCTCCTGCTATCACAGGCAACCCAGTCATGTAATCCCTTGGATAAATTTATCAACTCTATTTTACAACTTGTTAGGTTTTAACTAAGTTAGGAGCCACTGTTATTGGAAGGCTATTCCAGAACCTCACTCCTCTGATAATTAGAAGCCTTCTTCTAATTTCCAGCCTAAATTTACTTTTGACCATCTTATATCCATTTGTTCTTGTGCCAACGATGCCATTTAGCTTAAATGGCTCTTCTTCCTTCTGGGTGTTTACTTCCTTCATGTATTTCTAGAGAGCAATCATATCCCCTTTCAGCCTTCATTTTGGGTAGGCTAAACAAGCCAAGCTCTTTTAGTCTACTCTCTTAAGATAGGCTCTTCATTCCCCGATCATCCTAGTATTCCTTTTCTGTAGCTGAACCAGTCTGAATTAATATTTCTTCAGCATGGGTGATCAAAAGCATATACAATATTCCAGATGGAGGTCTGGAATACTGACATGACATCGATATCTTTAAAACATTGGTATATTATTACAAATTATAATATTATATTTATTCCATAATTTAATAATTTAAATATGAATCTGTGCATATGGTTGTATTGTAGATATATCTCTAGTACACACCCCAACTAAATCTTTTGTGGATGCCCACAAAATGGTTTGTACAGCAAATTACTCCAGTTTTCTGTTGACTAACAAAAAGAAGGTTTTCCTCAGAAAAGAATAACTTTATGTTTAGACTTTTTAAAAACTTTCCACAATTACCAGTTTCCCCTCTTTTACCAAGGCTGTTAATTAAAAAAAGGCACAATTTTGCTTTTTTTTTTTTGAGTATATAAGGATGATTGAAGCTACAATCTTGCACTGTCTCCTTTGAGATCTGGGAACTGCTCATCTACCAGCATATTAAGGTCACTCTTCATTATCTTAGACCTATAGCCATAGTTTTCACCCAGATCTAGATTGTCAGTTGATAGTAAACAAAAAATAATAATAATAAAAAAACACTAACATTTCTCCCTGGACAGGCTGTCCACAATGGACCCAACCTAATTTTGCTTCTACTTTAGTCAATATTCAGATAACATACCTCCCAGTTAATTAGTGCTGATTAACCATTTGAGAGACAAATCCTGTCTCATACGTTCAGCTACAACTTGATCTTCTCCCATTAAAGTTAATAGAATTTTTGCCATTCATTTCAACATGGAGAGAACTGGGGAGCTGTTGTTACCCTGAGTAGGTTTAGACCCATGAACGTTTTGTAAATTTTGAGAAGGAAGGCCACCTCAGTGATGACCACTATGTTTCTCCCTACCACCTTCAGGAACACAGGCAGTGCTGGGTAGAGTCAGGGATTGCCCTCCACTGTCCTAGATAGCAGAGGGGTTTCTGAAAAGTAATATCTGTTGCGGGGTAGGGAAAGATGCCTCCCCAATAGCCCTGCTGGACAATAGGGACTCTCTGTTTAGCTGACAGCCAGGTGGACAAAGTGAGTCCTAATGGCTCCCTATCCTCTGGCACTAGATCTAGCTGACAATTCTGTTTCAGAGCTTTCATGCAGAAATAACTGCAATCAAAATCAGCAAACAACACTGATTTAGAATGGGGGAGCAACCAAAAACTCTAATCCACCTTCCATGGGTAACATATTTGTGAGGTGCTCCACATACCTGGTCCTCTGTCACCCTTCTCACCACAGCAGTCTCCATGACATATCCTGCATCAACATGGATTGAATAGTTTCCTTTCTTCCCACACAACAAAGAAGGGAGCAGGATCTAAGATAGCTAATGTACAAGGTAAGAAGATCATTTGTACATGCTCTCCAACTCTTTATGGGACTATTTACTAGCTACAGGAATGAATCTCATTAGATACAAAGTTCTTCAACACCCCTTAGGATTTGTCCCCTAGAAATTAAGTGGGGAAAATTCCTATCAGATTATCTGCTTCATCCTGCTGGTAAAGCAGGACTGTTTCCTTTTACTGCTGGTCAGACTTTTTCCAGTGGAACATTCTTCTGTCAGAAAATGCAGATTCATCAAATATTCCATAAGAATGTGTCAATTTTGACAAAAGTTTCAAGAGAAACCAAGTAGGTTTCTGACACTGGCCTGGTTTCCTGCCAACTTGCTCACCTTCCTGGCTCCTCAGTAGGCAAAGCTTTCAGGGCTTACTGGCTGTGAGTGCTACAGAGCCAGGACTCTCAAAATTCCCAGGTCCCTGGCAGCTCATTAGGAAAGCTGCTAGGATCCCAAGGATATCTTGTTCCCTGGCTGGCCATGTAGTGCGCTGCTAGGCTCTGGAACTTCCGAGGAACACATTTTGTGTTCCAGCAGAGGGAACATATCAGTGATTCTAAAATAAGATATTGTGATGTTTCAGTTCTTCAAACAAATAAGTTTTCTGATTCAGGACTAAAATTCTTCCAAAACCTCAATTTTTTTTTGTAAAAGTGAAATTCAGACTCCGAGCCAGCTCTATTCCCAATGCCATGTTATCTAGAAATGTCTCCATTCTGTTTTCAAATGGCTAGCAGATTTAAGGACAATTAGAAAGAATGTTTTTTTAAAGTGTATTAGGAACACAAAGAATTGTAACAATGCTATTGATGCATTACTAGATGGAAATGGTAGAACTGTCAATAACGATGAATAAGTGTTCAATAAGCATTTCTGTTCTGTATTTGAGAAAAAAGCCAGATGATGTGCTGAAACTTTACATTCCAGTAGCAATAAGGAAGAGGTTAGACAACAACTACTGGTTACTTAAAGATTAGGTTCTTTATCAATAAAATGTCAAATAATCAGAGTTAACCAAATTTATTAAGTGTTAGTCAAAGATAAATCAGCACAAATACAGAAAGATAAGCAAATATAAACAACCACATGGACTGTAGCAGATATGTAACTCATTGTGGAAGATTATATACACATGCACTTTCGGCTATAACCATGGTCACAAACGTCACAAATTAGTTTGCTTCATTCTTACCCTAGTACTTCCATTCCCATGACTTCTGCTTTTGCTATCCAAGGTTGTTTTACCTAGTTTCTAGCAACAGTTATATTAATAGTGTATTACTTTCACAAATCTCAGCAACATGCTGCTTTATCTTTGTGTGCGCCATGAACAAAAGCTTACAGTTTTTATAATATTTCAGTAAGAGTGTAAAGACAGTGAAGAAATACTTCTAATGGCTTTGCGAGAAGTTCACAATATATTTTTGTGTTGAAACACTTAAGAAGAATGCATTGTACTTATGAAGTAAAAAGAAAAGGGAAAATTCTATCCCCTGTGTCTTTAATGTAGCATGAAGTTAATATAGGGCCAAATTCATCCTTGGGGTAGTCAAATTTAGCAAAATAATCCAGTGATGGATTTGGCCTATTTCATCTAATAGCTTTTGGTGAAGGAAAACGTAATTTAAGTCAGAACTTGCTATTTCTCACAACTTTTGAGTCTTTTGCAATTAGCAATTCATCAGCTGTGTACATCTTCGACTTTTTGTGGAATGATACATTTATCTTTTGACACTTTAACCTTTATAATCCTTTTACAGACAAGATAAATATTATGGGATCTTATTGATTTTATGGATTTTAGGGAAATACTTCTTTGATTAATGTTATGCTGTTTAGATTATATGATTTCTAACCAGGCAAGTACAAATGTGCTACTTTAAAATGACTTTGAATACAATCCTGCAGATGTAGAATCACCATAATGGGATTACATTTCTTAACAAATGTGACTTTGGATATAAGCACCCTGCTTTATTTTCCTTTAGAAAAATGTGCATTAGTGTGAGCACCTCTCTGAAAGCAGATTAAAGTGAATTTTTAGTAGCAACTATTTTTTCTTAGAGGAAAAAATGAAATATCAATAATAGCATGTAGAAAGTTACCAAGACAACAGCCTCCTTATTTGAGTACAAAAATAGTACACAGGGGAGCAATTCCCTTGGTAAGAAAACAAAGCTAAATTATTCGTTTTATATATTGATTACCTGAATCTCCTGAGCCTATTGGTTTACTGTCAGTGGGATAAGTTATTTAAGATATTAAATAAATGATCGAATGTATTAAAACCTAAGAAAGCATAAAGATATTTACTGATTACATACACAGTGGGCTACATATTCAAAATAATGTATGGGGTTTATATAACCAAAAATTTGAGTTTAAGCATGGAGACATTTGCACCTTCTTGATCACAGATGATTACTTACAAAGAATCTGTTCAAACCGCTGCTGAAGTTGATCCCCTTTGCTGCTTAGAATTATTCTTGTTTAAAATGTGGTGGAGTTGGCATGTGCAAAGAACCAGCTTCTGACTTGTTTTTGCAGGGGACAGGGATGGAGTCAGGGTGGGAAGTCCAGCAGGCAAAGCAGTAGGTCAATCATATGAAGCTAAGGCTTCTTAGCAACTCAGAAACAGTCTGCCTTACAGTATGTTTTTCCACAAGTCCCGTAATGAGAACGATGAACCTGAAGAAGAGAGTCTGAATCCAATATACCGTTTATCCAGTTCTCTCATACTTATGTGTGACTTGATATATTAACAATGACATGCAACATGCAGGCTGTTGTGATGCGACATACTGCACATTTGATGTTCTGGCCTTAAGGGTGTTATTCTTGGTGGTTATTTGTGGATCTCAGTGTACATTGTAAATATGCTGTGTGCTTTTTGTGTGGATAGGCTGGGTCTTACTATATCTTTATGGGGAATATAGGTGACGTTGTTAACTCAAGCAGCTGCCCTAGGTCCCTGATACCCAGTGAGCCAAATTTTCTGGATATTATATACTATGTGACTTCTATGGGAAACTGGGCACTGCATGAACCTCATCTGAATGTGGGATTACAGTAATACATCAGGCTAAACCTGAACATCACTGGGATTGAGCAGTCTTTGTCAAACAGCTCTCCATTTTTTTCAGATCACATAGGTGTCTGTATTGCCCAGCCTATTTACAGGAGACACACTTACTTTAAATTTAAGGGAAAAAAATAAAATCACTCACAGTTTAGAATTCTAACAATTAACAGAAAAGAAACTCATAGCTCCTGATATAAAAGTAGTTTGTCCTTTAGGAATATAAAGGATATAAATAGTTACTGTACCACTCTATTCATGGAGATATATGAGGAGCAGCACTTCCATCCCAGATATGTGGAGGAGAAAGAAGATACAGTTTAGTAGGTTATGCTGAAATTTGGAACACAGTAACCAGGAAAAAGGATCATCACCAATGTTCCTGCTAATTTCTATTTTCTGCATGTGGAATGACTGGCTGCCTGAGTGCAATCTTAATACTGATGAGTGCAGACTTGCTCACCCGAGCCCCACTCACAAGCCCTTTCTAGAGATATTCCTTCATATGTTCTCATGCCCTCTCCCCCATTCTGTCCTAAATTCAAAGACTGAGGCCATGCCTACACATACAGCACTGCAGCAGCACAGCTGCGCCAATGCAGCTGCACCGCAGTGAACGGCAGAAACTATGTCGGCAGGAGAACCTCTCCCACCAACAAAGCGCTATGAACACAAACACTTATATCAGTGTCACTTATGTCGCTCAGGGAGGTGGTTTATTCAGACCCCTGAGCAACAAAAGCTATGCCAACATAGACCTTGGTGTTGACATAGCCTAAGTTTTGTTTTTTAACTGTAAAAAGGCCTGCTCTGAACTTGCGATGCCAGGCAGGAGAAGTGGTTCCCCCATCCGTCACGGGCTATGAAAACTAAGTGGGCCATTGTGAGACATCAGGATACAAAGACTGGGCTTCTCACACTTGTGAAGATATTACATCTAAGGAAGCTCTTCTCATCAGCTTGAATTCTAGAAGGAAATAAAGATGACAGACAAGAAAATTCTTCATCTCTTTGTTGTTCAGACTCTCACGGGGCTGGAGCTAGGAAACAAGAGGTGAGATCCCCAGCATCAACCTGACTTAGCCCTAGAAGACATTTAGTGCTGACAGATTCCTACATCTCTGTCACCTTTTGAAACCATATCTATAACTCATGTGTGGATATGTATTGCCTTCTTAAAATATCTGTAAATAGTCTCTAAATATATTCTGTAAATATCTCTCTCATTTCTTTTTCCTAGTTAATAAATCCTCAGTTACTTTATTATGGGATTGGCTAGATGCAATGTCTTTGGTATGAGATATGAGGTACAAATTGACCTGAGGTAAGTGACTGATCTGCTGGGACTAAAAGCAACTTGGATATTTTCTGATTTTTGGAGTAAAGCGGCCATTTATCACAGAGTCCATCTTGCCAGGGTGACAAAATAGACCAGAGTGCCCAAGGGGACTATTTGTGACTCCATTGTAAGACTGTCAGAATGCTTCAAAAGTTCACATTTGTTACTGGGTTGTTGAAATCTAGTTATAGAACATATCACCATTTTGGGTGTCTACCCTGCTTTCTGACAATCTGCCCTGAGGCTGGCACTCATGGTCGTGAACCATTCCAGACAGCATGACAAGGATGATTTTCTGAATTGAGACCCTTATGTGCAATGCCTATAGACCCATTCAGACCCATACCTATGTGGGGTAAACACCCTATTGAGCAGTCATTATGAAAACCAACCTTCAAGATCAGTTTATCGAAACATAAGCTACAAATCAAAAATAAATTATCATTTTTGATTCTTAGCTTATCTCCAATACACCCAGTGCTTGATTTTAGAGCTTTGTTTTCCTGTATAAGTTCAAATGTAATACCATGCCCCTCAGACGTTATCTCTGAAGCAGATACTCTACAATAGTATCTTTTCATTAGTTTTCTTCAAATTAGTCCCAAATTGCTCACATTTTACAGGGAATGCACTCATCGATTGTTGTAGACCATTAAGATCTTTGGTCATTAACTTATTGCCTCAGGAGATCCGACTGAACAGTTTTTGAAGTGCTAACACTCACCCTCCAGGCCAGTGAAACGAGAAACCTTTATTGAGGACATAACATTGTCAGATAGCACAGTTTTCAACTGAATAACTTACTGCTTCAGTAGATTTTGCTTCCTACTGGGCATTTTGACTTGGTCAGATGAAGAAGAAATCATACAAAAGTAAACTAAATTTAAAGAGGATTTCCCCCCCTAGTAGCAAATACAAAGATCAAATCCCAGCACTAGTAAAATAGTGGCTTTCAGTTTCTATTTTTTGGATAGTGTTTGTTGTTTTCATCAAGAAAAAATAGTGTTGGTTAAACTCTGCCAACACTAGACTAGCAGACACACAGTTTAATCATTCCATGAAAATTATCAAAGGCACATTGAGCCAGCAAAACTTGTATAATTACCAGTCCTAGACAATATTCCTCTACCTAACATCCGGCATCAGAATGCAGTCAACAGACTGATCATCAAGATACAGCATATGCCACACCTGCTACTGCTCAGGGATAAGTGGGATGCACTCTGCCACCAACTACATTGCAGCAATCCAATGCTGTATTTTTCATCTGGCTGATAAATGTATCACCTCATTGTGGTGGACAGAATGGGAGAGAGCCTCTGCCACTACCCCCACGTCATCAGGCTGCATGAAGAACTACCTGGCTTTGGGCTGCCATGCCCTAGCTGGAGCTAGATTAACAGCTAAAACCAGCCATGCCTAGGGCATCCAGAACAGCCCGCTGTGCATCTGTGGTGCTGTGGAAGATTCTGCGCACATGTCAGATGGAAGACATATACTTTTTTGTGCTGGGATCCCCAGAGGTGATCAGCTTCTCAAGCTTCAGCTTCTCAAGCTGAACACAGCTGATGCAGAGGCCATTGATTGACTTAAGACCATTTTGCTTTTGCTTTTTCTTTAAAAGAAAACTACCTTGTTTTGTTCAGAAGTGCAGGGACTAGGCATGCAGGAAGTGCTGTTACACCCACTGGCTTGAAGTGATTTCCATGAGAGACAGGATTTACAGTTTGTTTCAAGGGCTCTCAGCACCCTCACTCTAAAAACTTTTCCAGCACGCAATCACATGTACATTAACGAACCTTTATGCTTGCCATATATATTGTTTAAGAGTACATCTCAGTTTTACATATCCTTTAAAGTTACCAAATAAAAAAATAATATTGAAATCATAATTCATTGTCTCAATATTCCAGTCTTATCTTGGAATAAAAGAAAGGCATCTTAATTTTTCTGACAATTTCTGAACAAGAATTTTAAGAGTAATGAAATCTGTTTTCTTACTGAGAAAGACATCCACCCCTGGATAGAATTTGCATACAAGGCCCTGTATGCCACTTCAGCCCAATACCTAGTGTGCTGAGCATTTTTAGACAATCTGCCCCCTGATATTGGGCTTCTGGAGGCCCTCTATGTC
>ML675604.1:57605095-57627840 GCA_007922155.1 Mesoclemmys tuberculata | reverse complement strand
AAGTCATGTTAGGTTTTATTAACTTGCTTTAAAAAATGCTCCTCCCTACCTCAGCAGGGAGGGAGAGGGAGATTGGTTAGCAGCAACTGACAGATAGCCAATTCCTGGAAGGGAAGGACTCATGCCCAAACATGCTGGAGCCTGGCTCCTCTTGTGCCTCACAATACATGTGGGAGTGTGCTTGGAGGAGGGGCATATTTGCTTTATTTTGGCAAGCTAGTGGTCATTAGAGGAACCAGTTAGTTCCCACAGACCCTCCCTCTTTCAATGCCGTCTGGGGCCACACTATTTCTATCTCAGTAATTGAGGTATATTGAGCTGTTTCCATGACACTGTGGGTCTGACTGATTGTCTTTTTGTGGGGGAATCAGGAAGGATTTTCTTCCTGTTGGGAAAACTGGCAGGAGTCCAAGAAGGATTTGCTTTTCTCACAGAATTGTAGTGGGACAGTTTAGGTTAAAAGGAGTAAGAAGAGTAAGTAATTTTAATGCTGTGAGGAATATGGGAATGCTAGTTCATTTTAACTTATAGCCAGTGTCTAGTGTGGAAATAAGGGTCAGTTCCCAGATGTAAGCAAGAGCTGGTATATGGCTGATGGAACTTTGGCCTGTAAGGAGAAGAGAAAACCTGAAACCTTTCAGACTGATGTACTTCTTGGTACCCCTACACCTGGGGAGGGACAGAGGAGGCAGGGAGCTGGGTGAAAGAATTCAGAAGTGAGCTGGTGTCAGAGGTAGGCTGAAGAGGGTCAACCATAAATTATCAGTTGAATGTGTGAGGCAACTGAAGCCCATTGGGCTCATTTAAATGCACGGTATGTGAGAGAAGGGGAGCAGTTAGCACCTTCTCTCTCTATTGTTAAGTTAATAAAGTTTAAATCATCCTGATGTCTGTGTTTCAGTCACCTATATGGACTCAGCAATGTGCTCTAGCTTTTACTCTGTTTTTAGAGTTTATGATTAGATTATATTTATACTTACAGAGAAAATAAATTAAAAAAATAATCACTAAACCCTTGAAAATGTCTCATAAAACGCTGTATTCTGTATATAGTTTATACATATGAACTATCTTAGGAGGGAACCTGACTCCACTCTCTGTGGGTTCAATCCAGTAAATTCTAATTCATCATAACTGATTTCTTTTTACTGTGGCTGATCAGCCAAGAAGTAATCATCAGCAAGATTCTGCCTGGCCCATAACCAAGTGCACAGTGGAGAGAGAGAGGGAATAAAGAGTGTCTCCCTGTCTACATCCACCATCATTTCATGGCCCACATAATTGTTCTCCATGTCCACTGAACATAGTAGGACGAGAAGTAACAGGCTTATTCTGCAGGAAGGGAGATTTAGGTCAGAAATGTGGAAAATCTTTCCAACTATAAGGGTTGTTAAACTCTGGAATAGGCTTCCACAGGAGGTTGTTGAATCCCCATCATAGGAGGCTTTTGTAAACAGGTTGGACAAACACCTGTCATAGAAGGTCTGGGTTTACTGGGTCCTGCCACAGTGCAAGAGACTTGACTTGATGATTTCTCCACGTCCCTTTCAGCCCCACTTTTCTATGATTCTACACAGCCAAGGAAGAATAGAAGCTCCTCTGCTCTGTGTAGCATGGGAAGTGCTCCCTCCCCTGGAGGCACTCAGCACCTCAAAGACATGCCAGGAGGAGGAATATTCATTACTCTACCCCTGTACAGAGCTGACCAGTCACACAAGGGGAGAAGAAACAGCTGGACTGCCAAAAGCAGTAAAGAAGTGGGCATTTAACCTCTCCACTGTAGGGAGAGCTCCTGTAGATACTCTGCCTCCATGTGCACTCTACGGGAAGGTGCAGCTCTGACTACGCCTTTACTTTGAGCTGTACCTAAATAGCACATATGTGCCCAAGTAATTGCAAGATCAGGCCCTAATGACTGAATTCTGCCACACTTATATACAATGGGTAGTAGTCCCAGAGTACTTTATAATGCACCTAGAGTCTTAATCAGAGCCCACTGAAGTGAAGAAAGAATAGTCTAGTGATTAGGGTACTAGACTGAGATATGTTCAAGAGTCTGCTGTGCCACAGATTTCCTGTGTGACCTTGAGCGAGTCACTTAGGGCCAGATTTTAAAGGTATATAGATACCTGAAGATGAACACAGGCACCTAGTGCTATTTTCAAAAGTACCTAGGCACCTAATTCCCATGACATCATCCCCCTAGAAACATGTAGGCTAGTAACTGGTGTCCAGGAAATGTATGAGAACTTTAGGCAAGACAAAAACCAAAAATAGGTACATTCAGACTATGCTAGCAGTCTGTGATCCAAATACAAACTGGACCAGCTACTCAGCTCCTGAGCGATTTCCTGAGAGCTCTCCTAATTGCAGAGGCATATTCTCATGCAGACCCAAATCACAGATATATTAAATGTTACTATGATGACAATATGATTACTTTTATTTGAAGTGGTCTAGCTTCTGCTCCACAGTGTTGATGCCATATATTTATTAAGGGGAGGACAGATTGCTAAAGCTGCATCAAAGAGGTGACGTTTTAATATATAATAGTATAATATATAATAATAAAGCCAATGGCATTCTAATCCAATCTTCTTTAAATGTTGGCAACTAAGTTGTTGCAGAAAAGATTCCTTTAGAAGCAAGAAGAGTTGCCTTCCCCTGAAAGCATATTCTTTTCTTGCTATCTGAGCTAACCAATAGAGCTCAATTTTAGTCAACGTTCTGAAGCGCAGTGCACGTTGCAGATTCCATAGCACACACAATGTTGCCTATATAAGAACAAAGAAATAACTGAGCTGCTGTAGAAAGAGAAAATACAACCTTATTTTCAACATTGGGAGGAAATATTTTTAAACTGGTGATTATCAATGTCCAAATATGAAATGTAGATACCGTCTTGGGGACTGACAGTTATGTACTAACTTGTGTTTAAGAGAAAAAAGTGCATCTTCTGCAAACTCATACTAGCAATTGTAGAGTATTGACAACGCTTAAAAGTGTAGGCTGTCACTTTAAATTTCAGTGCTTTTTCGAGATCCTGTATGCAGGGTACATCGCTGTGTAGCAGTGGCAGAGCTATTAGGGGAGGTAAGGTGGCAGTCGCTCCTGGTGATCGTTAGGTGTATGAAGCCTTTCACGTGGGGGTGAAGAGAAAGCCTGCCCCACACTCATCCAGTGGTGGTTACTCCTGTACCATCCGGCTAGGCCCGGCTCCCTGCTCTGAGTGTTGCAACATGGCACATGGAACCATATGGCATTGTGACCCAGTGCACCATGTCACAATACCACTCACTCACATTTTGGCTCAGCTGCCCCTCTGTCACGATGAAGGAGTGACTAGGCCAAACCTGAGTGGTGCTGCAGCCCCACAGCACAGAAGCTGTCACTGTCAAATATTCATCACCCCTCAGCTGCAAAACCTGGCTCTCTCACTACTTTGTAGGGGTGTGTGTGATCTGTGCTTAGCAGCGGTTAGTTTGCAGCCAGACTGCCTAGAATAATTTGGTGGTGAGCTGTGCCTCTCTGCTTTAGGGAGCAGCTTGCTTTGTCTGTCTGTTTGCGGGTTATTGGGTGTTACTGTTCTGAATACTAAGAAATAAAGTCATGTGACACTGAAACCTTCCAGCAACAGTATGTGTGGTTTTATTTAACTTCTCTGCGTGCATGCTAGGAACATAACAGCAATGCTATACTACTAACTATGATAAATGCCCTCGCAGGCTTCACTCTCAGTGTGTGGGGGAATATCAGTGTGAAAAGCAAACACCACCTTCTTGCCACATATTTATAGATCTAACAAACTGCTGAATTTAGCTAATAATATAATTACTTGTTATAATTGTGATATAAATTGGGGGAAAAATCAGACAATAAAAATATTAACGACACCTCAGGATTAAAGAAAGTGTACAGATAGTGCAGGCTATTGGGGACTAGATCTTCAACTGGTGTAAACTGGTGCAGCTCCATTGAAGCTAATGGAGTTATTTGTTTTACACCAGTTGATCATCTGGCCTTCTACATCCACAGGTTGAGAAGCACTTGTTCCCACATATGCACCGTGCACATACCTTCAAAACAAAGACTGTAAATTACAACTGGCAGCTCTGAACCTCCTGCTTCTGGTGACAACCTGCTGCAAAGGACATCATTTGTAAACACTGGCAGAATGAGTCCCTGCGCCAGCCAGGATGCTATTAGGGAGATTATCAGGAGGGAGGGAAATCTCACAAAATATGGATTAACTAAAGTAAAGTTTCTCTCAAATATACTACTGCTCTGGAGATTAGGAAGATTTACGCTCCTCCCAGCTGCACAGGTCAGCTAGCCGAGAAGGACACTGGCAGCTATAAGAAAAACATTCCTGCATGATCTGGTGCTGATGCTCAGCAGTATCTCAAGATAGAATTCTTAGTCTCTCCATCCTCCTCCAGTTGGCTATTTCTAGCCAGGTGTGGAAATGATACCTGCTCCCTGCTGAGAGCAGCTGAAATGAAGATCAGATGCCTGTGCTCCAGTCCATATGGGAACATGTACAGGCTGTGTCCTCTCAATTTCCACCTAAGCCTGGATGGGAGGTGTTCGGTTAGCCTGGCAATGGCTAGCACTCCAGCAACCCTATCATGGTTGGGAGAAAAAGGTATTTTAGAATTGACTAAGAAAAGATGTAGGAGAAAAGAAACGTAAAGTGAGGGAGGAAAGGGAGCATGTTGATGAGTAAATGCAAGGCAGGAGGGACGGGGAGAAGAAGGAGAGAGACAGAAAGCATGTACAATAAAGGAACACTACATTGGACCTTTACCCAATACTGAAGGCTGTTGAATTTGTAATTTGATACATAATAAATGTATCTTTTAAATATATATTTTTTTACTTCTGTAAAGTGTGGCCACACACTTACATGTACTTTTCAAGTGTATGTGTGCAGCCTCTCACAGACACTTGCATGCACACATCTTCCCATATGCGTGTGGGCACATACGCTGTCATTTTGAAGACTTCCAATTAGAAAAATGTCTAGCAACTTCCAGCATCGGAGAACAAAAGTGCTTTCTCCCCGAGAATAACAAAAAGAGTTTGCAGATTCTAGGAGACCATGCAATTAATGAAGAGATGACTTGATTTGAGGTTGTTTAAAACTGTGAAACTTGCACTGTTATTTATTGGTGGGTGACAAGCTACTGTAGCACTAGATAAAATGTAATTTTTTGCCAGTGCTCTGGATTTAAAGGCAACATTAGAGCTCAGTGACTCAAACATTTAACCTGATTTATGGGTTGTACTGGGAGAGTACTAAAGCTAAAGTCTCTCTAAGATCACTTTAAATGACTTTTAAAATTAAGTAAAGAAGCAAGTGTAACTACTAATCTAAACATGCTGTGAAACATTAATTATGCATTTCAAGGGAAGGGAATAAACAAGAAATAATTTAATCCATGACATAGAATAAATCCCAAAATGTATCCTTGCTGAAGGCATTTGCTAAATAAACACTTGTTTTTAAGTCACAAAGGAACTGGAGATGAAACCATTAGTAACTGAGTCAGAAGCTAATTTATTTATTTATTTTGCAGTCATCTCTTAAAAATACAGAAGACAGTTCTAAAAGGTGAATATGCTGAGAGAAGAGTAACGTGCCCTATAATGAAAAAGAAGTGAAGATCTTCAAGTTATGCCTAGCAGGGTTTGTTAAAATGGTAAAAGAGAACAAAATTTCAACTGCAATTGCTGAGCCACTGTAGACGCAAATCTGAATGGTGTGTGCAGTTGTAATATTTCTGACAGCACGTTACGCACTTCTAGAAAACTGCCAGAATGTGAAGACAGACATATTTCTCTGAAGGAAAGGTTAATAACACTTTAGGTATAAATTCCTTTATGTTTTATCAATATGCAGAAAGTCCTGTATGTAAAATAAGTTGCACATGTTACAGTATATGTATGTGTTATACACATTCAAGCAGTGTGCAAAGAAAGGGGCCTAATCAATACTAGAAATAAGAAAGGTTGTGAATCATAGAATCATAGAAGATTAGGGTTGGAAGGGACCTCAGGAGGTCATCTAGCCCAACCCTCTGCTCAAAGCGACCAACCACAACTAAATCATCCCAGCCAGGGCTTTGGCAAACTGCATGTTAAAAACCTCTAATGATGGAGATTCCACCACCTCCCGAGGTAACCCAATCCCGTGCTTCACCACCCTCCTAGTGAAAAGGTTTTTCCTACTATCCAACCTAGACCTCCCCCACTGCAACTTGAGGCCTTTGCTCCTAGTTCTGTCACCTACTACCACTGAAAACAGCCTAGTTCCATTCTCCCTAGAACCCCCTTTCAGGTAGTTAAAGGCTGATATCAAATCCCTCCTCATTCTTCTCTTCTGCAGATTAAACCAGTCTAGTTCCCTCAGCCTCTCCTCAAAATCATGTGTCCAAGTAATTATTTTTGTTGCCCTCTGCTGAACTCTCTCCAATTTCTCCACATTCTTTCTGTAGTGGCCAAAACTGGACACAGCACTCCATATGAGGCCTCATCAGTGCCTAATAGAGTGGCAGAGTCACTTCCCTTGATCTGCTGGCAATACTCCTACTAATGCAGCCCAATATGCCATTAGCCTTCTTAGCAATAAGGGCACACTGTTGACTCATACCCAGCATCTTGTCCACTATAACCCCCCAGGTCCTTTTCTGCTGAACTGCTGCCTAGCCAGTCGGTCTCCAGTCCCAGTCGGAATCCCAGTAGCAGGACATGGGATTCTTCCATCCTAAGTGCAGGACTCTGCACTTGTCCTTGTTGAACCTCATATGATATCTTTTGGAACAATCCCCTAATTTGTCTAGGGCATTCTGCTTGATGTCCCTAGCCTCCAGCATATCTACCACTCCTCCCAGCTTACTGTCATCTGCAAATTTGCTGAGGGTGCAATCCACCCCATACTCCAGATCATTAATGAAGATGTTGAACAAAACTGGCCACAGCACTGACTCCTGGGGCACTCCACTTGTTACCGACTGTCAACTAGACATCGAGCTGTTGATCACTACACTTTGAGCCTCCCCCAAGAGTTTTCAAAGACAATGTCCAATGGCTCTGCAATCACATCAGCCAACTCCCTCAGCACTCTCAGATGCACTGCATCTGGCCCCATAGATTGTGCATGTCCAGCTTTTCTAACTATTCCAGAACCTGTTCTTTCAGCACTGAGAGCTGCTCATCTCCTACCTATTCTGTGCTGCCCAGTGCAGTAGTCTGGGAGCTGACCTGCTCTGTGAAGACCAAGGCAAAAAAGGCATTGAGTACTTCAACTTTTTCCACATCATCTGTCACTAGGTTGCCTCCCCCATTCTGGAAGGGGTCCACACTTTCCCTAACCTTCTTCTTGTTACTAACATACTTATAGAAACCCTTCTTGTTACCCTTCACATCCCTTGCTAGCTGTAACTCCAATTGTGACTTGGCCTTCCTGATTTCACTCCTGCATGCTCAAGGAGTATATTTATACTCCTCCCTAGTCGTCTGACCAAGCTTCCACTTATTGTAAGCTTCCTTTTTGTGTTTAAGCTCACTGAAGCTGGTCGCCTTCCATATTTGCTATTCTTTCAGCACATCGGGATGGTTTGTTCCTGCACCCTCAATATGGTTTCTTTAAAATACAGTCAGCTCTCTTGGACTCCTTTCCCCCTCACATTAGTCTCCCAGGAGATCCTGCCCATCAGTTCCCTGAGGGAGTCTAAGTCTGCTTTTCTGAAATCCAGAGTCTGTATCCTGCTGTTCTCCTTTCTTTGTTTTATCTGTATCCTGCTGTTCTCCTTTCTTTGTTTTATCAGGGTCCTGAATTCAATGATCTCATGGTCACTGCTGCCCAGGTTACCACCCACTTCCACTTCCCCTACCAATTCTTCCCTGTTTGTGAGCAGCAGATCAAAAGGAGCATGACCCCTGGTTGGTTCCTCCAGCACTTGCACCTGGAAGTTGTCTGCAACACTCTCCAAAAACTTCCTGGACTGTCTGTACTCTTCTGTGTTGCTCTCCCAGAAGATGTCATGGTAATTAAAGGGGGAAGACTAATGTGGACAGTAAACTTCTTCTTGAGGAGTTCACTTTAACCCCTTCATTGTTGTTTCTGCTATATCTTCAACACTGCAGTGGGACACACCAATCTACTACTGAAGCACCTGGAGGTTCAAAGGTATCTCAGGCAAGTGTCACAAATATCAGGCACATTTATTCAGCAGAAAAACAGTTAAAGTCAAATCCTCATTCCCTGCAAAAAGTATAACGAAGAAAGAAGAAAATGAGAACAAAAACTTTGAGCTGTGGACTCCCTACCTCTCCCAGCCTCCCCAAAATCTTAAATAACGCTATTGGCTCATTGAGAGCTCTACAGGGGGACCTGGAGAGATACATGTACAGATCTGAATATTTAATACAGGAGAGACAGCTAAGATTTCAGGATGGGAAGAGACCAAGCAGCCTATCCAGGTTTGTTCAGCTATCTGTCTTGTGTTTTCCCTCTGTAGTGTTTCTCCCACCTAATATTGCCTTTCTAACTCTTGTGCTGAATATGCTCTTAGTTCCAGGCTTTCTTACTCCTTTCAGTAACTGATACCACATAGTAGTTGCCCTCTGTGAAAATATGTTTTCCTGAACTATTTTGGGGGCTGGAACTTTCTTATCTTCATTATTTATATCATTTTATTGTTGTTATTAATGTGGTAGTGGAAAAACATCTCAATCAGGATTGGAGCCCATTGTGCTAAGAGTGGATAAGGACCTGGCCTCAATGAACTTACAGTCTAATTTGAAACAAGATATAACAAGTGACTATTTTCAGTACATGCCCTCATGACTTGGAGCTTTTGTTAGTGACAGGAGAATCTCCAGTGGCTCAGAGGTTAGATCTGCATAAATATCCAAATGCTCAACCTCTTTTTCAAAATTAAGTCAACCTACTCGTACTTTGTATATTCAGTTAGGCCTGATTCTAATCTTACACTGCTGCAAATCAACAGCCACTCCACTGATGTCAATGGAGTTATGCCACTGTAAAACACAAAGACAGACCAAAAACCTCTACAACCTCTTAGCAGCTGAAGAACCTCTCTCTCTTATTCAGTGGTGGGAATCTTTGAGCTGAAGTTGTAGGCACTTGCTGTGTAATATGGGCAATGCTGCACTGCTCTGCAAAGTATGAGCATCAGGAGACATTGTGCTAAGGATTCATAGACTCACAGACTTTAAGGTCAGACGGGACCATTATGATCATCTAGTCTGACCTCCTGCACAATGCAGGTCACAGAAGTTCACCCAGCCACTCCTGTAACAGACCCCTAATGTATGACTGAGTTATTGAAGTCCTCAAATAATGTTTTAAAGACTTCAAGGTACAGAGAATCCACCAGCAACTGACCTGTGCCCCATGCTGCAGTGGAAGGTGAAAAACCCACAGGGTCTCTGCCAATCTGCCTTGGGGGGAAATTCCTTCCTGACCCCAAATATGGTGATCAGTTAAACCCTGAGCATGTGGGCAAGACTCACCAGCCAGAATTCTCTGTAGTAACTCAGAACCCACCCCAACTTATGTCCCATAACAGGCCATTGGGTATGCCAGAGGAATGGGCTGTTGCAGCTAGTTATGGAGGGCTTAGGGCTATTATCTTGTCTTCATTATGCCATCTTTGAGTTAGCTAGATGCCCTGAGACATACACAGTGCCTGTGCATATGAGCACAGGGACTGGAAATGTGCTTGTTCCCTGTGTGGGAGCAATAGATGGGGAGTTCCTTACACATGCATGTATGTGTGTCCCATGCCCCAGTGTGAGCAGGCTACAATCTAGCCCTTTATAAGAAATTGTGCCAAGATTGTGTTAAGTAGGTAGATACAGATGGACGGCAATACCGTAGCACTAATATCAAAGTCTGTTTAGTTCACGCAGTGCACGAGTTCAGTAGAGCTGGATGGGAAACTGCTTTCCTGTCCCATGAATATTTGAAAGAGTTCAATTCACCCTCTGTCTCAAAGTCAAAGAAAAGTCAAAATCTCAAGTATATTTGCAAACCCATAACCTCAAAATGTTTTCATTTCACATCAATCAAAATGTTATGTTTTGATCATTTCAGAACATTTAGTTTAGATGTCAACCTTTTTAAAAATATTTGTCCAGTATAATTAGCTTAAATGTTGAAACAAAATGTAATTTCTTTCAAAAATACCAAAATGAAATGTTTTGACAGTTTAGAAACTTTTTCCTTGACATTATTTTCAAGTCAAGAAATTCATTGAACCAAACACTGTTTTGCAAACAGTTTTGGTTTTCACAAGTTGGCATTTTTGATGAAAAAATATTAATCACAAATTCCTGAACAGCCCTATTGAGTACAGATAAACTATCAGCCACAACCTACCTCTAACACTTGCTAATCAGCAGAGAAAATGACTGAATTTACATTATTTGAGCAGACGTATGTGTAGGATATGAGCAGATAGGACCAAATTCCCATTTGCATTCCAGCCCCTTTGCACCACCTAAAAACTTCCTAGGTGTGGGAACAACACTGAGCTGGACCCCAACAAGGCCATCTGAGGGGCTCCAGACAGATCCATCTATGCTCAACTGGCATCAAGTCATTTATAATCTTCAGGTTGCTGTAATACATGCCAAAGCTCAGAGCAGTACAGAATCAGGTCCTAGTAGCCCATCCCCACCTGCTACACTGAACTCCACTCAGCAGTGTAGGCAATAACATTTTGAAGTAATTCCAGCAGATTGTCTATGATATATAAAAATTCTTCTCCAGTGCTCAGTGATGACAGCTTTATAATCATGATTGTGCCTATCTGTTTGTTCTGTGTTATAACCAGGTGCACATTATTCAGCTCATAAACATGCACTGGGACAAGCAGATCTATTGAAAACATCTCTCACAAACAAGAGACAAGTAGTTTTTAAAGCTGATTATTCACTTGTTTTCCCCACTCTAACATACTATATGAAGATACATCTCCTAAGTTAAAATTTCTGAAAAAATACATTTAAATGAAAGGAATGCACTGGATCAGTTTACAATAGTCACCTTGAAATCTGAAACTTTAAGGTTAGGAGATCTTTCTGGCTACATATCTCCCTAGAAAAGTTTTCAATTTTTATGCAAGTTGTGATAAGTGACTTATGGATGAAAGAGCAAGTGTCTTTTTTATGCGGGAAGATACATAAGAAGATCATGTACACATTTGATAAAAGATATTGCACATCTGTGCACTTTAAGCATGGTTTTAAATTCTGTTAGGATCCTAATTGTCTTTTGATGGTGGAAAATGCACCTGTGTTGATTTATTTTTCTCCTGTGTCCTTAAAGTTGCATTGCAGCTGGTCATTGTTATAAAAGATGAAGTATACAATCTTCATGAAATAAAAGCGTTAAATTTCATGCTTCTGAAACTTAATCCACGCAGTTTCTCTGGCAGCTAAACCTCATCTCACACACAATTCACACACACCTAAACCTATATGCACCCCTCGACAAGATTATGAGGCAGTGCGTTCATTGAGAAAATTACAAGTCTTCAGGATTCACACTTGGAGCCATTTGAACTTTATTCAAGCTTCAGCGACATGCTTTTAATCAGATTTTTTTTTTCAGGTTCATTTCTCATTGCAAGGATGACACACCACTGATGGTGAGCTTGCAAGCCTGGAAGTGCCATTCTGCCTATGTTTGAATCTTTGGCAAGCAGCTTGTATTAAACATTTATCTTAGTTCTTTTACAATCATAAATTATTTTGGGTTATTCTTCTGTAGCAGAAGAAAACTTTACCAGTGGGGTTAATAAACAGCTTAAAATGAAGAATAGCTTAGGATATATATATATAAAGTAATCTGTTACCTCCATCTGCCTTTCCTTTTGCTTTTTGCTTACAAGCAGGCTGATTTACAATTGTAGGAAACATGACTTTGAATTCCCTAAGTTTTGTGCATAAACTTGCACTGGTATTGGTTTTTTTGTTTGTTTGGCTATTATATCCGCCATGATCCCAAGACAGTGGTATAAACATGTCAAACTGCCAGCATTTTTTAAATGTAAGCATTTCACATATGAAGTTCTACACATTTCTAACAAGGTGGGAGGATTGGGAGAGCTGGAAGACTGGAGTATTGCCTCACTGTCCCATTTTGATCACCAGTCAAGATATTTGTGTTGCTATAAACATGCACCCATCAGCTGACCTCAGGTCATGCAAGAATTTTTTTGCACATGGCTTCATAAATCGGCAACACAGCCTTTTCATGATAATAACATGTGCAAATAGGAATATAGAGGAAATGCAGCCAAGAATGTAATGAATGGTTTACTGCAAACTACAGTATCATCACTTAGTAGTTCTTAATCCAACCCTGCACAGATGGGTATTGACTGGATATTTGCTTTTCACAGCTACCGATAAGGCAGTGTCACTCCCCTGGGACTTGTGTTGCTTCATCTGAAAACCTTGGTGCTGCATTTTATACATATTTCAGAACTAGTGGTTTCCTTATTCATGGAGAGGCTGCATGGTTTGGTGGATTGAGTACAGGGCTAGAAGCCAGGAACGGCTGACTTCTAATTCTGGCTTTGACTTGCCGTGTGGTTTGGATTTAAACTCTCTCTTTCATTTCCCCCCTAAAAGTTAGCTGAGGTCATATTATTTAAGAACCATGAAGTGGGCTATGAGGGACAACTAGGACTATAATTTTACAGCATTTTGAAAATATAAAGCAGTAAATCATGACAAGCACAAGTATCTGGGGTTGAAACAATGATTTTCCTGGGCACTGAATGGTGGGGGAATAAAATCTTCTGGGCTGACTCACCCCTGACTCACCAGGGAAAGAGTCAATTGTTAGGGGAAGATGTGTGTATTGGTGGTTGTGGGGTAGACCATACTGAACTACTGAGGGATGGTCTGCCTCCTGGCTGGACAAAGAGATGCAGGATAATTGCAACAGTCTGTGGGGGCTGTAGTTTGTTGGAGCTGCTGGGCTGAGCACTCTGCCACAAGCAGAGTGAGTTCACTTCTACCTCCTCGTTGCTGCTCAACCAGTTGCAGATAAAAGAAATCCATCCTGAGAAGAGAGAAGGGCCTATATCACCTGGAATCATGTTGTGATTAGAACATGGTTCACTCCTGGGGCAGGAGCAAAGAGGCATCCAACCCAAAGGCAGGGTTGCAGCCGCATGCCCGAAATTGAAGTGTTGAGTGTGTGTATACCAGCAGATGTTGTGCAGTGTATTCTCAGCCTGAGAGGATCAGCTGCTTGAGGTAGCTTTGCCAGATGCTCCTTGCTCCCAGCCAATGATCAGAAGCAGAGCAGCCTCCAGGTCTCCAGGCTGTCTGAGGTGCCAGTCCACTGGCCCAAAGTCCATCAGCTCAATCTGGATTTACCTCAGGCTGCAGACTAGCAGAGTTATCATACAGTTACATCTGCATTTGGGGCAAGTGAGACTGCAGTGGCCTTAACTGTTCTTGTTCGCCTGCCATATAATGTGGGGCATTGGCTAGAGTAGCTACACACTTCTCCTCCCAACTCAGTGGGCCAGGGACAAACAGCAGATGAAGGATGCACACCCCTTTCACAGAGCTCTTCCCACATAGCACACTCACACCAATTCTATGTTTCTTGAGCCCTCAGTGATGATGGAAGAATGTGTGTGAATGCTGAAAAGTTTGGGGGGCGAGGAAATCGGGGTACTGAGGTAAATTGTGTATAATTATAATAACAATTAGCAAACCATGAAAAAACAAACAAACATGTATCCTTGACTGGGAAGCTGCTGAATATTTACAACAAGGGAAAAGATCACTGAGGGGGGATTTCCTCACCATCCCAACAAATAAGTTACTGCATAAGGCCAGCAAATGCTTGGTGCAGCTCACTTAAGTTAATTGCATACATTTCTTTCCATTTATTTTACATTAGCAATTGGCTGAATAGTCCATTTCACTCCCTGAGAAAGGTATACATCCTATAGACTGGCTGCAAAAGCAGGAATGTTAAAATTATCATTTTAAAAATCGGTCTTCATGCCCTCCTGTTCCAGGCTACCTCTTTCTTATTTTACCAGGTCCCCAATTAGATGGCATGAACAGATGAATCAAGCAGCCATTTGAGGAATAGATGGAAAATTTCTGCACCAACCTCACTTGCTGTTCTACTTTCAGCTCCCAGGGAATCCAAAACTTTAAAAACTATTTACATCAAGGCAGGCAAAGAAAGAGATAAGTCGTTGCAATCAGAGATTCACTTTCAACGTATGCATGCTGCTGCTGCCCATACCAGCTTCTCTCACTGGATTCTTGGGTCGAGCCTGTGGCTGTTAGGACAGGTGGCAAACACAGGAACAGCTTTGCTGGAACATATGCAAAAGGCATGGGGACAGAAAGAATACTTTGCTGTGGTATTTCCAGTTGGAAATAAAGCAAAACAATACAGCTTTCTCATGTTTTGCTTCGCAATCAGAAAAATGCAATGTATTCCAATATACAAGAGAGCATTAAGGAGCCAACACAGAGCATGGCGTGAGTCATCCTGGAGAACAGCAAGGTGGCTACAATGTTAACTTAAACAGCTATTAGAAATCTGTCAAAACTTTGGTTGGGTATGGGGTGATAGCTGGGTGTAGTGGAGGACAACTAGGTATTAAAAACAAATTCTTACATGAAAGGATTAGAGCTCAGGTCCACCACCCTCTCTCCTGCTAAAATAGAAATACTTACAAAAGACCATGCCACTTTGTGCTCTGATCTTGTCAGCTCTCACAAACTAAAGGCCATTGACATCTTTGAGAGCAAGAATAAATCAGAGTCAAGGGCAGACTATGTCTGTATTTAGATAGGATACCTCTGAGGAACACATGGTTCAGGAAGTGGTATAGATGGCCCATGAAATGGCATTCTTCCAGATGACGAAATACTGAATCGAGTGTCCTGATGTAGTGCTGGGGGAACATTTTACTGCAGCTCTTTGGGTGAGATTTAAATGACTTATTGTCACTAACATGCCCAAGAGAGGATCTGAAAGCAGACTCTGAATCTATGGTAGTTGATGGCACATATCACCATGCAGCTGATATGAAAGCATTTGTCACTCTGTGTGCATGGGGAGGCGGGGAAGGGGTGAATCTGAAGCTTTTCTCAAATGTTGTCTATATAGTCCTTTCTCATCCAGGCCATTTTCAAATGGCATTTAAAAATGTATTGCCTCTCTCCCCACAAGATCCTTGTCATTCCTACAAATGTAGCTGGGTAAATGTCCACTCATCCTTCCTGAATCTCACAGGACAGTTAAATTCTGGCAGCCAGTATCTACAGAGAAGAGTTGATGTGACAGCAAGAGGCAGAGGTTAAAGGGGCAAAGGCAGGGGTTTGTTCCTTCTGGTATTTTCCAGATGGTACTTCTGGAAAGTTAGGCTAGTTGAACTACTTAATTCTGGAAATTCCATTCAGTTCAAGCTATTGTGCAATTATGTATTAAAAAAACCCCATAATATCAGAATGTTAATTAGTCCTCTGATTAATAATTTTTTCTTTTTTTAATTAAATGGAAATGTCTGAGTTTTCAGCAGGAAGCATAATCTCTGTGTCTTTAAATATAAATGCTCTTGTCTTTTCATTAAGTATGAGTTTACATTCTCTAGCAGACTTAATGTCCATAATATCCACAGGCCAAGTGGTACAACGTTTTCACGTATTAGCTTTGGGCCCCTGGTGACCAGGTTTAAAAATTAGCTTTAAAAAATATCCCATGAGGAGATTTGTGTACATCACAAATTTGTTCACTCCAGTTTGGCAGGCAAGGGAGTACAGAGATGCCCTGTACCGACATAGCAGACAGAATGCTGAATGGGATCAAGATATGTTGGTTCTGTAGGGAAATGTGAATATATATGAATTATAGCTTAGGCTTTACCCTGGGCAAACAGTCTTGGTCATGAGTACTGAAATACTGAAAAAGAGTACACAGGCCATGTAGCGGGTCAGTCCTGAGCCTAGTGGTCATGCTATTGTGTCATTAGGCTCAGTTGCTATGCCGCCGCTAAGCCAGCTGGCGGCATGTAGCGGGTCAGTCCTGAGTAGTGAGGCCATTCATCCAGGTTAAAGCCAGACAGTCCTAGATTGTGCAGCACTGTCCCTGTCCCCTATGGCCTAGCACCAGATGTGGCTTTGTCCAGAGAAAATGAGAAGAGAGGAGGAGACTGTGGATACAGGAGGACACTGGGGGTGGGAGAGGGCAGTGCCTCCATGAAGACTGACGCAGACAGGAGCAAGTTGATGCAAGTGGTCTGGCGTGGGCAGGGATAGGGATTATCTGTTTTCTAAGAATGTGTCAGTGGCCACCTGAGTCCTGAGGCCATCTGGCCTAGTGGTCAAGCCATGTCTTTACTATTCTTTGCAGTTTCTCTGCTCTGGAGTGGCCCTGCCAGGTCACACACAGCAGGTCGCAGGGCCTCCCAGATGCCTCTTCTTCTCCCTTCGGACTTCTGTCACCACATTGAGTAGGCGGAACAAGAAAGGGGGATCCAGACCCTCCTACTCCACTGGGTCCCAATCCAGGGCACTAAAAAGGTGTTACAGTGTCCAGACCACTCATCGGCCCACCCCACACTCTCCCCTGGATTGCCTCCTGCTTGGCTGGAGCTTCTTATTTGGAGTGTGGTGGTCCCAGTTTTAGTAGCAGTTTAACCTGTCAGGGGACTAGCATCCCTCTCGTTGTGGCCTTGCTTGGTTTTCCCACTCAAAAGGGGGACGCCGGGAGGAAATGCAGATCACTGCTTACAGAAAGACCTTAACCATGCCACAGCCACTCTTCCCAATACTTCTGGTATCAGCCTCTCACTTCCTGATGCAACCGTTAGCTCCATCCACTAGGCTGTCAGTGCCCTTTTTAATTATCCTTCCACCCGGAGCTGCTGAGAGGTGGGGCCTCCCTAGACTAGTACTTTGTTCTGGCTTAGTGTGGGGTCTGTAAACCCCAGTCAGATGGCACAATATAGCCAACATTGGACACATGTGAGTAAGGGCCCATAGTTAGGCCAGGTTAGTAATACAGAGTGTCTCTGAAGAGATGCATATCATGTAAATGCTGCTGGTAAACTAGAAAATATTTATAGCTTACTACTGACCTCTAGTGTACCAAGTGTAGGTCTCTTATGTCTTTTTGAAGCGATGATGGGGGAAATGATAAAATAAGATTGCTGCAGTCACAGGGGCACTTTAAAAATTATTTTAAAGTAAAAAAAAAATTCCCAGTGAATCCAAGACATTGTTTAAAATATCTAGTGATAGCCTTTGATTTTTTTGTACATGGCAAGGTGAAAAGCAATACCCCCTTATACTCGGGGGAAGAGGCCTTCTACCTGTAAAATGTTTTGCTTCACAGACCCTCTGTTTTGCAACCTTATTGCATCATCTGACAACAAAACAGCTTGTTTGCTAATTAATATCATAAAGCAAGACACCCAGTGAAGGATGATAATTTTACTCTGGCCAGCAGCTGATGTTGAGTTTGATAGGAATTGTTATTTTAAAACACAAACTATCCCAATACCCAGATTTTTTCCCCCGCTATAAAGAATATATAGGAAGGTCTGAAGTAAGCCTGGTAAATAGTATATTAGCTAAAAGATTGAGATGATAAATCTGATGCAATACGTCTGAGATTAGTAGCATCTCTAGCAGGGTTATTGAAATTGTTTAAGTATAGAGGACAGGAGAGGCTCATTTATAAGGAACTGGAATTTGAAAACGTGTAATAGCATAGTGAAGTGTATATTGGTGGATTAAAAATTGAATAATGGAATCTGAAAATGAATATTACAGTCTAAGATAAAGGGAAGTGCATGCAAATAATTAGTGCATTAACACAGGTTAGGAAAGAGACAGAAAACGGAAGAAATTATATATGTAATGGGCAATGACCTTACATATAGCTCCAAATATAGAGTGGTGTGTACCTGTATCACCACAGGAGCAGCCCAAAGTCACAAAGGCTCCCATGGTTCCTCCCTCTCTTGTTCCAGGGGCAGGGGAAATAATCTGCTACTGTCTTTGACCATTAGTGGAAGGTTCTTCATTTCTCCTTCATACGCTTACCTGTGCCCTTCTTTTCTTTCTCCCTACCCTGCTGTGCTGAAATAGTGACCACATGGAGCCTCCTGACCAGGCCCTCTCCTTTACCCCCGAGGTCCAGGGGAATAGTAGGTCAAATAGGATCCCATTCCTCTCCTGCACCAGTTCACAGTGCAAGTCCCAATTTTGACTTATATTTGCCCTAATTCTGGATTAATCACACCAAGGGTATATTTAAATATATATATATCACTGATACCTGAAATCAATATTTCTCTTTTCATCCCAATTCTGATTAAATACAGAAGGAAAAAACTCTGCCTGGCCAATAAACATGATCTGTAACATGAAAAGCACTTGATCCACAGTAAAGATATACACTCATAAAACCCTCATTCTTTAAAGTATTCCTATTGTTAGTCTAAATCAAGAAAACATTTGAAACAACAAAGACAGTATGTTGAATGTCAGATCTATGCAATTTGATGAACTGGGTTGAAACCCCACCCCACCCCACCCACCCCCCGCCAAAAACTAGAGTTTGTCAGGGGACCAATGACAAACCCTTCACTTAAGCATTTTTGAAATGGCATTATTGTAGTGACATCAGTTGCCACGGCAGATAAAGTGAGTTTGACAAGTTCATTCCTTCAGTGAATCTGATTTGATAACCATTAATATTTTACATTTACCAGCCAGTAGAGAAGATTAAAAATTAAACAGTCAGGTTTTTTCTTCCACACTTATTTGTGAGATTCCCATGTACATATAAGGCTCATAGTGAATAGTACAGATAGACAATTTATTCTTTAAAAAGGCAAACTCTCCTAAGTCAGTTTGATTATGCATTATTTTGATTTTGTTTCCAAATTCTTCAGAAAAGTTTTCAGAACAAATTGTATTTAATAGGCTAGCTTAAACACTGTCTTAATCTGTTTTTACACCAAGGTGTCTCTATCAATACTTATTGAAATTATTTGTTACTCTGTTGTAAAGTGGAGTGAATCAGCTTTATTCCTAGGGTTAGGGTAAAGATCTTGAGTTGGTAAGATAGCTGCTTAGTTAACTATGTGTGTGAGATAAATCACAAGTTGGAGTTATGTAAAAATAAAATAAAATACATTATGAAAATACAAAAAGCCCCAAAAGCTATGTAATTGATAAGAGATTTTAGAGGCTAACACAGGGTAAAGAACACCCCGAACCTTCCAAACAACAGGAAGTACTGTACATAAGCTCAAAATGCAGATAATAATGATGATAAATGTGCAGTGCAGTAGCACTAAGAGTATGTCTGCAATGCAAAGAAAAACTTGGCAATGAGTCTCAGAGGTTGGGTCAAATGACTCAAGCTTGCGCGGCTTGTGCTGAGGGGCCAAAAATAGCAATGTGGATATTTGGGCTTTGACTAGAGCTGGGGATCTGAGACCCTTCCCCATCACTGGCTTTCAGAATCCAGGCCCTGGCCCAAGCCCAAATGTCTACACCACTATTTTTAGCTACGCAACCCAAGCCTGAGTCAAACGAGTCATGGAAACAGGAGAGATTCCAGAGGACTGGAAAAGGGCAAATATTGTGCCAATCTATAAAAAGGGGAATAAGGACAAGCCATGGAAATACAGACCAGGCAGCTTAACTTCAGTACCTGGAAAGATAATGGACCAAATAATTAAGCAATCAATTTACAAACATCTAGAAGATAATAAGATGATAGGTAACAGTCAGCATGGATTTTTCAAGAACAAATCCTGTAAACCAACCTAATAGCTTTCTTTGACAGGGTAACAAGTCTAGTGGATGGGGGAAGACAGAGGGAAGTGTTAGATCTGGTATATCTTGACTTTAGTAAGGCTTTTGATATTGTCTCACATGACCTTCTCCTAGCCAAACTGGGGAAATACAAACTAGATGGAGGTAGTATAAGGTGGGTGCATAACTGGTTGGAAAACCATTCCCAAAGAGCAGTTATCAGTGGTTCACAGTCAAGTTGGAAGGTCATATCAAGTGGGGTCTTGCAGGGATTAGTTCTGAGTCTGGTTCTGTTCAATATCCTCATCAATGATTTAGATTTTAGTATAGAGAGTACACTATGAAGTTTATGGATGTTGCCAAGCTGGGAGGGATGGCAAGTGCTTTGGAGAATAGGATTAAATTCAAAGTGATTTGGACAAACTGGAGAAATGGGATGAAATTCAATAAGGACAAATGCAACCATCATTCTGCAACATCATGCAACATAGTATGAGTGTTGTAAGCAAGGCACGAGAAGTCATTCTTCCACTCTACTCCACGCTGATCAGGTCTCAGTTGGAGTATTGTGTCTAGTTCTGGGTGACACATTTCAGGAAAGATGTAGACAAACTGGAGAAAGTCCAAAGAAGAGCAACAAAAATGATTAAAAAACATGACCTGTGAGGGAAGATTGAAAAATGGGGTTTGTTTAGTCTGGAGAAGAGAAGACTGCAGGGGGGACATGCTAACAGTTTTTAAGTATATAAAGGTAACAAGGAGGAGGGAAAAAAATTGTTCTCGTTAACTTCTGAGTATAGGAGAAGAAAAAATAGTTTTAAATTGCAGCAAAGGTGGTTTAGGTTGGACATTAGGAAAAACTTCCTAACTGGCAGTGTAGTTAAGTACTGGAATAAATTGCCTAGGGACAGTGTGGAATCTCCATTGTTGGAGATTTTTAAGAGCAGGTTGGACAGACACATGTCAGGGATGATCTAGATAATGCTTGGTCCTATCTTGAATGCAGGGGACTGAAGTAAAAGATCTCTCGAGGTTCCTTCCAATCCTATGATTCTCTGATTCTATGACCTGGACTCTGATACTCAGTGCCACAGGCTTTTGTTTGTAATGTAGACATGCCAGATGAGGTCAGGCCATATAGTGCTAGGCAATGTACATAACCATAGAAAAAGATAGTCGTTGCCATGACGATCTAAGCAGACAAGACAGAAAAAAATTAAATCAATATTACCTGTTTTTCTAAAAGATATGCTCTAGTTGAACAAGGTATTACTTCAGGGAAGTCCTATGGCCTGTGTTATGCTGGGAGTCAGACGAAGCAATCACTGTGATCTTTTTAGGCCTTATAATCTATGAAAAATGGTGCAAGGTGAAGCAGAGGCACACAGAGGTAAAGTGACTTATCCAAGGTCACACATCATCAATGAAAGAGTTAGGAATAGAATCTACATCTGCTAAATCCCAATCCAGTGTCCACTCCACTGGACAATACTGACTCACTGTCTATGGGGAACAGTCCAAGAGAAATCAAGAAACTCCAAGGAAATCCAAAACACAGTGTCCAATGTGTTTTACAACCAATTTCATTTCATTTCATTTCATTTCAAAACTATAATCCCTGCCAATTTGTTTTCCCCTATCCCTTGTGTTTTTATGCCATAGTACCATATGCCACAGTTTGGAGTACTGTCTCCCTCAGTTATCCTTTAATTGGCTTGACCTATAGGAAATATGGCACACAACCAAGCTAATTATATAAATTCACCTCAGGCACCACAAAATCTGCTGCAGAATGACATGTGAGGTGACATAATTTAAAAAATAATAATACAAATGAGCAATAATTTCTGCGTACAGTTTCACAGTATCCTTCCACATGGCATATTCCATATGTTGTATTTATTAGCAGCCTACTGACTTTACTGAAAATGTAAGCTGAACAGATCCCATACACCTAAATAAATAAATAAATAAATGTTTTTTAAAAAAAAATTATAGGGCAAACTTCTAAACATCAGAAGATGCCTTTAGAAAATATGAGAGATTTCCAAAGAATAAAAGCCACTAGCAATACGTTAGCAGATGCTGAAATGAGCACCCATTTATAGGTGATCAATTTCTAAATAAAAAAGACTTGACATTTTCTGTCTTCCTTTCAACATGCAACAATAATAGACAATAGTTGCAGTGTTGTAAATTGAAACATCATTTATAAGCTTCTGTGAAACTGTGCACTGATGCCTAGAAAAGACTGCTGCAAGCGATAAGTGACATGAATTAGGCACTGAGGGAGATGCCACAACTATATGAAAGTCACATTCAAAGCCAAAATTATATGTCTCATGTGCCAATAAAAAGCATATTATCCCCGGCCATGTCATGTCCCTTTTATACACTGATGCTTGGAATTATGTATACCAGTAGGGTTTGGGACATTCTATCCCCATCAGATTTCTAGCTGCCTGAGGAGTGAATCACTCTTTCCACTGACTAGGATTTTCAAAAGTGCCTAAGTGATTTAGGCACTTATATCCTAGGTCAATGTAAGTTGGTACCTAACTCACTTGGGTACTTTTGAAAATCTCATCCTTATGTGACAATTTTAAATGCATTTTTAAAGTGTTTTATACTGTCCCTTGGGAAAGATGAATGAAAATATTGTTTTCAAGTATTTGTAAAATTTAGATGTATTTAAAAAAACAGGGAGACAACATTTTCAAACTGCCTTTTGTGCAGAATTGATCCTATACCATATAGTGATGGGGTGAGGTATTTTCAGCATGAGTTTGGGAACACTGCATTACACAACTGATAAGGCCATGAGTTCCTAATCCATCCCCGTTGTCAGAAAGTGGTCATTTTAGGAGGAAAATTCTACATTCATGGGA
>ML675604.1:57589984-57605085 GCA_007922155.1 Mesoclemmys tuberculata | reverse complement strand
ATTTTCTGACAAATTGCATGGGTATTTATTGCATACACGTGCAATTTATTACATGTATATCAGGTTCATCACTGGTAGATGATAGATACAAACACAGCATACATTAAAATAATATACACACACAATAAAATACCCTTTTAAAATGTACTTTGATTACATCATTGCATCTAGACATGGGAATATTCTTAATAATCAAACCCGCCTTAAAAAATAATCCACAGAATAACTGTAGAGGTTTGCTAAGGATTAAAGATACATTTTTAAACTAAAATAGAGCTTTTAAAGTTTCAAGCATGGCTATGACTGTTTTGGGGTCTAATACAACACCCATTTAAGTCAATGAAAAGACTCCTGTTGATTTCAGGAAGCATTAAATTGGGCCATATCTCCTCAGTGAAGCAACTACATGATGGCTGATGCAATCAGTGCTACATGTGTCTGACTTCACAATCCTGAGTGCAAGATTTAATGGAAACAATGAGTCTGCCACACTTTTTTGCAATTCCAGGATTGTGCATTTTGGAGTTGCCACAGATACTGCACATAGCTTACATAATTTCTTGAAAAGACATGCTTGTATTTTCTGGGAAGTTCCAAAAACAGTCTCCATAGCACAAGCCACTTAAAAAAGTTTTATATGCCTGTTTTATTTGATATCTCATTGTGCAGGTGGTTATCCAATGGTTCATGTCTACATTGGAGTTGTCAGATTATGGGTGGGAAGAGGAGTCGGCCAACAGAGTCTTGTTTTAGGAGGGAGAGAAAGTTCAGGAATGGAGGATATCAGCAAAAAGAAAATGCATTACGCAGAAACTCAAGTTGGGTTTGGAACATGGATTGTCTTCTCTTTTGCACACTCTGCACCAATTTAAGTGATGCCTATTGACTTTCTCTTCAATTTTCTAGGGTTTTTGCCTGCTTTACTGTGTTGTTGTAGTTTTCGAGGCATTTAAATAGAAAAATAAGATGATTTTGTTAGGAATTTCTTTATTTCTGAAACTCATTCCTCACCTAGCCTCATAATCCTTTTTTGGTGATATTGCAGCCAGCTGTTGCAAAAAACAATTATGATATTTCAAAATCATGATTATAATTACAGGCAATGAAAAAGCATAAGCAAATGAACTTCAAAGTCCCAAAGAACCTGTTTACATATATATACCCTTAGCAATTTCAACATAGTTTAGTATTCAGCAAAGTCTTTGGTCTGCATTATCCAGCAGGTCAGATTAGATAATCAAGATGGTCCCTTTTGGCTTGAAAATCTATGAAAAACAAGAGAAGAAAGAGTTGACAATATGTAGTATACAATATGTAGTATACAATATAGGATGATCCATTTCTTACTTAAATTGTAAGCTTTTGGGGGCAGTGACTGTCTTTTTGTTCTGTTTTTGTACAGTGCCTCACTCAGTACAGTCCTAGATCATGACTGGAACTCCTATGTGCTATGAGTGATAAAGGCATAGATAACATAATTTTTCAAACTTTTCCATGCTACTGCTCTTAATGTGAGATTGTGAACCTCTTTGATTAGAAGAATTGGCCTTTTCCATAGCCCTGTTATACTGAACCTTTTTTAAAAATCATAGGTTCCCAGGAGACTTTAGGAGAGGTGAAAGAGGGAGAAAAATTATTAGATCTGCATCCATGTCTTATCCAAGTCATTTGAGATTTGCACGTCATAGGTCTTTAAACAATTGTTTAATTAGGTAAATAAATTGTAAAATCGATATTGAAAAGGTTCTGAAGTTGTTCACAGAACTACATCTTGCTGAACTGTATTGTATACACTTCTTAGTCATCATCAGTTCTGCCTGTAGCCATAATGTTTATTGTGGCACTGATGACTATTAGGATGTGAAGCCCATTCTGGGTATATATCTCCACTCTCACAAGGTTGCCTTGGAAATTAAAAGAATGATAAACAAATGGAAACATAAAGATGATTTTTAATGTATAAACTAGCAGTCAAATACTAGTGTTGCTCAGCAACATAAAAACTACAGATATGTTGAGAAGGTGATTCTTGGGAATTATAGTCTGTAGGTATATGGAATAGTTAAAGTGTATAATTTTGCCTTCCACACTAAAATTTTCTTTTTTCCCCTTTCAAATGATTTTGGTGCCATTTCTATGATTACAAGAGAATGTTTAAAAATAAAATTCAGAATTTCCACAGCAAAACTAAATGGAAGAATTTGCAGTGAACTACTGCAGGAAAATGACATATAAAAACACCCAGTAAATCAGCTGTAGCACTGCAAATAACATATACAAACATTCAGTATCACACCAAGATCACATTCAGGAATATGGAAAATCATCACGGGACAAATACATATGGAATTAGCAGTGAGCAAAACCTCAGAAAGGTTTTTAGCTTAGTTTGGTTGTGGATAGAGTAGTTTGGATACTTATCCAACCCACTTAAAGTTATGGAGCTTCACACACACCAGTACTGTGGCCTATCAGTCCTTCAGAAATGTTTTCCTCCCCATGCCCACAAACAGGCTCCTGTGTCTTTCCTTTCCCTCATGTCCCAGCCCCCTACCTTCTGATGGGGAAGAGTAAGCTTCAGGTCTGCTTTTCTCAGTGATGTCTTTTGGAAACATCTCCTCTCTCCCTCCCTCCCATTAAGGCCTGAAAAAGCAAGCCAAATACCTTTATCTCTGTGAATGTGGTAGGTCAGTTGATCAGGAACTATGAGAAAATATCATGTGACTTCAATCACAAGCCAGCTTTTTTGTTTGTTTTGTCACATCTGTTCAATAGACTGGGGACACAATATCTCACTGCAATTTATCTGTCCACTAACATATTTTAATTAAGTATATATGGAAATTGAAATGAGTCTGAAGATCTGTCTTAGGAACACATATGGCAACCACATATGTTACCACAATACCTGAATGCCTCAATTTGTTTAATGTATTTATCTTCACAACACTCCTATGAGGTAAGAAAATGCTATCCATTCCCATTTTACAGATGGGGAACAAAGGCATTAAATGACTTACTTAGTGTCAAAGATGATGGCCCTTGCAGAATGAGGACTCAAACCCACCTTTTCTAAATTCTAGGTGAATGCTTTAACCACACAACCATCCTTCCTATCTAGAGCAAGCTTACATTTGATTTTCATCTATAATTTTTTATTTTCTGGTTTTGGAGTAGAGCAGTGATTCCTGACTTTATCGTTTGGAAACCAGAACCAGGAAGGTGCTTGCTTTCTGATAATAATTATAAATGAAAAGAAAACTAAAATGAAATAAATATCTTACATTTAATTTATCCTTGTCCTTCTAGGATATATCAATAGGAAGAGATATCAGTGTTATAGTAGATGTGTGCAGCTCTTCATATACTGTGTGTCTACTGAAAGGCTGCTCTTTTATTTATTTTGGCATTATCTCTGACCATTTCTGCATATTTGTAAATGACTTATTTGGGGGTAAGGCACATGAGAGAAACAGATTTACAATATCACAGAAAGTATTTTTCTGTCGAAACTGTAAACACTGATGTGTGTGCATATGTGTGTGTCTATCTGTAATTGTAGCAGCCATAAAGCTAAACTAAGCAAGCCAGAACAACTTACCAAAATAGTATCTGATCCCAGTGGATAATATCAGTTGCTCACAGTTGCAACTGCTCATTGAGCAAAATATCTGATAAGTAAGCAGATAGCATTGTACAAAAGACATACAGTGCTTGCACTGAGCCATGTTTTCAGTTTCTGCCTTCATCCACTGGTGCGTATAGTAAAAGATGGTTGCAACTGAAATTTGAAGTTCAAATGAGCCAGAGTATGAGCAAACATAGACTGAGTTCTGGAGCATCATTTATACTGGCAAAAGTCTCCACTAGAATCCCATAAAACTGCCAGATATTAAACAGATTTATTGCATATCAGCTTTAAACCAGAAGGAGGAGATCTGCTTCTCATAGAGGAGAGCTGCATTATTAAAATGCAACTGCTGTACTAAGAAATCATCACTCAATAAAGTAAAAATGTGTGATAACATTTCCTTTGTGGTTGATTCTTATCTAGCAACATCTGCTTGTAAATGCTTTCACAGGGGAAGATACCATTTGGTTTTAAACACAGAATGACTAAAAGAATTCCCTGGTATCTTTTTGATAGTCCCTAATCTCCAAAATTGTTGGCAAGAGCTGTCTGAAGCTAGTCTGTAATATATCCTGTCTCTTTCTGAGAAACTCAAAAGAAAAGCAGGGTGGGGGTTGGGGGGGGAATTAAGACTGTCTCATCTTATTCTCCCCTTTGCTGGTCCAACTTCAACCAGTGATATGGAGGATGGGCAGAGCTACTGTTCTCGGGGTCCTTCCTCGCCTATTCAAGACTCCATGCACCCCATAGGGCATAAAACTAGAACAGCCCCTATGTTCCTCAGAGCATGGGGTCTAGAATTCTTTCTGGTCTTTGTGTGGGCTAACACAAGAGGGTTGGGGGCATGCAGGGAGGGAAGGCTCCTTGAAACTTTCCCTTCCATTGCACACCCGTGTTACAGTCAGACACAGTAATAAAGAGTCTTATGTTTCACAAAACAAACAGAAAAGACAACCTCTTTTGAAGTAGTGCTTACTGCATAGTAAAAATAACTCATCTTTAATGTTACCACCTTATCTTATGATAAAGTAATCAGTAATTCATCTCCCCTATTTCTCTGTCAAGGTCTGTAAATCACAAGAGGCAGATAGACATTTTACAGTAATTCCCTTTGCTTTAAATATCACAACACACAGATAAACAACAGAGCTGAGTTTGCACAGGTGTGAATGACCACACAAGAAGGGGTGCAGTGGGCAGTTGGGCCCTTTTTGTAGTTCCTTCAAGGTTTTACTCAGAATATATTTTTATTTTATTTATTTATGCAATCCTGTATTCCATGAAACATAGTTTGTTTCTCACATGGCTTTAGGCATATTTTTTCTCTCGTTTTCTTCTGACTCATTTATGTTTATAGAAACTTTGCAATTCCTAATGGAGCTTTGAGTGGGAAGTGGAGTAGGATTCTCAATACAAATTCATTCTCACACATTGAAATTCACATCTTCTACTGTTGTATATTTCCTGAAATCTGTTTCTCCAGTGAAATGAAATTCATTTCTTCTGAGAGCACCAGGCTGGTGTTTATAAGGGATTGTTGAGCCCTCATGGAAACTATCATCTGCAACAGGGAACATTATGCTTTGAACAGCTTTAACATAGATTCTCATGAAAGCATGCTCCAACTTCTATTCTGAAGTCCTCCAGCAACAGGAAAATGTATACGCACAGAAATCTTACTGCAACAGATAAAATATCTTGCAAGTATTATCTGTCCTATAGTCTCTATCCTGTAATTGTATGTATGCAAAGATCATACTAGAATTAAAACTGAAAGCATCGAACATGAAGTAAACCATGCAAGAGCTACATTTGCCATGGAGCATGTCTTACCCTGCAAATAACTGCAGTGAATTGCCAGCAATCTGAAGTACAAATCAGCACTGTTTTCATCCTGTGAGTGTGAACATGAAGTGAATACAAAGATGGTTTTGTGGCTGTAATATATTCATGAAGTCTCTCTTGCTCTCTTATATATTCCCATTGAAAAGAATAAATCTATTACGTTCATTGAAGATTTTATGGGTGAAAATGATGACATGGTGAAATGACTTCCCCAGCCACTGGAATGTCCCTTCAGATTCAAATGTAATAAAGCTAAATGAAATGACTGGACACAATTCCAATTAATGGAGAGTTTGGGTTTTTTTTCCTTTTCTTCAACTCTGTGACTCTGATTCCTCTGTCTTGCATTTTGTGCTTGGATTACACTGTATGGCTGGGTCCAAGCTGTGATAAAAGATTAGGGATCCAGTATTGCAATTGGCTTCACCCAGACAGTGCCAGTTGCAGGATTGGTGCCTAGGATTTTGGTTCTCATGTTGGTCCAACAAGAGTCCCACATATACACGTGATGATGGCGTTTTTCCTAAAAATTCAGAGAAACCAATATCATGTCTGATGCAATGTACTCAATCTCAAATAGGAATCTAATTTACTGAAACTATATCAATACAGGAAAGACAAGAAGATGGAAATTTTTTCATATTATTATTCCTAATTTGTACTGATTTGTATAACCCTGATTCCTGGAGTTCTCACACACAGACACAAAATCTAAGCGTAAGCAGCTGCTCAGTCTTCTAAATAAAGGATTTACACTGCTGCTGTGGGACATAAAACACCACACACTATTTAGCTTCTTTTTTTTCTCCACATCAACTCTACTTGGTCTTTGATTTTTCAAAGGAGGGGGGAAAAGGAGCAGGAATGATCTTGGTGCTCTTCAGTGATAACACTGAAATCAATGTGGTATGGGTTACTCCCTTTCTGGCAAAATGTAAAGGATGCCTGAGAGTATATGAACCAAGAATGCTTCCAAATTTGCTACGGGTAACAAAAATTTCAGCAAAACTATTAACTTTGTTTTGAAAGTGTTTTTTCTTTTCAGAAATTCAGTGGACAAACAATAAAACAGGATTTTTCATGAATACATGACTTTGCAATGGTGAGAATATTTTAGACAATGCTAATATTTTAAGCTCCTTTCCTTACATAGCCTGTAAATCTCTTTCAAGGCACTTCACACAATCTAAAATATTCCAGAACTTCTTGGATGCAGCTGAGAATCTGTCATGATATATTTTCAGTTAAATACAAAATACCAGCTCATTGTTTTGTCCACTAGTCTGTTCTTTTGTTTTGATTCAAAAGACTTTTATTTAGACTCCATTTCCTAGAAATCACATTTCTTTTTGGTTAAAGTTAGACTGCAAGCCATCTCATTATTTCAGTCACGTCTTATTACCTCCCATTAGATGTGATTGACGTAGCTAGATGTTATATACTACAAAACTGTATATATATTTAAAAGAAAAAACAGTTTTCTGGAAGTGTCTTAAATTTTCAATTAAAAGATAATGTTTGTAATAATCCTTCATGATTTCTGCTCACTGCATTGCCTGCTTGTGAGGTTTTTGTTGATTTGATTTTTGGAGTGGTAATAAATTCAGACTAGCAAGTTAAAAAAAAAGTCTTCGACCTCTGTCTACCCAAAGGTGATTTCCTTCTAACCTACCACACACCTTTTTTTCCGTTGGGTCACTGTGCTAACATATCAAAACAAAATGCATTGCTCTCACTAATGATATGTCAGGGCCAGTGAATCAATATTTCTGCTTTTATAACAACTCAATCAGGCACCAAATTTGAGGATACTTTCCTGTTGTTTTTGAGATGCCAAACAGATATATGTCATTGTCCCAGCAGGGTCATAATCCAGGATCAATCCTTCTTCTTCCCCAATGGATGTATCCCACTTGACACATGGAAACCCAAATTTAGTAAGGCTTTGTCTCTCCTCGTGTCTGTGCCACTGCTAACTAATGGAATTTTGCAAAATATTCTTAATGAAATGCAAAACTACTCATATACAAATTTTGTAGGTTAGTATTTCTGTTTAAAAAAATGGTAAAACTCTGCACATTTTCAATTGATTCACTTTTCTGGAGGGATAGCTTTGCAACTACAAAATTCCAAAATTCATGTTATTTCTGTGTTTTCACTGTGAAAGTTTCCATTCCATGTATTCCAGAGCAAGAAGTAGACAGTGACATTTCCCATAAGGCAAAGTTAGGGAGCAAGGAGGAAATCTCATAAAATGAAAGGGTGAGCACATTCATGTAATAGTCTGTGAAATGGAAATTCAGGAAACAAAGCACAGATTCATTAGTATCACTCTAAGTGGTTCATGTCCCTCTCTCCTTGCTAAGACACAAATACTATTAGTGTGAGTCGCCCAGAATCTCCATCATCAAATGTTTGCTTTGGGACTTTAAACCAAATTCTTGAATGTTAGGGTGACGTTACTCTTGCAAAAAGTCTATATCACATTCATGAGAGTATTTCCTGGGATCATTTCCAATAGTAAGATCCCTCCATGCCATGTTCTTTCTGACTGTAGTTTTAGCAGATAGCAGAGAAAGCTCATATTAGGTAATGATAAGACATCAGTCAGAATATTCCCTATCCTATCAAAACATCCAATGAAATGAGATGTAGGCATTCTCTCTGGTAGTGATTTAATAGCTCTGTCCATATATTTAAAATTGCTACTTGTAAACAAAGGTTACCTACCACAGACTCATGTAACATCATGGATTTTAAAATCTTTATAAATTTTAATTTTCACAGGCAGTTCTTTCAATCATACACCTCCTTATAGGCTAGATACAAATAAAATGTGAAGTTTAAATTTTCAGCCAGTTTAAAACTAGTCTCCTGAAAACAAAATGCAATGATTTACCTTTATACAATGAAATAACGGGGAATTTTTTTTATACTCTCAGTTGCTGTTGGGATTTTCCTTAAGCTTTCCATAAAAGGATGTAAAAGGGACAAAAATCCACTTCTTCTTAGAGATTAAGCACTGAAAGCTTCAGCCATAGAAGTAAATTTTCAGAGAGTTATGAATTTGTGAAAACTTGGGAATTAAAATGGAAATTCTTTGGCAGCCATAACTATAGAGGTTGCTGCTTTGCCATTAGAGCCTCAGCATGTCTACATTTTCATTGTATTTCTTCCCTGAAGTTCCTACATAAAATTCCTGATCCTTGATATATCTCATTATGGGTTCTGGTGAGCCAAAGATGGGAGGTTAATGTCAATGTAGATAATATTTCTTGATGTATATCTCAGCAGGTTAGAGAACTACGCTGAAAGTTCAAGAATTGATTTCACTTATGACCTTTTACAGGCATCTCTTGTAATGATTTTCTGTCAGTCACTTTAGCCCCAATTGAACTCAATCTCAGTCCCTCCACTTGAAGGACAGGGAAAGAGAAAAAACACTTAATCCATGGAGCCAAGTAGCACTTTACATGATAATGTAAAGTTTCACCCACCAGCTCTCTATATTAAATACTTCCCTAAAATTACTGTACCATGAACAAAGCTTTAGGGAAGTTGTTCATTTAAAATAAACCCTGAGAACCTTTACCAAATTCTTTTTAAAGACCAAGGAACTTTGACTTGTTCTCTTCTTCTAGAAGAGAGCAGAGCCCCTGAGTTACATCATGGCTCCTGCTTTCTCTCCTATTCCAACTATGCTCCAGTCATGTGCCACCATTTTCTATCTCCTTGTGAGTCTTAGACTCTTCCGTAGGATACAGATCCTCTCTTTGGAAGGCTCTTTACCATGACCCCAACTAACACTTAATCCAAATCTCATATGCACTGGAGAATGAAATGTACTCTAGAGAACTTGAATTGATCAGCTATAGGCCAAACAGAGGAGTTGTGGGAGATGAAAGCCATGCCTGGAAAGAGGGTCCCTTGCTTTTCCTTGAAGAGAGGCTGGTCATAATTTTCTTTTCTTCAATTGTGTTTGCATATCTGTTTTAGTTTCTTGACATGTCTCCAGCAGTTTGGAGCTTTCCATTTATTCATGGGTACTTAAAGAAATAACAGGAGTTTCTCAGTCTCTGAAGATGACATCCTTGAGAGAAAACCTATTTGAGCTAAAGATCGGGCCAGACCAAGAAAAATCATTAACCAAAGAATGTATTTTCTTTGTCTCTTAAGACTTGAATAAACCAGAACTGAGTATCATTTGCTAAATATTTAATAGTTAAATACTCATTTGAGTGCATAGTGGAAATGAAATGACCCAACAAGAAAGAGAAATTAACATGCTTGTCTGTGCATATGATTGTAATAGCATATATATCCCCAAAACACCATCTATTCAAGATTTCCACACAGACAACTCTCTGCCTGGCCATCACATTTACAAATTAAAATGTGCATTAGGAGGAAGGTACAGGTGCTTTTTCTGTACTTAGGGAGGGAAGTTCTGACCGTTTAGGAAAGTGCTCTGTATACTTAGAAAATCTGGCATTGATTCAGTTATACCGAGTCAAAAGACTAGCCATACATTTAAAAAAAATCAGCTGACGTTTTCAAGACATCTGAGCAAAGACTTTCTCTTTAGGATGTAGACCACTAATTTTGTCTTTCTTGTAGTTTTCCAGTGTGCGTATCACAGCTGCTGTCACCATTGTGGAAAGGTCTCAGTACTTGAAACTGAGTAGCTTTTCACCATTTTCTAGTAGAATGCCTAGTCAGCTCAGCTGATCTAAATATATAAAGAATTTTAGAAATACAGCCTTTTTCTCCTAAACCACAGGATATAGTAATGCAAAGCAACTTTAAAGGTTTCCTTGCTGCATATTTTGGGATTCCCAATCTAAGTACCTTACAACATCTACTGGAAAAGACCATGCATTTTCTTTCTTAACACACAAACTCAAAAAAAAAAAAGGAAAAGGAAATTCTGTTTAAAAACCTTGCATATAACCCTTAGGTTAAGAATATTCATAATTAGGAAATGCATCATTAAAATTGAGATATTCAGAGTTAAAATTAAACTTCAATCTTAACTATGCCCATGTGCTTATGGCTTAAAATATGATCTCTTTACATCTTGATTAATTATTTCAATTAATACTATATAGTACAAGCTGGAATTCTTATGTAGCCTTACACAGACCAACTCAAATAGTGCCTGGAATATTTTCTCCGGTCGATATGCTTTACGACGCTTGCTTTAAAAAAACAAAACAAAACAAAACAAATAAACCCCAGAAATATAACCATGTAGAAGTACCCGTGCTTTATTCATGCTCCCAATCCTGTGTGTTTGTCTGACAAAGTTACAATCCCTACTTCTAGGTCACATCCTATCATGCTGAATATGAAATTATGTTGATGCAATAGTGTCAACCTATATTAGTGTGTGGTACTTGTATTCAATGTCCTTTCCAGTTGCTTAGGTGGATTCCCCATCACAACTCTGCATCCTTGAAGGATTTGCAGCATCCATGCTGAAGTTTTGTTAATTTTTTTAGTGTTTCCTAGGGAGAGCTGTGGCCACATTCAGTTTCAAGGAGAACAGAGCATTACCAGAGAAGTTATAGAAAACCTGCAGACTTTACACCATATCTATATAGGAATAGCCATTGATCAAGCCAGGGCAGTGACATCTCCATGACATTCTCCTCCCTGTCACACTTCTACTGAATCTCTTTCACCACGGCTTTCTTGAGGCTTGGACCTGCAGATGAGCCACAAACAAGGATGAGTGGTGGGCTTATTCTCTGTAGCCTCATCTCTCACCATCTCTACAAGACTTAGTAAAGCCTAACAGCATTAGAACAGACTACATTTTTCATTCAAAACAATTTGTTTCTCAATGAAAATATTTGTTCTTTTGAAATTTTCCAATTTTGAGACACACACACACACACACACAAATGTGTAATTTTGTTGACTTTCTACCTTTCAATATTTTAGTTTTGGAGTTTTATCACCATTTGCTCTCCTTTTTTTACTTCCTTCTCCCCACTTTTTCCAGTAGCAAAATTCAAAAAGAAAGAAAAGTGTGCGGATGTAGGAGGAGGGAATAGGAGGGAGGGAAGGGAAGGCATAAGATGAGATGAGATGAGAACCAAAAATTATAAAACAAAAACTGAAAAGGTCTCAGTGCAGGGCTCTGTGGGAAGCACATCAGCAGGGTCCTCCCTGAGAGTTTAGGCCCACTGCCCTGGATTACCTCCTACCCACAGGTCCCTTTAGTTTGGGGCATGGCCTCATTAGTCCAAACAGGCAATCACTTAACAAAAAAGAATGGGCCCTGTGAGTCCTCAGAGGAAGTGATGGGAGAAGGCAGTGCCCATGGGCCTTACCCACTCTGTGGTCCCTTCTCAGGCTCAACTGTCTGTCGGACGTCCCAGAGAAGGATTCTGCTCTCCTTCAGCCTGTTTATCATCCTTTGCTTGGGCTTCTGAGCAACATTTAGCCCACTCCTCCAGTTGGAACATGCTTGGCGGGCCCAGCAGGGATGGGCTATCTGGGCCAAGCATTCTCTTCAGGCCCAGTTGGGTTTGTATACCCCATCACAATACCCATGATGCCAAAATAACTCTATCATATTGTAATAATTGGATTATGGGTCTAACACCATTGCCCAGAAATTTTCATGGGGGAGTTCTTCAGATAGGTTAGTGACTCAATTTAAGTGACTCATATTACACCATATTATGTAGAACTCTTTCCAATATGAAGTGAAAATCCAATTGTGCAATGCTCTGGCAAAGTCCTGTTATATCACATTAACTTGATATTTCATTAGTATCTATCTTTTGCTAACATTAAACAAAAACCCCACTATGTTAATAACTTTCCTTGCAAAATCCTGCCAGAAGCTCTTATCCCAGGATAGCATTAAATTTGTATAACATTCAACTGATTTGAAAGTTTTGTGGATAATTTGCAGATTAAATATCTGCAGAGGCAAGCGTGATAGAAAATATTTCAAGCAATTCCTTCTGATCACAAGCTTAAATGTCTCATGCTAAAACAGCCCCAACATATTTTAATTTCAGAATTCCTGAGGATTGTTACTTTTTACAATCGCTAACGCACACATACATAAGATTACAGTAATTGATTTTATTCTGACACAACCCACACTCCATTGCAGCACACTATATGTTCTCCTAAACATTTCTAAACAAACTGTCCATCTGCCTTTTCATTGCCTGTAAACTCTTCCTTTATATCTAAGCCACACTCCTTAGGTTCCAAGCTATCTGAATGTAGCTCTCAAATTGTACAGTGTCCTGCACAAAGGGGCTCCAGGATCTACTAGAGCTCTTTCAAAATAATAAATGTTGTTTATAGTCAGATTATGCCCAGCTCCGACATGGAAGCACAAGAAGAAAGAAGGTGCAAGATGCTTTGCACATCCTTCACATGACCATAGGAGTCCTTGAACTCAAGGGCCCTGATCCCACACTCCATTACATCATTAAAGTTAATGGTGCTACACTAATGCAAAAGCAGTGGAGTGAAGTGGGGAATCTGGCCCAAGGATTCTGTAGAGCTCATGCACTGAGCTTGTCTGAAAAGGAAGCAAGGAGAATAGGTTCATGGCCCGTCCCCACATTGTACACATTATAGAGAATGCAGCAGCACTTCCTAAAATATTCTGGAGGCAATGAGTTTGATTCTGTTGTTGTTGAAATCACTGTAAACCAGGAATAGCGTGAAGTATATCTATATTAGGAAAATTTCCAAACAAAGACACACTTTACATCAACAAACCAGTGTAATGAAATTGATGCACTTACATCAGTGAAAATCTCTGTAATAGCCTCAGTTGCCAATTTAATGGCCAATAGAGTTACACTGGTGTAAAACCATAGTGAGTTTAGAATGAGGCCCAATGTGTCTCACAGAGGTAGAATATTTTCCTGAGCTCCCTCGGATATGTTGCACCTGGGCTCTGCCCCAACTCAGTGCTCTGGCTTTAATGTCACAGTTTAATTCCTTATAAGTAACAACCAAATAAGGACTCAGATTTCTGGAGTATTGTCTAAGACTGAACAGAGAATTAAATTGCTTAAATAAATGTCAGGGTTGCTTCAGGGCAATAGCACAGCCAATAAGACATCATACATTTGCAGTACTAACCATAAAGAGATTCACAGTTGCCATAAACGTCATTAATGTCAATTGCATGATTTTGGCAATGGTTATGCTTTTCCTCTGAAAGGACCCTAATCATCTGTAAGCAACAGCTTTAAGGGCATTTACAAATATGGAATAAAATAATGACATATGTGAACTGGCATACCGTTAGACAACACAGGAATAAAAAATGACTATCTAGCATCAGTTTGCTACATTTATTGAAGAAGAGTCATTAAATATCCAACTTATGATGTGATAACCTTGACCTAGAGGAGAGGGAAGGAAGGGACAGGGTTTTTTTTTTTATATCAGCATGCAAAATCATGTTTTTCATTATATTATTAGTATAGTTCCAAAGCACAAAGATGCCAATCTGGCCACTGAGAAAGGAAATTGTTTTCCAGGGCTGTTTTTCATACTGATTTGCTTCAATGCACTGTCTGTTGCTACATAATCATACACCCATATATCTGATGCTTCAAAATTTGTAACACAGAGATTAGTTCAGGTGATAGCATTAACTGTTTGCAGATTTAGTGTCATCATGAAATGTACTTTATAGAGTAATTGTCCAAAGCAGTATTCAGCAGTTTTGTGTACAAATCTTATTATTAGTGCTAACTCCTGTGCACTGATATGAAAATATAGCCTGATGTGTTGTTATAAGGTATAAATATTAAATTTAGAAAGCGAGTTTGGCAAAAGCGTTAATATCACTGAGACCTATTCCTTAAGTTCTCATTTTGCCTCTAGACTAATTATAGGACTTTTCCACCTCTGTCAATTAGTCTTTTTATGCATGCTTTATATATTCAGTAGCTGAATGTCTACAGCTAGACATTCACATTAACTACTGCAGGGTTACCCAGGGAAAGGGTTCATTATCCCACAAAGAACTCTTTGATTACCATGTGAAGACTTTTCTGGCTTTGGAAGAGGTGGTGCCATCTCAAGTAATTTCAAATTCCAGGAATTCAATGTATTTTTTTAAAGAAACCGGAAAATGAAACAATAACAAATAGTAATGTAATCCCTATCAGACAGCTACCAGTCTCAACTGTGATGTATTAGAACAAAGTTCAAAAACATTTGTAACATACAACTCACATTCACTATATATTTCTGTTCTTCCTAACTAACTTGGTGAACAATATCAACTCCTTTGCATCAAACTCTCTCTCCTGTTCTATACAGTTATATCATAATACTGATTTCCGAATGCTTCAAAATGGACAAAGTCATATCCTGTCCACAGTGTGACAGAGCGCTAAGCAAGAACAGCTGAGACAGCACTCTGGTCAAGGCAGCACCAATCAAACAATGCAGAATGGACCTAATTAAACAAAGCTGTGCTTAATTTGTTGTTGGAGCAAAGCTGGAAGGCTAATTAAGCTATTAGGCAGGGGCTACAAATAGGCACAGGAAGGAAACAGAAAGAGGGAAGGTAGGCAGGGAGTGGGAGTGGGAGTGGGAGTGGGAGTGGGAGTGGGAGTGGGAG